>JADLZN010010127.1:0-594316 GCA_018155175.1 Sinocyclocheilus anophthalmus
AGAAAGCAAAATAGTAAATAATAGATTGTAAAATGATTCTAATAGATTTCATAGAGGTTATGTTTGTGTCTTCCAAATGATAAAACCCACTCACTATGAAAGACATTACATTGCGGAAGTTAAATGTGTTGCATGCTGTCTTTAACAACTCATACTACGATAAAGACAGCTAAACAACAAACCAAAAAGAACATTATTTCAACTCACGTTTGTTCTGTTCACTTTCCTCTAGAGTCTTTCTGTGTATTGGCTGGTATTTTCTTCTTGGTCTGTGTGTGGAAATGCTTTTAAGTCATTTCCCTGTCATCTCTCTGCCCTCCGTTTTTGAGGTTTCTCCAGGGGGGGGGGGTGGAAGGAGAGAACAGATGTCTAGGATGTGGCAGGGGTCCTGTTCAGCCCTTGGTGTGGTTGTTTGAGGATTACACCTGTAATTTAGGTAAAGTAGCCCAAGCAGCAAGACATAGACCTCCTGTATTCTCATACAGGTTCTGCTGGATTCATTTGTCATATTAGAAATAAACAGCCTTCCTTGATCCATCAGCTCTGATTTTACTTGCAGATGTTGTTTGTTTTTATTTTTATGTTATTAATTAGGGTTGTCAGTTTAACATGTTGATTTAGTGGGATTAATTGTTAAATGCAACTTGTTAAAAAGTAGCACAATTAATCATGCCCCCTGACCCATATATAAATGCCATCATTTTAATAATTTTTCTACCATTGCAGCAATTCAAGCTGCTATACATGCTGGATAGAGAGCAACAGAATGGAACAGGACATAAGAATATTGTGATTATTATTTTTTTAATACTATTAACTACAGCTTTAAAAATATTTATCTTGCGTACAAAAAATCCAGTTCTTATAATGTCTATTAACAGCTTTTGTCTGCCACCAAATGTTAGTGTCTTAGAACTATCTTCATTTGTGGCTTTTCTCAGCAAATATGCATGTATGCCATTTAATTGCAATTCATTTGTTTCAGTTAAATTTGTAATCTTTTGACAGCCCTATTATTAATATGATATTTTGATTCATAACAGCGGAAAGTAGAACAGCGGTTATATTCTTTGCTCATTCAGAAAAACATTCTGATTAAGCCCCAGCTTTGTTTTGCGATCATTCCAAGCCATTGCTAATGTGGTCACACAAGCAGAGTGTTTCCTCCCAATATGGCGTGTCTATTTACAGTCTTGCTATACAAGCAGCTAATGTGGCTAATGTACTGTGATTTGGCCAGGCTGCCGGGGGATCTGCACAGGAAGCTCATTTCACAGATATATAAGCACGCTGCACAGAGCGGCTCCAGCAGTACCTCGGCTCCGTGGCGATCATCCGGATGGCGGGTGCATCTGTGCTCCATACGGAGCCCAATACACTCCCTCTGTGGGAAAGACGGAGACCGTGCCATGCGCGGACCCCCTGCCAACATGAAAGCTTCAGATTACATCTACAGCGTCCCTCGTCCTCCTCCCCAAAACACCAACCAGCTAGGCAGGTGGCCCATTTATATACATTAAAAGAGGCAAACATCTCACGTCTCGACTTCAGGGCTTTTTGATAAAGGCCGCTGCTGGGAATGGGAGGGAGCCCGCGGGACCCTTTTGAGTGGCTAAAAGGCTGAATTTGGCGACCGGGTGCTGCTGTGCTTGGCGCGGCTAGCGGGACGCATTGTAAGGGAATGGCAGGGGCCATGCCGAGCGCCACGCATCTGCAGGAACGCACGCAGCGGCAGGCCGAGGATCATCCTTTTACAGGCCATAATGAATACAGATTGCGCAGCCGGATCGAGATGCTCGGCAATCTGCTGTGCCGAAAATGAAACAACTGCTGCTCTAATCAAATAGTCTTTTCATGCCAGCGTACTCCTTAAGTCGAGGCTAAATTCAATTCCAGAATTCTGGGGTTATAAATGTTGTAATTAAACCATTGTTTTTAAACAGGAGGTTTCTGTACAGGCTGGCTCTCTATTATGACTCAGTGGGTTATTTCAACATGATGTCTTTAGAAGGATTTTGTCTTTCAAACACATTAAAATGCACAAATTGATGTTATTTCTTATTTACATTTAATGCAGGGATTCCTCTTTCACCTAACATATCTACTTCAAGTTCCCCATGAGATTTTAAAATAAATATTTTAATAATGAAGTATCACAATTTCATGTTCACGCGTTCTCTGACTTGGTTAATGGTCACAGGACATGCAGGTAAACAAATAAAATATGTATATATCTTTTTTTAGTAAGTGTTTTATTTTAATTGTTGTTATTTTAAAATGATTTAATTTGACATGGGTATGATTTAATTAATTATTTGCTTTTTATTAAACTCATGAACCCCCTGCAGTTTCTTTACGAACCTCAGTTTGGGAAACCTTGATAATGTAATGTAATATTTAATGCACTTCATTATGTCAACAACAACGAATGGAATATATTTCTTTCTCTTTGCATTTTCATGACAATATGGTACAAGATTATCCTATCTAAATCAATGTGATAAACAAGTTAGGTCAAAAGTAATCTAAAAGTAATCAAAAAAGTAGTCTGATTATATTACCTAAATTGCAAGTAATGGATTATGTTACTAACTACAATTTTTTTGTCATGTAATTTGGAATCAGTAACAGTCTTGCATAGTGGTAATGCAAGTAAATATAAATGAATGAATGAATTAATTAATTAATGACACAGAGCCAAAAAAAGAGAAAGAATAAATAGAATTAATTTGGGATATTAGAAACAGCACAGATGTTACGGCATACAAGATTCAAACATCCAACCTTTAGATTGGAAACCCAGTTATTCAGAGGGTCATGAAACCCCACATTTCAGCACCAGTTAGTTTCCACTACAGTTTTGAGTGGGCACGGTGAGCTGCAGAGTGGAGTGAGACAACACAATAACAGCTGCTGATCCAGTCAGATTTATTTCATTCTCATTGAGTTAAAAGCATCAAAGGTTGGCACTAATGCATGCTGCAGGTCACCATTACACACTACTATATATTATGCATGGTTTTTGAAATAAATGCATATCCTGTGATAGCTATAATTGTAATGCACAAATAAATGCGCAGCCTTTTGCCTTTTTACCCTGCAATGAATATTATACCAATTTTCTCCAACAACTGAAATGAATGGGTGCTAACATCATCTATAAAGCGCAACACATACCTCTGTTAAAATCTCATAAAATGGATTTTAATGTTTCATGACCATTTTGCACATGTCTGTCTGGATGCTGCAAATACATTCAAGCTTCCATTTAGCTGCTTGCCACTTATTGTGATGCGTTATACATTGAGGCATGCATTTGTCTTGACTGTCTTGAGAGCTTGGTAAGAACGTGCTCCCTGCAAACAGTTTACTGCAAACCTGAATGTTTAGAACTTAAGATGAGATCAGTTTCATTGAGAACTATACTAACTATGACCAATTATAGAGAACTGCAAAATAATTACTGTTCTAAAACAGCTTTTTCATCCACTTTGGTACTGTTTTCACAAGGAAGGTGTACATTTTCAAAACTCTTAGATATCAAATCAACTAATAACACTTGTCGCACAACTAGTCTTTCTTTCAAAACCTGCATCAGGTCTTCATCATCACTTGTTGGTGAATTAAAGATGTTACAATAATACAAGCTATGGTTGTCACATAAGAAAATACACTTACTGTACATTACCTGACATGTATATATGCTCTGACACCCTGACACACACATACATACATTTCTGTGAGATAAACAAAGGTATGGATTGGGTCTGAAACTTAGACATAGCACATATGGTCCAGTAGGTGACGCTCTTCCCTTCTGAAAGTGCTAATCTCTGTAACATAACTTCTCTGGAAAATGTCCCACCACCTGCTGTGCCAGGATCAGTGGCTTTACCCATAATCAGCAGCAGAAACATTATCCCAGCACAGATGTGACACCGTCTGGGACATCACACATACTGTTGACCTTTACTGTTGACATAAATGTTACATACTGTGACCTTTACTAAACGTCATCCCTTCAGCATTTTATTCCAAAAGTGTGCTCATTTCTCATAAATTGTTGTGTTTTGGTTCTATGCTAAGCTAACATACTTTAAATGTTTATAAATATTAAGTATTTATTTAAGTGTTTGGCACTGTTGGATAAACATTATAATCAGAGGCGGACAGTGGTGAAGTATTTTTTACTTCACTCAAGGATAATAATTTAAAAAGTATCTGTAGTTTATCAGAGTGTTTTTCTTTGGAAAACTTTTACTTCACTACATTCCGAAGCATAATGTTGTACTTTTTACTGCATTTCATAAATAAAAGTTTTTTAGATTTCTGTACCTTTAATACTTAAGAACATTAAAAATGTAGGACTTTCTTGTACTCAAGTAAAACTTTAAATTACTTTTACTTGAGTAAAAGTAAGAAAGTAATACATTTCTAATGTAATTAAGTATTAAATGATATTTAATATGAAATGTAATGCAGTAAAAAGTAGAATAATATGCTTTGTAAAGTTGTGAAGTAAAGTTTTCTAAAGAAAAAACCCTCTGATAAAGTACACACACCTGAAAAGTACTTTTACAGCAGAGTAAAAGTACCCCCCCCCCAAAAAAAAATGCATCCTTCATTTCCAAAGAAGTGGGCATCTGTGCACAGATTTACACATTTACATTACATTTAGTCATTTAGCAGACACTTATATCCAAGGTACAAATGTGGATAATGGAAGCGATCAAAATCAACAAAAGAGCAATATGCAAGTGCTATGACAAGTCTCAGTTAGCCTAAGGCAATACACATAGCACTTTTTTTAAATTATATAATAAATAAAAAGAAAACAGACAGAATAGAAAAGAAAAGAGCAAGCTAGTGTTAGAGGCCTTTTTGCTTTTGTTAATTGTATAAAAAAAGAAAAGAAAACAAATAGATAGAATATAAAAAAATTAGAAAAGCTTGTTTTTTTTTTAAAAAGAAAACAAGCAGCAAATGAATAGAGTGAAAGTCTAGTGCAAGTTTTTTTTAAAGAATATAATTAGAATAGAGAGTGTTAGAGTTAGAGGGTCAAATAAAGTTGGAAGAGATGTGTTTTTAGCCGATTTCTGAAGATGGCTAAGGACTCAGCTGCTGGGATAGAGTTGGGCAGGTCATTCCACCAGGAATTACAGTTAATGTAAAAGTCTATGAAAGTGATTTTGTGCCCCTTTGAGATGGCACAATAATACGCCGTTCACTTGCAGAAACCAAGCTTCTAGAGGGCACATAGCTCTGAAGTAATGAATTTAGGTAAAGGGGAGCAGAGGAGCCAGTGGTGGCTTTGTAGGCCAACATAATGCCTTGCAATAGAACAATAGAGAACATTGCAATAGTCAAGCCTGGACTGAACAAGAGCTTGAACAAGGAGTTGTGAAACATGTTCCGAAAGAAAGGGCCTGATCTTTCTTTCATTATTTTTATGGAATAAGGCAAATCTGCAGGACCAGGCAGTTTTAGCAATGTGGTCAGCAGAGAAAGTCAGCTGATCATCAATCATAAAAGGTTTCTGGCTGTTTTTGAAGGAGATACGGTTGATGTGCCTAACTGGATGGTGAAAATGTGATGAAACGATGGGATTGATGAAACCACAAGCAGTTCTGTCTTGGCAAGGTTTAGTTGAAGGTGATGGTCCTTCATCCAGCAAGAAATGTCTGTTAGACAAGCTGAGATGCGAGCAGCTATCGTCGGATCATCAGGATGGAATGAGAGGTAGAGTTGAGTGTCATCAGCATATCAGTGATATGAAAAGCCATGTTTCTGAATGACAGAACCTAATGATGCCATGTAGACAGAGAAGAGAAGTGTCCCAAGAACCGAGCCCTGAGGCACCCCAATAGTTAGATGTTGCAACTTGGACACCTAACACTTCCAAGATATCTTGAAGGACCTATCTCAGAGGTAAGACTCAAACCACTGGAGTACAGTTCCTGAGATGCCCTTTACAATAGGCCGCTTAACAGCGAGGATCTGGTGGGCTACTGTGTCAAAACAGCGGAGAGATCCGCAAAGAATAAGTATTGAAGTTGGATAAGCCTCTTGCCAGTCTTAGGGTTTCAACAACTGAGAGCAAGGCAGTCTAAATTGACTGTCCACTTCTGCCAAAACCAGGACGCTTGCTGTCCAGGAGGTTGTTCTGCTGATGAAGTAAAGGCAGAGACATTAAATGTAAGCATGGCGTTTCAAATCTACTCTAATATCTGAAGAGATCACAGGACGACAGATAGGCGACAGACAGAGAGATGGATGATGATGATGCGATGATGGATGGATGGTCAGTACGGACAGAAAGACAGATAGATAGATAGATAAATGTGTTTCAGATTTTTTTCCTTTCTTTTTTTTTAATATCTGTTCATAAGTGGTTTGCAGGCTGGTTTTAAAGGGGTTTTGACCACTTCTTTAGCTGGTCAAGCTGGGAGACCAGCTAAAATAAACTACTTCCAGACCTTAAACAGCTAAGACCAGCATTTTAGCTATTATTATTATTATTATTATGATTATTATTAGTCTTGTTGTGTTTTACTATATCCTAGGTGTCTACCTTTAATGTTACAGTAAATACTTTGATGCTGTGTTTTTGTATTGGATTCCTGATATTCTGATTTGTGTTGCTTGAATAACATAATAATATTAATAATAATAATAATAATAATAATAAGAATATAATAATAATAATAATTAAAAAAGCTTATATAAACATGTCACAATGCCAGAAAAAATTTATTATAATGTAATGCATATTTATAGTAACACTGTGAGATTGTCACTATATTTATTCTCAATACGATTTTCTATTGTTTTATTTTAGTATTTATATCTGTTTCAATAATCTATACCTATTTATTTGGTGCTGAGATACCAAGGCAAAACAATTATTTAATTAAAACAATGGTTCACCATCAAACCACATGCATGTTGTTTGTTGCTGCAGTATAAACTCCACATCGGTATGAGAATTTAATTGATGTATCTTGATAAAATGTCACATCAAATCAACTTTTCACATTTTTCACTATCGCACTAAACACTGGGTTATCATCGTTCTAAACCTGTTTTTAACCCCAGGTAGAGAAGTGTTAGGGGTGTTAGATGCTTAGCAGTGGACAGAAGTGAGTAAAGTGAAATCAAACCTCCTGCACAAACAGTTGGAAATTTCCTAAGGACTGAAGGACATGTTCTGAAAGGCAGTGCTAATTGGCTTAAGTTAATTCCAGATTCTCTCCCAGCTGCAGCACTGACACTGTAGATCAGTGCGGTCTGAAGGACTAGGAGGGAAAAATCAATTATCAAAAATGTATTAATTTGAAAATAAAAATGTAATCACATTACAACCTGACAAATCAACTGACATACTTAAAATGATATATTTCATCCAAGTTTGAAATATTAGCTAAATATAATTGCATTTTATGCATAAAATGTCTGTCTAAATATATTTATTTACAATAGTATAGTGTACAATTTATGTAGGGTAAGATGAAGAACACTGTGGATTTACTTTTAAATTCTAACATATTTTTAAGTTTAGCATGTGCAAGATGATGATGCATTAGCCATCATAGGTAAAAAAAAATAAAATAAAAATAAAATAAAATGGTATATTAATTGTTTATTTGCACAAAATATCAACTACTCTATCCCTACTGGGGTAAATTCTTAGTAATATTTTTAATATGCAATGATGTAAAATCCTAAATCAACTAATTATTTAAAATTGTATTTTCACAATGGGTATTTAATAATTGACGAAGCAGAATCCCAGTTAAAGAGATTCAGCTGGAAGGTCAAATTATTCTATCATTTATATACAGGTATATGAATATTTGCATATGTAATTGCTGATAATTTAATTGAAGATATGTCATAATAGCAACACTGTGATGCAAACTGAATGATTTCACTCAATTAGCCTGTAGGTTTTAATGAAAAGCGGAAGATGTCTGAAATGTAATTCATGGAAATTCTGAATAATAACCCTATTAATTAATAAGTATTCAGTTAAAAATAATAACACCAATAACAATATGACACTTGGGGACAGCCAATTATGTGCCAATTAGATACTGAGGGTTTAATATCTTTATACTTCAAAATGAAAACTAATATTTACTACACAAATCTAAAAGCAATAATGTGTCCACACATATACAAAAAAAAATAAAACTTTTGAGATGAGTTGAGATTTTATGCTTTTATCATAGTGTGTAAGAAAAAGGTGGATAGATAGATCGATAGATAGATAGATGATATAATATTTTAGCTTAACCATCATTGCAAATTAGAATCAGTATATAATTCAAGTATCACTGAATGCTACAAATCTCTTTTGGTCACTCTAATCGCTTCTGAGTTGTCCTCTGCATGCATGTTGCTTTTCGCTCTCTTTGCATAACTGCCTTTGTAAATTGTTTGCTGATCCCAAACAGCTGCTTTTAGACATGAAGGTCACTTCAGAGAGGGTCAAATGACAATTGTCATTGTAATTCAGCTGCACTCCACCCAGGGTTCATACCAAGTGAACAACAGGTCGTTGCCAAAATAACTTTCTAAACAGATCTAGCATGGTTTACAAGCTTGTCTTCTGTGGTCTCATGGCAGGCATGTTTAAAATGCAGTCAGGCCTGATCACCTGATATAGTCTTTACACAGCCTGTGTTGTTATGCAAAGCTGGAGCCATTTATACCCGCGACCGGCACATTCTTTCCTTCTGTGGCAGGTTGGCTGGGCAGGGAACTTCATAGTAAGTTCACACAAGTGAATTCCGATCATCATCAGTCTGTCTGGAGTGACATGAAGAAACAGAACAAACTGAGACAGACTCAATCCAGAAGAACTGTGGAGAAGTCTCCAAGACGCTTCAAGAAACCTATCTGCAAAGCTGCAGTACTGTTAAAAGTTGTAGGCACTGTGTAAAAATGCTGTACAATGAGGATGCTGTGAAAATAATGTCATAAATAGACTTTCTTTATCAATTTATCAACAAATTCTTGATGCTTCAAGAAAGCTACCTGCAAAGCTACCTGAAAAACTATGCGCAAGTGCACCGAGAGCAAAAGCTGCTTTAAACGCAAAGGTAATGTTGATTTAATTTAGTTAATAGAATTTAATTGATAAAGAAAATCTATTTATGACTATTTTTGACAGCATCCTTATTTTACAGCATTTTTACACAAGTGCCTAAGACTTTTAACAGTGCTGTAGTTTTGCAGGTAGGTTTCTTGAAGCATCTTTGAGAAGTTGCCACAGTTCTTCTGGATTTGGTCTGTCTCAGTTTGTTCTGTTTCTTCATGTCACTCCAGACAGACTGATTATGATCAGATCACATCTCTGTGTGCAGCACTGGCTGCTGTCAGACACAAATCTCACTGGATTATTACAATTAATGGCAAAATTAATGTTTTGAAATGTAAACTGATATTTCCTACTGATACACTACAGCAACATATAGACTTTTTTAGCTGATGAAAATTCTAATAATTTTGGCCACCACTGTTTATATACTCAGCGCAACCACATATAATCTTATGAATCATTTTAACCACAGTTATAATACATTATAAAACTTACCTATTAATTGTTACACCTTTAGAAAGTATAATGCAATAAAACATGATACAAACCTTCATGTATTATAATGCATTTAACATTTTTACCAGTATTTCTGAAAACATCTAGTGCATTACAACATACATTATGAATACATTTATAATGCATTATACATAAAGGCTTTAAGTAAAGTGTTACCCCGATTATTTCTATATGTTCTGCTTGTTGTCCACTTGCATTTACTATAGCCCCCCTAAAATGGCCTAAGCGCGCCCATGGAATGAATGAATGAATAAATAAATAAACCAGAGGAATCTCTTTAACAGCTTAAAATATTTTCCTAGACAGAAATGGTTACATGAACACCAACTTGAGACTTTTGTCTCAGTCTCCTGCTTTTCACATTTGCTTTCTAAAACAAAAAATTATAATAATAAAAACTTCACCCTCACATTAGTCTCCTCTTAGTTTCACAAATTGATCCTCAACAAATGTATTTTCTAACCTGTGCTCAAATCAAATGTCCAATATGAAAGTTTAAACATTTCTTTAATTTGAGACTATTATACACTCTAAAAAATGCTGGGTAAAAACAACCCAATTGCTGGGTAAAATCGGACAAACCAGCAATTGGGTTGTTTTTGACCCAGCGGCTGGGTTAACTTTTTTAAACCAACCTCTGGTATTAAACCCAACCGCTGGGTTAAATACAGCCCAATTGCTGGGTTTGTCCCTCTTTTACCCAGCACTGGGTTGTATTTTACCCCAGCATTTTTTAGAGTGTCACCACAGGCTCAGCACGTGCTATACTTCCACTCACTATTATGAATCTACATCCCCTCCAGAAGTCTGAGACCCGTTAGTGAGCGACGTCTCGTGGTACCATAACGGAGAGGCTCAAAATCATTTTCCAGAACGTTCTCGTTCACCGTTCCTGGCTGGTGCACTCTAAAAAATGCTGGGTTAAAAACAACCCTTTCTGGTAAATAGGGACAAACCCAGCAATTGTGCTGTTTTGACCCAGCGGTTGGGTTACTACCCAGAAGGTTGGGTTAAACATTTAACCCAGCCGCTGGGTAAAAACAACCCAATTGCTGGGTGTGTCCCTATTTAACCCAGCACTGGGTTGTATTTAACCCAGCATTTTTTAGAGTGTGGAATGATCTACCCAGCCCTATCCGGACTGCTGAATCCCTGACAATTTTCAAGCAAAAAGCTGAAAACTCATCTCTTTCGAAGCAACTTGACTTCATCATAAAAAAAAAAAAACATTTCTCTCTCTTTATTTATTCCTTCTCCTTCTAGCTTGTACTAATTTGAACAATGCCTGAAACTTGGTATAACGATCACTTCTGTGTCTATTTGCCCTTTAAGAAGAATCGCTTTGTGTGTTCCCCAATTATAAGTCTGAATATGTTGTAAGTAAATGACTAAATGTAAATGTAATATAAAAATTGTATTTATAATTACATTATTAATGGATTTTGCCTTTCAGTGAAAAAAAGCTCCAGGATTACTGAGCTTGTAATATGACTTTCATACGTCACGTTTTCAATTAAAAATATATATTATATATTGTAAAGACTGCTTCCAAGAAAAATTATAGCATTTTTTACTTGTGTCAAAATGAAGCATAACCTCCTAACCTATTTCCTCATCCTATTTTTACTCTCATCATTTCACGCTCACTCATCCCCACATTCAAACAGACGCATATATATCATATCGAAAATCCTTTTCATGCGGCAGTAATTACTTATACAATGATTATACAGATAAAATCATGACCTATATTTAAAAACGCAAGCAAAACTTTTTCTAACAGAGAAATGCCCCTGTAACAAACAAAGACAAATAGGTTATTCAACAATCATCAGCTCTAGTACAACGAACGCTACGTTTGCAATTATAACTGCATCTTGCCTAACTTGTATTTATAAATCCTTTGTATGGTGTGCTGCAAGTAAGATACATGATTTTAATCGAGTAACCCATCGTCTGAAATGCACAATATTATTGAAAGAACAGTTTCAGTTTTTATAATATTAATATTTTTTTTATAAATTAATAAGATTATACATTTATGAATGTCTCTCCAAATATAAATTTTGGGAAAAACATGTTGAAGACAAAGTTGATACTGTAAATGCGACATGCAAGACAATCTCCCATGTTTCTCATACTGTTTTTTGACTCTTGAAGGCTTTTTATCAGAAACTTCAGAGGCACTGTTGATACTAAAATGTGAAAAATCTGAGAATATTCTGAAATTAGGAAAAGCAACCTACAAGCAACCATTTTTTTCCCTCTGGGAAAACCTCAATAAGTTAAAATATATACAATAATAATAATAATCTCATTTTTAGGACCATTACAATGTAATATGCTGTATTATTGTTATTACTCTCTTCAGTAAGAGCTTAATTTCATTAATGTTATACAAAAAAGTACTCATGTTCAAAATGTCTGAAGAAAGCCTTTAATCAAAATAACTTGAATGTCAAGTTACAGAAAAAAACCGTCACACTGCAAAGACTTCTAATGGTCTCAAAATAGGCTTCTTTTTTTCTTTTGTCTGTTCTTTTTTGTTTGGATGTCTGAAGGCCTTTTTGCAAGATTTACCCAGGTACACCAATTTCTTTAATCAACTGCTATCTTTAGCTGATTTAGATTTAGCTGTTATAGATGTTATGGGTTACTGTTGAACACGTTGTTTTGTGCTGTGTGGAAAATATCTAGTTAATAACATTTATATTTGGCAAGACCCAGGAAATTATTTATTTAGACACACTTTAACTTGGTTTTAATTAGTGTTCTGCTCCATTTACTACAGAAATTAGTATTATTTTTATCACTTTGTGATTGGCAGAAAATCCCTCAGAGATTCTGCATCTTGTAGATTAATTCTGAAGAGTAATAATCTGCCACTTATAGCACCATATATTGTTTATTTACATTTAGCTATGAAATGCATGTATTTTTGTCTCTACACTCTTAAAAATGTTAGAAACAAAAATGTGTACAACCTGATTTCATAGAAGAATTACAGAGTTATTTAATGGACCAAAATGTACTGGTTGTTGTAAATGTAAAGAACATTTTAATCTCATATACAGTATGTGACCCTGGACCCAGTCATAAGGGTCAATTTTTTGAAATTGAGATTTATACATCATCTGAAAACTGCATAAATAAGCTTTCAATTGATGTATGGTTTGTTATGATAGGACAATATTTGGCTGAGATACAACTATTTGAAAATCTGGAATCTGAGGGTGAAAAAAATCAAAATATTGAGAAAAAATCATCTTTAAAGTTGTCCAAATGAAGTTCTTAGCAATGCATATTACTTATCAAAAATTAAGTTTTGATATATTTATGGTAGGAAATTTACAAAATATCTTCATGGAACATGATCTTTACTTAATTGATCATTTTGACCCATACAATGTATTGTTGGCTATTGCTACAAATATACCCCTGCTTTTATATATAAGACTGCTTTTGTGCTCCAGGGTCACATATATAGTAAGGGATGTATGTCCATATCTTTGCATTCTATGACATTAGGAGCCTCATAAATATTTTAGTGATTAGGCTTTTAAATAGAAATATGCATTATTGAATTAAATATTTTGGAATAACACCCTGGTGCTCCAATTTATCCCTGAACAGCTTGAAAAATGGATTTGAAGGAGATGCATGGATTATAAAGAATACATGCCTGACTCTTAATGACAGGCAGTAACCTCATGTATCTTTCACTGTCACTGTAAAGATGACCAAAATCATAGGTTTCTAGCTAAATGAACAAACTCTTTCGTTCCTACGGCCAGTACAGATGGACGAGAGCATCTGTTGTGAGAGGACAATGTGTCTCAAATAGAAGCCATTGGCCATGTCCATTTACGGCGTTCCTCTTTGTATTTGGCACCTTTCTTGGACAAAAGGGGGCAGGACATACCTGTCAGCCCGAGGATAAAGTGCCCTCTGGCAGCATGGAGTCCTGTACGCAGAGCGTGTCTGACCCTGTGCTGTCTCCGTCCCTCTGTGTTGCATCGTAACCATCACCATGGCCCCCAAGAAGAAGGAAGAGCCCAAACCAGCAGCTGCACCCAAGCCCCCAGAGCCAGAGCCCCCCAAGGAGCCAGAGTTTAACCCAGCAGAAGTCCAGGTACTAACGTCTAAGTTGTTGAGATCCGCTGCAAGAGATGGACTTGAAATCTGTTCACTTAGTAAGGAACGACTGCAACCCATCAGTGGCTTGCACCTTAATGTGGAGCATTTAGATGCCAACGAATGGAAATAGAACATCCAATTTAAATATTTTGAACATTTTAGACTTAAAACTGTTCAGGTGCATTTCTATCAAATTGAATATGGTGTCTAGTCTGACTAATGTCAATGTGACCACTGGTCTGTTTGGTTTACACTGAGCAATGTGTCTTCTGTTTCCCTATTAGTTATGATGAAGACCAAGAGAAAATTAAAACGTAGTTGTGCTATCATTCCTGCTACTTCTGACCAAAGACTTCAAGGCCCTTTCTTGCAATTGATTGGGCTCTGTTTGTTTGATTAATTCTAGATTACAAAGTTCTTTATTGGCATACATGGTTCCATGAAGAACCTTTAAGATCCATGGAATCTTTATATTGCACAAAAGGTTCTTTAGAATATTAAAATATGCTTCACGCTAAGAATTATTATTTTTTTCTATTAGGACACAAATATGGGTCTTCTATGGCATCACTGTGAAAACTCTGTTCTGTTTTTAAGAATATCTAGTATCTTGATATCAGTCTACTATGAATGTCCTGATGACAAATGTTACCTTCTCACAGACAACTGCTACGCTCTTGTTGCTTTCCTTGATGTCCATGAGCTATTTTAAGCAACTTCAGAGACACCATTTAATGTAGAGGGTGTAATGCATCCAAAAGAACAACCTGCAGAATCATTGGCTAAGCATCTACAAATGCTATCTTCCACCGTCACTGCTTGGCAGTGTGCTGTGCACATATTTGTTTAATCTGCAGAGCTCAGAATTGATTTGAAAAGCCATTTGCTTCAACTAAACAATTGTCAGTGTTTGTTTGGCTATTGTCTGAGAATTCGGCATTCTGTCTTTCCCAAATCCAAATGTTTTGGCAACTCGCAGAAGTTCCACGTATTTAAACACAAAACATATAAATACAACATAATACCCAGTGGTGTATCACTCTCCGAACCTTTCGTTTTTTTGCAAGTCAAGAAATATTTGGATTTCCTAGTGTAATTGACAGGAAGCTCAAGTTTCAGAGGAGATATTTTAGTGGTCAACATTGCCACTCTACACCCCATTTCTATAGTCTGAAATGTTGGGGTTAGGAGAGGCCATAATACGTGTTCCAAACCATTGAGGTTTAGGCCACACACAATGTGATTTTGATTACGCTGCTCCAGAATGGACCACCCAAACTTATGGAATTGTTCATTCTGAAGCCTTCACAGATTCACGATTTCTACAGATTCTGTTGAAGACATAAAGCATGGCATTCAGCTAGAACAGATGCAGTATTTCTAATGAGCTCTGATTACTGAGAATCATCATTTATGGTCATTTCATGCATCCAGTGGCATTGTTTTTGTGATGTTTCGGTGGGCAATATGCATTAACAATATGCATTAACGATTCAGCATCTATGGACAAAATACAAAGTTATGTCTTTGAAAATGTAGTTGCATTGCTATGTTGCAAAGTAACGGTTTCATTATTTGGCATGTTCCCATTTCCTAAGGCCATAAAAAGCATCTTGTCAGTGTCATGCATTTGCAGCCTTCAATCGCTGTCTAATATAACTTTGCGCTATAATGACAAAAGGGGTATTGGGTTTACACCCGCAGGGCCACACGCACCCTCTGGCTCAAGGTTGCTCGTAAATTCTTTTGGACAATGAGTCCCAGGACAAACAAGATTGAGTTTGAGTAACCAGAGCCGGGTGAGTGTGCAGACACATGTGTGTCCGGAGGATGGGACATGCCCTGAAGGACAAATAGCACCTAAACATTAATAATCACATTTTCAACATGCGGTCCCATTGTAGTCTTGTATGTGATGTATTAAACTTCAGCGTTTTGCATGATTATTTATTATTGTTTTTTTTATTATTATTATCTCTTGGCAGATCGAATTCACTGCTGAGCAGCTTGAGGGTAAGTGAGATTTGTGTATGCATTTCAAAATTATTTTAGCTTAAAAAGGATATTTACAGCAAATAACACTGTAATTACACTGCTATTGTGTACACTCCAAATAAATATGTTATGTTATTATGTTATGTTATTATGTTATTATGTTACTAAAAATACCTAAACAAATTAAAAAAAAAAGATTTATGCTTGATACAAGAAACAAAAAACTATTTAGAAACATGCAATTTACTTTTACATCATTGTCATGGTTATTTTTAAATGCCATAGCCAAAATAATACTACAATTTTATATTACTGTATATATACTATATACTATAAAAAATCAATGCATCTTCGCATGAGTTAGCACCTTACAAATACTGATAAATATATAATTTCAAAGCAACTTTGTAGAAAATTAATGTTATAATCCCATTACAGTTATGAGTGATATGTTATCAGAGGTGTCAAAGTAATGTCCATATGGCAGAAATATACCGTTTTAAGATTATACAAATCATGCCGTTAGTTTTGAAGAATGTTGGTAACCAAGCAGCCATTGACATCCACAGTTTTTTTTTCCCCCCACAATATGGAACTCAATGGCTACCGTCAACTGTTTGGTTATCAACATTCTTCCAAATATCCTCCTTTGTGTTGAACAGAAGAAAGAAACTCATACGGGGTCACCACAGCGATCATTCACATAGTTTTGATTTTGGCAAAAAGTGAAGGAATGGAATAGAAAAAAACAACAACTCAACACCGTATTTCCAGGACAGAGATCTAACAGAGACTTCAAACTGCCAGTGATCTAAAGCATGGGCATCATAGAGGTTTAATGTCTGTTGGAGTGTGAGAAACTCAAGCATGACTGTCTTTTTCTCTGCAGATTTCAAGGATGCGTTCCAACTGTTTGACAGGACGCCAACCAACGAGATGAAAATCACCTACGCTCAGTGTGGTGATCTGATCCGGGCTTTGGGTCAGAACCCCACCAACACTGAAGTTATGCACGTGTTAGGCAAACCCAAAGCTGAAGGTGAGACCAGAATCCATCCCTCGGACCTCCACGGTCTATTAATCTAAAATTAGCACATCTGCCCGCTCTCAAATGCCTAGAACCAAACTGTTCAGCCCTCACATGCCACACAGATACATCTGGCTTCTTTTGTTGGCAGACATGCAAGTGAAGATGCTGGATTTTGAACAGTTCCTGCCCATACATCAACACATCTGCAAGGCCAAAGACCGCGGCACCTTTGAAGACTTCGTTGAGGGCCTGAGAGTGTTCGACAAAGAGGGCAATGGGTGACGATGTGGTGAGTGGGTGCTGTCGGCTCAGAGACAACGTTCCTCGGGGGGCGGGCTACCTCTGGGGGTCAGAGAAGCTCCAACATCGAACATAATTTTATAACCCTTATAATATTCTTTTGTATTTGCACCTTCCTGTGGTACATTCTTGAAGTAATTTTTTTAGCATTATATTGGTGTCCTTCTTTCACTGTAAACATCGGATCCATTAAGGGTGTACACTATATATTATTTTTATTATGGTTTATGTTTTATTCTATTTTTAGGGTGTTATGTTTTTTTTTTTGCATATTTTAATTTATTTTTTTTAAAGTATATCTATAAGTTACATCCAAGTTGCAATTCAAAATACAATGAGAAATGGTGCCTTAAAAAAAAAGCTGTTTCTATTTTACTTCATTTCAGTTACGTAGTGGGCTCATTTTATTACTAAATAAAAACAATAGTTATATTTGGTATGGGTTGGTTTTTTATTCATCGATTAATTTAGATTATTTAGTTCGTGTGACTAATCAAGACAAGATTTATGATTTTTTGTTAGTGTAGTTGTTAACTACAATCATGCCGGTGGGCAATGTATAGGGAGTTTATACCTAGCTCATACTCAAAATGTTTTTGGCTCATGATTATCGTATTATATGAGTAGTAGTAGGAGTATAGTAGTATCCTTAAAACGCTCTCCTCGGGGGTCTCTCATATAAGAATATAGGCATGATCTATATAATATATATATAATATATGGCATATATAAAAATACATGAATGAGCATATATAAATAATATAATGGGCTTCTCGAAACAAGAGACAGCACTACAGTTTTAACTGTACAGTTTAAACAAATACCCCATAACTACAAATGTGAACATACCTCAACTCTAGGAATACATTAGCATCAGACTAGCAACTGACACTTTATAATCACGCAGAATGGTCACAAGAAGCCAATCATGTAGATACATGTAGAGCACTGTGAAACGTGTCTTCTCTGTAGGTGAGAAGATGAAGGAGGATGAGGTTGAGCAGCTGATGGCTGGGCAGGAGGATGCGAATGGCTGTATAAACTACGAAGGTGAGTTTGTACACACTTTTACACCTCCATCACCTGCTGTTCAGCTGTTTCATTCAATGGCAGTGTGTCCAGTAATATGTGCTACCTTATAAATCATCATCTGTCATCAACAGACGGATAACACCACAGTTCATGTCTATGCAGTAGAAGTGATAATGAGAACCAAATATTTGATCTCTAATCAGAATGAGATTGTTTAGATGGCAGCGTTGTCTCATCTAGCACAATTTTTGAATTCGGATGTCTATTGGGCTCAGAATAGTATAAACTAAATATGCATTAGCATGAAATATTGATTTTTATTTTCATTCCCCCCCCCCCACAGCTTTTGTAAAGCACATCATGGCTGGCTGAACAGGTACAACAAACCACTCTTTTCCCACTTTGTCTTCAGTGCATTATTGATTTATCTGTTTATGTATTTATATTTTGATATGTTGTTTCAGTGTGCATTCATCACTAGGTGTTTAATTCAAATCATGTCACTCTATAAAGCACTTTGATTCTCATTTTGATGCATGTGCACTGTAAACTATTATTAGAGTCGATTGTTGATTTTCATTTTATTTTCCTTTTCTTCAGATGATCAAGACCATTCAAATGAGGATACAACATAATGTCGAATTTATTTCATCGTTGTGCTTTTTTAAATTAAAACCCACACAGGTGTTTCCTGCCATTGGTCCACTGTCCTCACTGTCTCCAACTCTCTCTCAATCGTTCCGTTTTGTGTGGCTCCTCAGTCCGTCACGCCTAAATGATTCCATCATCATAACTGTTCGCCAATACAAAAAAAAGTTTAATAAATGTCATGCTTGGTTTAAACAGCCTGCTCTCTCTAAATCCTTTTCATTTAACTAAAACTATCACTTGTTCTGGAATGTCTGCGTTTAGAGGTGTGATGTGTGGGAGTTAATGACATGGGTGGCTTTGACATGTCTTCACTAAAATAATAGTCTATAGCAGGCTGTCTGTTGATGACGATGCACTGCCTCTGTGGAGTGGTTACTGACACAACCAGTAAACCAAACAAGATAACAAACTAGACTCTGGTGCTGAGATTTGCTTTAAATAGCATGTGAATGTCCACCTTTTTCCTAGCAAGCCTACTCCCTGTTAAAAAACAAAAACAGGTAAAGTATGTTTTGAAGCATGGCTGCTGGTTTCATCTGTTTCCTAGCAGAGCTAGCTGCGCTGGAGTGGGATGATTGAGTAATATATAAGTCATGAATTTCTGGCAAGCGAGCGGTTGTGCTGGTGACTGCAGCTGTCCTAAGGGGGTCTGCTTATGTGGGAAGGCGGTGAGAAGACCATTACAATAGTCCATCCTGCTGGTGATAAAGGCATGAACAAGTTTCTCCAAGTCTTGACTGGAAACAAAACTGACATACTTTCACAGAATAAAGTCTGGCTATAAATTGGCACCTTTATCTGAATAGTATTAAAGACTACGGTCAGAGAAGTAGTCTGAACTCTCAGGATCTCCATTTCTGCTGCTGTCAGCCCATCTCAACACACAGACTGTGTTCACACTGCACAGAGGACGAGCTGTACTTCCTCACAGAGAGCAGCACATATAAAAACATCAGGAACGCTGAATTCCAGCAGGCGACACACAGACAAACTCTCCTGTATTTTGGGAGAGAAGGAAAAGTGTATCTACCTGGCAGCACAGTGTGCCATCTGAACCCTCTTTGCCCTTTATTACTGCACTCTGCAAACATTTACTTGATTGTGATAACGTTTACCATTTTATCAGTTTAATACATCCTTGCTTTAATACAAACTATAATTCGTTAAGAAAGAAAGAAAGAGAATATACTGACGCCGAGACGGTTTGGAACAGTAGTGATTTTATTGTTATGAAAAGATTTCTATTTTGAATAAATTCTGTTGTTTTTAACTTTTTATTCATCAAGAGTATCATAGGTTCCAAATATATATATATATAAACTAAGCCGCAAAAGCTGTTTCCAACACTGATAATAAATCAATATATTAGAATGATTTCTAAAGGATCAAGTGACACTGAATGGCTGATGGATTATGACTGATGAAAATTCAGCTTTGCAATCACAGGAAAAAAATACATTTTACATCTTAAAGACAGAAAACTGTGTATTCAAGCATTTTATTATGTTTCCAACATTAACTGGTTTTTTTCTGTATTGTGGGGTTTAATCAACTAAATGCAGCTTAATGAGCATACGGAACTTAATAAGAAATATAAAAAAAAAAAAAATTCTTTTGAAGGCAGTGTATGAATAATAAGGGGCATGTATATTGTTTTGTGTAACTAGGTTTATTGTTTATTACTTTGGAACATTGTGGCTGTTTTTGTCCCACATTCATGTCAATGGAGCTCATCTGAATGAGATAGCATAGAGAGAGAGGAGAGAGAGAGGGAGAGATAGATGAGAGACAGAGAGAGAGAGAGAGAGAGAGATCGAGCAAGAGAGAGAGTAAGAGAGAGGAGAGAAGGGGGTCGTGGGCTTCGCTCTAAGATGTTAAGTCGCACTAGATGCAGAACATTCATCATAGCCAAACTAGAGACCAGGAACTTTCTGGTAAGGGCATTATTTCAGAAAGAAAGAAATGTCCCTTAGAACACATAGAAAGACGATCAGTGTAACCCAGATTGTTCTGTATATTCTGAACTTAAAATAGGTTTAAACCTCAATTAAATTATATTGTCAAAAACTTCGTAAATGGGCGCATGGTATCCTGCTTGAAAACGTATTTTCCCCCACATTAAATGTGCAATAGGTGATTGTCTTCAGAAATGTTTTTTGTTTTGCTGGTTGAAAGTCTCTTCACATCCAGATTGCAATCATTAAGTTAAGTGGTCTAAAATTATTTATACGTATTTATATAGTCTGTGGAAGGCATAGGACCATAAAATGTTCGTCCAATCAAAATGTTCGGCCAGAGCGTTTTAATATGCTTTCCTACCTGCCTGTCAATGTATGTATTTGCATACCTCTGCGCACCCTGTTCGTGCAGACAGGATACGTCATCAGTGCGTTCACGCTCGCTGTGCAGACAGAGCGAGGATGGCAGGCAAACATCAACAACGCGATCTTCCTTCCTGGTATTGTAGTACTTTTAAATTTTTCTCACCGGTGAATGACACATGATGTATCCCAGCGATATGCCAGTCCTCTCGCCCCCGCTCTGCTCTTTTGTAATGTCGTGCTTATTTAAACACACACTATTTTTTGCAGAAACCAGGCTTGTTAGCATGAGCAGCGTGCATGAACTTGTCCGATCGATATATCCCTACACATTGTGCATTGCTCCCCTCCCAGCTGGCGGGGGAATAACGCGGTGTGAAGTTTACTGTACCCTCGGAACGATTGGACTGGAATTGGGTACCGCTGATGTAGCCTATTGTAGTAATTTTGTCTCTGGTATTCTGGTCTGTGAGTGAGTGTATATGCATTTAGGGGGCGTGGCTTTGGACAGCGATTGCAGGGTGGGTGGGACGTTTGCTTTCAGTGCTATCAGGGTAAAGTTAGCATTTTGCAAGATCTCCTATTGCGCCTTTAAGTAATAATGTTAGGCGGCGGCCCCCAGATAAATTTCCCCACGGTCATGCCTTTTTATGCATTCAAAATCAAGTTGAAATAAAACAAGATCACATAATAAAACAATCATAAAAGATTGATCATAATAGATTATTGCTTGTGTTTACATCCTTTATGGGTCAGAAATGGGTCAGGGTTTGAGCAACGACTGCCTGATGTTCTCAACACCTGAGATTTTACAGCTAGAATCCACTGCCAAGATGCTCTGGAAAGGACTAACAATGTGCTTTTACAAACAGTGACAAACATAAGAATGTAAATGTGTATGCATTAGTGACTCATAGGAAAGAAAAATCAAAAGTGAGATCTTTTTAACATCTCAAATATTTCTCCTAGACAAAAATGAGTACTTTAAGATCAAAGGAAAAAAAAAAAAACAAAAAACGAATGGAGATTGTTTCTTGGGTCTCCTGCTTCCACTGATTTCCCCTCCTGAGACAAAAACACTAACACCCTCACAATGGTCTTCTTTAAAGCTTTAGAAGAGATCTCAACAACATCACACACTGTGCTCAGGTATTTCTCCAAGTCTAAAGACTCTGGTGGTCTCACATTTGTCTCATTTAAAGCTTAAAAAGAGATCTCAACAACATCACACACTGTGCTCATATTTTTCTCCTTAGCTAGAGATTCTGGATCTCTCACATTTGTCTCCTCAAAAGTTTAGATTAGAGATCTCAACAAAATCACACACTTCTGGCTAGTCGATTTTTTTCTTTGACTATAAATCATCGGGGGGTCTCATAGTTTGTCCTCCGGGGTGTAATGCTTTTAGGAAGATATCACCCACACTTTACAAAGTGTGGCATCACGTCAAGTCAATACTTGAAAGTCACTAAATACAGCAAGGAAAATCATAAATTAAGAGTTAAAGGCTATTTGAGAGATGAATTAATGCAAATTAGGATGAAATTTACTTTTTTTAGGACAACCATTTATGTCTGTCAGAGCCATAGCCTTGTGGGCAGCACATCGACGTGAAGGTACAACTGCACCTCAGACAACATGGGTACGGATCCCAGCTAAAGGTACTTTCCTGCTTCTGTTCAGTTCTCACCTGTCCAATTGTTTCCTGTTTCTACTCCTACTGTCCTGACCATTAAAGGTAAAAACCCCCATTGCACTAAAAAAGCAACTGCAACCTCTGAGCAGTAAAACATTTTTGTAATGGACTCTTGCAAGAGATTACAGCAAGACAATAAAGATATCTCACACCACGTCTCCGCCATTTTTCACGAAATTTCTCATGTCGTCCGTTTGTCTACTTTTATTTCTCCTAAGATTTTAGGAGAACCTCTGAGACCCTTGTGAGACAAAAGTGAATACATGAAAAAGCACAACTAAGTCCTCCCTGAGTATCAAACCCTGAGGTCATACATTTCCTATGGGATTCGGTGCATGAGAGCCACGTTGCAATCAAACACGACAAAAGTGTGCTGTCCTTCTGGCTCATTCCTGCGATTTCACAGCTTAGTTTCCATTATGTCAGACCTCAGGCTGCTCCTCTGTGATCAAGGGAACTGGCATTTTCACTCAAAGTCAGCACATCATTCAAAGCACATGGAAGTGTCCTTCACACTTTGGTCTTTCGGTTGATAGCCAGTCTAATATGGTGTATAAACATGCTATTAAATGAACAAAGGCCTGGATTTGTATCTTGTCGTTGCAGATAAAACAATGTGGCAATGCTTGGGGACTTTGTATTTGAGGCCTACGGTGGGTCTGGCAAATGGGGATTATTAGCAGCACAGATTTATGCCACAGTTTTAAATTATCTGCTTTAGTAGATATAAAAGCATGTCTAAAATGCAGTCTGGCTTTTAGCCCTTCTTTCCTGAGGCCTGGCAGGATTACAGTGAATAAATGCTCTTTTGTGTGTCCATCAGTGGAAGATGTGCATTACGAAAAAAACTGATGATGTAAACAATAGAACTGCAGTGATGTGGAGCGTATCAAATTGCATTGTGTTTATCAGTGATGTTTCATGTTTGAGATTTCATGCCAGCATTCTATAATTTGGGGTACATTTCACATCAGGAGAAAGGTGTAAAACAATCTGCTTTTCTCAGTAAAACAACTATTGGTTTCAGTTGAGGTCTGCTAGTTGCCAAGCTTAATCATTAAACATCATTTTGTTATTACAAAGAAAAAGATGTTTCCTGCTGGTGAGATTGTTAACTATGTTACAAGCAAACTGTATGTGTTTACAGGTAACATAATTCAAATTTACCATTTTGACTCATAATTTCAATGACTCATAGTTTCACCTCAAATTGTAATATTTATTTGAATTAAAATCATCAAAACAATGCAAACAATATCAATGTACCCGACATTGTTGACAGACAATTAATATACTCCTTGACAATAGGTCACTGGAGATCAAATACAGAAAAAAATATTGTTCAAAATGTCCACTGCAGAAGAAAAGGACATGATGCTGGTCACATAGTTTTATTCAAAAGGAATTTCAATTGAAACAATCTATTTATCTAAAGTATTTTGATTGCAGAAACAACTTAACTTTAACATTTTTATTCAGTATTTTAAACTCAATGCAAAAAAAGCAGACTTTGCAATAACTGTAATCTTAAATCAATTTAAGGCATATTCCAGTAAACTGAAATACAGTGTGTGCAAAATACATGTATACATTCTCTTAATTAGTAAAAAATGACATTTCTGAAGAAAATTGGGTAACACTTTATTTTAGGGTCTCTTAAATAGTTGCTCATTTGCATGCATAGAACTAGAATATTAGCCATTTATGAGTACTAATTAAGCACATATTAATGCCTTATTCTACATCCCTAATCCTACACAATCCTAACTAACTTACTATTAATAAGCAGCAAATTATGAATTTATCGAGGGGAAAGTTGTAGTTAATAGTGAATAAGTGTTACCGAAAATTGTTAGAAAAAAATATATAATTATCACCAATGGACATGAAATGAACACTAAATTATAAAATAACTCTTGATTGGACAATTTAACCTGACATTGCATTGTCTGCATTCACAACAAAATGACAGTTACAGGTAAATTAGTTCAACCAAAAGTGAAAATGCTCTCGTCTTTTACTCACCTTCACGTCATGTTCATACTCTGTGCGCTAAAATTCATCATGCCAGGTTTGACATCAAAGACACCAAATCTTATAACGAAACATGTCCAAATGTGAATATGTTGAAGTGCACGTGATTGGATTAGAGAGATGATCTGTCTGCTTGCTGAGGTGTAAAAAACAAATCATAAATAAGCATAAATCTTGTTCTTAGACTGACATTTGGGATTTGGCCAAAATGTTTGAAGTCTATATGAGACTAAGCCTGTCTCTGTCTGTCATATTAACTAAACTGTACCCAGATGTCATTGAGGTCATTGAGCTTTTGCTCTGTACTGCAGTCTGGGTCTCGTCAGTTAATCCACTAGAGTTGTTAATCTATCCAGTTGGGTTTTTGCAGTATGTTTGGGTCACTGGGGATGAGTCATTCTCCAGGCAATGCTGTGGCCTTCTGCTACTAAAATAGCTTCTACTGCTTACACACTGTCAGTGAATATAGCCATGGTTGACACTGATGCTATTGCATCAGATAACAAAATATCAAACCAAGTGGCCCCTGTATCATTTCCTCAGAACTTACATTATCTGAACCATTTTTGCAATGACAACCAAAATGGGTGTTGATTTCTAGCTGTACAGTATGAAGTCAGCTCCCCTCAAAAAGACCTCTAACACTAGCTCGCTCTATTCTTTTTCTATTATATCTGTTTTCTTTTTATTTATTATTAGCATGGATAAGAGACTTGTCATAGCACTTGCATATCATTGCTCTTTTGTTGATTTTGATTGCTCCCATTGTCCTCATTTGGATAAAAGCATCTGCTAAATGACTAAATGTAAACGTAAATCCATAACGCTAAATTTTGCCAACCAGAAAGTGTTCAAATATCCAATAAACTTCTCAAGTGTCTTATAAACACCTTACGTGATATGTCTGAAGTGTATTTAAACGAATTCACACTTGCTTTTATTGTTACAGAACATGGCTGGCATTAACATGTACAAACTGTAATAATGCCTGTAGTTGTCACAAGCCAGTAAATATGTCAAATGTCCTGTTAATGGTGAGAGAAAAGGTGAATGAAGGATGAATTCATGCTTCATTTCCTTTCTGGCCAAGAAAAACTCAGCTAGGAATTACATAACTTGACACTCGTCCTCCTACTATACATCAGTGTCTAGCATCTGCATGTGATGTTCTTATTATTTTATTCAATGTATTTTTACAAACCTGTATTAATATCCAAAATGTGAGATTGTGAATGGATTTGGTACATCTGCTGAGAGCACTGTTCTGATTTGAGGTCACAGTGTAGATGTACATTTTATGTTTCTTAAAAGAATGAAATCGTTTCTGTTTGGTGACAATCTGGCAATTTGAAATTTCAGAGCGTAACATCATGTGCATGCAGCTCTTGTATTTGGGATTGTATTGTAGTGATTATCGCGAGAACAGAACGAGAATGAGATCAGAGAGACGTGAGTGAGCATGCAATTGAGAGTTGTTCATTAAAGTTGATTAAACATCAACAAAGTCTGATTATTGAGTCGAACAACACAACAGGGATCTCTGAAACCCAACATTACATTTTTTATGGAAGACATTTGAAGCATATTTTCAAGACATTTTGCTTATATAATAACCAGTTCTCACAAGTGTTTTTAACATGATACAATATTGTCTGCTAAGTGTCATGAGACAAGAAAGGCTCTTTCTGAGTTTTTGCAATGTTTTATATTTAATCAGAGCAATAACATGTCTATGTACACTGTTTACATCCTCATACGTGTATTTCACACTTTTAAGGCATTTTGGCTTTTTTCATTAAATTACAGAAAATAGATTATATACAAAGTTTCATGGCAGAAAGTCACACAAATAAACAAATATAAAACATGATATTAAAAGATTCTACAAAATTAATTTCAAATGAAATGAAATACAAACATGTATTCTTGTCTTTGGCAAATATACAGTATTATTCATGAGGAGAAAGGTTCGCCCTCTATTATCTATACACAATTCATCTGACCAACTAGTTTTTACATATTTGTATTCAAAGGTATGAAAATCACGTATCAATGTACACTGTTGATAAAGAATTGGAAAAACACCATTATATTAATGACCTTAATAACACTTGTCTAAATCAAGCTTCACACAGAGTTTGAAGAATCAATTCCTTTGAAAATGAAATGCCATCTTTCGTATGAAAGATATATCACACACACACACACACACACACACAACACACACATACAATGGCCATGTGACTATTCCGTCTTTACGGAAGTATTATTTTTTGTATTATTTTAAAAGAGACAAATAATGTGGATTTTAATTGGAGAGCAATACATTAAGTTTTGTCTTGCAACTAGACAATGTGTTGTCAATATCATTAGGATTTATAAAAATGATCCTTAAGTATTTTGCAGATCACAGATTTCTTTGAAAAACAATTAAAATTGATGAAACTAAAACTAGATTAATTAATTCATTCATTTAATTTTTTTTACTACAAGTCAATGTATTAAACCATTTACACAGATTTTAATCTTTGAGACCCAAAGGATTAGTTATAATGTGGCTCCCTCTGGTGGAGAACATTAGTATCTGTTGGCCTTAATCCATCATTCCCATTGGTATAACTGATATTTCAGAACCATACCTGACATGAACAAAGTTTGGTGAAGATCTCATGAACGGCCTAGAAGGAGTTTCTTGAAAAAGTTAGAATGGCAGATAAACATTATGGGGGAAAAAAGTAGGGCTTGATGCAAGTATTCAGAATACATTTACTACCACTTTGACTTTAGCATGCATGGAACAGAGCAAAAACATAAAGTTGCATATGATTTCGGAAGATGTTACATTTTACTTGTGAATATGTCCATTTTCATAATGGTCGGCATTCTGATTTGACATTACTAGCTGCTGAAATTTGATTGACTGCTGGCAGCCATGTTTGTTGAGTTGTCCAAGTGATTTTCAGACTATGTTAGTGCATGACCCAAAAAAGAAGAAAATTAATTGTACACTTATTTAATGCTATGGCTATGGTGTTACAAGTGTTTTCAGCTGTAGCGCTCTCTATTGACAGATTTTGACACACATTGCTGTATGTCCTCTTCATTGTGTCCAGTTTTGTTAAGTTTGGACATTGCTTTTGGAAGATATAGGTCAATGTGCAAAGATGGGTGACCCCTGACCCTTGATAACGTTTTGTCATGAGGCTCTACAGGTGATACAGCAGGTACCAAGTTTCATGCAAATTAGACAGTCTAGGAGAAATAAAACCTTATATATTTTATCTCATATTTTATCTTATATAATCATATATATTTCATCATAAACCAAAGGAGCTAAAGTTCTTTAACACAAACCTCATGTAGCCTTTACTAATTTTAAAAAGATGATGTACTAAAAACAGAAACGTTTTCCCATTTGAACAACATTGTCAAAATGATCTTGTGTTCACACGGATCCGTGAAAATGCCTAAAAATGCTGCATTATGCATGCCAGGCCAGTAGATGGCAATGTCACTTTGTAAAGAAACGGAGGCTGCCACCCGCAGTGTGTCAAATTGCCTATGGTACTGAACCACGCAGATAGTTTATGCACATGACCTCACTGTTTTCACAAATTCACGTTTTCGTAGTTTACGCAGAGACAGTAAGGATTTGTTTTCAAAAACCATGGTTAATTTTTGTATGGGAAGTTTTCCGTGTTTAGTCGAAAACGGTGTCATGCAAACACCCCATGATTTTCAAATCTATGAAACTGCATTGAGCTGGACTAACCTGAATAGGCCTGATTACCGCAGGCTCTGTTCAATTAAATCAACACTTAAATTGAACTTTTTCAACAGCACCAAGTTGGTTTAAAGCTCTCACCAATAATGCCAAAGGTGAAAGAAATTCCAGAAATGTTGAGAAAAAAGGTGATTGAAATACATCAGTGTGGAAAAGCTGCTGGACTCAGAACCACAGCCCTTATCTCCCAATGAAAAAAAAAACTCAGCTCAGTAGCAAACCTACTAACTAATAAAAAACAAACAAACAAATAAATAAAGTTTTATATAAAAAAAAATACAGTTGACCTATTTGCAGACAGGACTTGGGGCCACAGGACAATGTTGGGTGGTCCAGCTCGCCAGTTTTGATTTGGTAGTGAAGTCCAAGGCTGGACAAGAAAAAATATCCTGCTTGCACTCGTCCAGATAATGGCAGTGAACAGCAACCACATTCAAGCTTTAAAAAGGTGCAAAAGTATCACAGAATGTTCCCATACGGCTCATGCTATATACTGTATGTTCAAAGTGTTCTAAATGCAAAGTGAAAAAAACAAATTGATACGTTTTGTAAAAGATTTGTAATCATCTTGACTTCAGCTGCTTCTCTCCTGTACATGATTGCATATTCATGAGACTGTATGAAGTTGAAGCACCAGTTTGTTCCAATGCACACAACTGCACAATCTATCCCATCCCTAGGAACGATCCCTTCAATGATCAATTTAAGATCACTGATGGAGTATTATGCAAAATGATGACAAACTCCAATACACATGAGTGCCAGTTTCCGATGGTTTGTCTAGCTTCAAAGTGAGAGGATACCATGAAGCACTGGCCTTTGCAAGTGTTAAAAGAACGCTGTCCAGAGTGAGATGCCATTTGCATTGGTTTTGGATGAAGGAAGTTATATGAGAGCTCCATTTGAGGTGAGTCTTTTGACTGTGAGCAGTGAGTGACTGACTGAGCACTGCTGGAATTGTGTTGTGTGAGGCAGGTTGATGACCAGCTGATGAGACGTACAGTGGGTTACTGCAGATATCAGACTGAACGCTGATGTGTTTCACTAGCGCTGAATAATATTTGGACTGGGTAGCAGAGGTTGCCATATCTGCTGCTGATGTAGAGATCTGGAGACTCTGAAGCCAAGTGTGATTCAGATGGTGTGGACTGAACTGTAGACCAGAGTCCTTTTATTACAGAACATTGGAACTTTTTTGCAATAAACTGATTTGCCTGATCAGTCTGCTGAGTGCTCATCCATTCCCTCTCCTAAATATTAATAAAATCCTGGAGTGTTTTTACCAGCTCTAGGTGGCATAGTCAGCTACCAGTTATATTTAAAGGGATAGTTCACCCAAAAATGAAAATTCTGTCATTAATTACTCACCCTCGTGTCGTTCCAAACCCGTAAGACCTTCGTTCATCTTCAGAAAACAAATTAAGATATTAAGATAACAAATTAAGACCCTCCCATAGACAGCAAGTGAACTGAAACGTAGTAAGAACATCGTACAAATAGTCCATGTGAAATCAGTGGTTAATCAGCTAAATTTTATGAAGCTATGAGAATACATTTTGTGTGCAAAGAAAAAAAATATCTTCATTTGTGTTCCGCAGATGAACGAAGGTCTTAGGGTGAGTAATTAATCACAGAATTTTCATTTTTGGGTGAAATATCCCTTTAACTCTTTCCCAACATTGAAGTTATTTTACTTTATTTAGGCCTGGGACAAACTAGACGATTTTCAAATCTTAACCTTAATTTAAAGAAAATATATGGTGGAGACCACAGACTTAAGGACAGTTTCAACCAAAGTTTATCATTAGAATTCTCTGAACGCACACACTACAAGATTCGGCCAGATGGCGAGACCACACACCTGCCGACTACAGTATCATTTTCATAGTGAGACGAGATCTCTCTGAGACTCGTGAGATCACACATGACTTGCTAAGAAAAACAAATGGAGGACGACTGACATTTTGAGTTTTGTTTTACGGGAAGCAAAACAAAGGAGAAAAAAGAATATGGGTGATCTTTCTCAAGACTCCACTTTCGTGGCATGTTTGTACAGTAGCTGCAACAAACATAACATAAAAGCAATAAAAGCACGCAACATCTGGTTGGTGAAGCTTGATCGCTCATATTAGTTATCGCAGGTATCAAATGTTTGATATTTATGATTTGAGATCGGGGATGCTCCGACTCGATCGGGAGCAGTTAAAGAATCGTAATGATACCACACAAATGAGGATTTTTTGGACAAAAGGTTGTTTGCGACAAGCCTTGAATTGGGCCATGCTCCCCTGATTGCTTGGGGGTGCTCAAAAATCAGGCTTAAAACTTTCAAGTGTGTGGCCAGCCTTAGGAGACAACACTTCCCTGCCATTGAATCTTCCAGCTTTCCGTGTTGCCACTGTTATACTGTACGAGGCACTATTACACATCTTCTGAAAGAGTACTGAATCTCTGCATATGTGAGCAGATGCAGGTCATCAAACATTAAACAGCATATAAATCAAAACCGCCAAATGTTACTGAATGAAATGTTGAGTCAGACAGTGATTTATAACTGTGAAGCTTTGGGGGTGCTGATGGAAGTGAACTACTCCATCTGTGTTTTGATCAACGATCTAAATCTGATCCAGACATAGTCTTTGAAAAAAAATTTGATTTTCTCAGCTTTTTGTTCATTTCAAATGTTGCTTTTTTAAAAATAAAACACATTCAAGTGTTGATGAAAAAATGCATGAAGCTAGAATAAAATGTTCTTTTGTTTGTTTGTTTAAAAGCAGATGCTCTCTTTTTCTTTTGACATAATGATTGTTCAGAAATCATACAAAAAAAAATATTCTGGGGACATGAAAGTTTTGTGGAATGATCAAAAATGCTGGCGGCAGCTGGCAACTTTAAGAAAAATGTTGGCAGGGATAGATGTTGTCCAGAACAATCACTATTGAGTGAAAAAAAAAAAAACTTTTGATCAGTTCTGTTAAAACCCTTCAATTGAGGGCCCATTCACAAAATTACACAGACATATAAATTCAATTCGCTGCTTGTCAGAGGAGACACCCACTTCCATCAAAGGCCAAAAACAATCACTTGGTCTCTCATGCCACTTGCAGTCTAACTGTGTGGTTGAATTATAAAAGAGGAAAAGCTATTGTGTAAAGGTCAGACGGCTGTGGTCTGCTTGATGCTGTGAAAGCTGATGCGGGTGGGGGAGGTGGGGATGGACATGGCTCTCGCCACTCTGACTCGCAGCGCGTGATTGTCCTGCCAGCGATGCCAACGCTTTCTGGCTGCAGAACGTACCTATAAAGAAAAAAAAAAACATGAAATTTATAGTATTTTACTTTCAGCATTTTAACTTTTCTGCACTGACTATGGAGGATAATCTGCAGAATTCCATGAAATGGAAATGGTAAAATATACTGCAATCTTTTTTGTTTGTTTGTTTGTTTTGCATTTATTTAAAATGCACAGCACATTGCTATATAGTTGCTAGAACGTTCTGAACCTTGTTTTGCAAAAGCAACCAAAGCTAAGGTAGATTGAATCTTATGATTGAATCTTACGTAGATTTCATTTTATGATTCATTTTAGTTTTGCCACCTGTTTAATGCAGTAAATGTTTTTTATTTTTTTTATTTAATCAATTAAAAACAATGTTGCATAAAACATCTCTTCCATGAGCACTTAACTGCATATTAATTAAAAATTATAATAATCTATGCATTCAGTTTTACTTAATCCCTCCATGTTCTTGCTTGTTCTGTACTAAGCTATGTCTGAAACTTTGTATTGCAAGCATGTGTTATTTGCCCCTTTAAGATGAATTGCTTGTATATCACTTTGGATAAAAGCATCTGCTCAATGAATAAATGTAAATGAATTCATGTAAATGTAAAATAAATTAATGTATACATGAATTAGTAAATAAACAATGTAGCCTACAATAATTGGATTATGGCACAGTTGCTAAGATACCTTTTTAAATTCAGAGAAAGTTAAAGAAAAACAAATTGGGACCAAACATGGTATGCATCTATACAGTAACAAAAATAAGTTTGTGAACCATTTGAAAACATCTGGATTTTTATATTGCTTACTCAAAAAATGTAGGGTCACTGGAATGCTAGTAATGAGTAATAAAGCTTTCTAAGCATGCTGGAGCTTCTGATCTTTTTTGTCACAATTATAGACAAAAACAATATGATTAATTACACACAAACAGTTGTATTTTCATTGACAGGGCAGACTGGAAAAATCAAGTGAACCTCTGTGTTACAACTTCTCAAAAGCTAATTGGACTTAAAGGGATGTGTGGATTGCACAGGTGTCCTGTCCTTTAAATAAAGGCACACATAGGCTGGTCAAGAAATACTAGTTAATGTGTGTAATATACAAATAAAAAAATCGTTCCAAAAGCAAAGGCAGTTCAGAACATTTACTGAAAGTGCACAAAATTGTTTTAGAGAACAGATGGGCACTGGAGACCAACACTAAAGCCTCTCCCCAGTTGTTAAGCATGGTGAAAAGAGCATTGTGGTTTAGTGCTTCTCCAGGGCTTGGATGCTGTGCATGCATTGAAAAAACAACCCATTCTAGATTTATTATACAGGGGAATGTCAGGACAGCAGTTCATGACTCAAAGCTTTTGAAAGGTTAGGTGATTCAAAGCACACAAGTTAATCAACTAAAGGTTGAAAGAGAAAAATATATGTTTTCCTGGAGTCCTGACCTTGAGCCAATCCAAATGCCATGGCATAACCCCATGGCATAACCCAAAGAGAGCAGAGCTTTCAAGACAACCTAGAAATATTCATAAAATGAAACAGATTTGTGGGGAGAGATGGCCCAAAATAATAAATAAGCAGGATTTTCTGCTAAAAGAGAATTGACAAGTTATTAAATTCTTTTCACACCATGCACTGACAATGATTATTCACTGTATTCAGTAAAAATGTGAAAAATACAACTGTTTGTGTCTTTTTAGCACATCGGTGGCACCATCAATGTCTCTCCACGTCTCCCAGCTACAACTCAAGAGGCTTTTCAAAATCCCGGTGGGCCACAGAGCACCACTCACTCACCACTTTCCATTAAATTGCATGATATTAGTCACAAATAGTTGTTAACTTCTCGTTTGGTGTGCAACCCCCTTTAGGCTTACAGTGCCACTGTGTAGGGTATACGTTATAAAAAAGTATTAGATGAGTTCCTTTCATATTTTAACTCAATGCTACATTAGCAGTTGATACAGTAACACCCTCCAGGTGTGATGATGGTCTAAAGCCCGTTTAGAATCATGACAATTTGCAAACCCCACCCACCGAGGCACTACGTCTCCAGTGCCTCAAAAACACACGCCTGTGCCATCACTCAGATTTCCCTTCTTCAGGAAGATGGTTTATCTGTCTGTGCTTTTTGAGAAGCCTTTGGATGATTACTTCATTATTGGATATCATGTTTCACTAACCCATGTTGAGTTGCGTTTTATCATTAGTCACGGTGGAATGCAATGTCCTTTTGAAAGTGTGTGTCTCAGAGGGTTTTATTATAAGTGAGGCCACGCACAATAATGCAATTCAAGAACTGACTGTTCACCTGCTGCCTAATATATCCCACCCTATGACAGATGCAACTGTAACGATATAATATTCATTTCACCAAGCATTAGTTTTAATGTTGTAGCTGATCAGTGTATACACACATACATAAACATTTTGTATCGTATCGCCGTTTTGTCCAGACAGATCCGGTGTTTTGGGAGCCTGAAACCGCTATTTTTTTAAACCAGGTCCCAGGGTGGATAAATCTGAAAATGACACCCTTGCGTTTTCGTGTGTACAGCCAATCCGTATATTTTGTGAAACGATGATGTCATCACCCCATGTCTCGACCCTAGTTAGACACCACTACGTCATGTAACAGCAACAATGGTGGACTACATGCTTATGTTCGTGCTGCAGAAGCTACTGAGCCAATTATCTTTACTAAAGCAAAATCTTCTTGTGTGTTGTTGTGTTGGGTTTGCATACAAGGTTTATGCACATGCTCCAAGTGTCAGGATTATGGACTGGTTTTTGTTGTGTTTTCCCTCCCCATGTGTTCCGTGTCCCAGTTAATTGACTGATTCCATGCACCTGTGTTCCCCTGATTGCCCTGTGTTTAAAAGTCCCAGTCTGTTAAGTTTGTATTTGTCGGGTCTTGAACGTTATGCTTGTGTTCTGTGTCTCCATGTTGGATTATTAATTGTGAAATCTACATGTCTCCTCGTTTCCTTGCTCCAGCGTATCGTGACACTAAGTCTTCTTCTCCATGTTTAGTGTATCTCTGTGGCAGAATTACAGTGCCACATACTGGTCTGGCATGTATACTACATCGTTTTGAGTCAGTTTCAGTGGTTTTGTGTGTACGCAGCTATTTCTCGAGACGAAGAAAAAAAGGAAAGGGAAGGGGAAAAAAAGATCAGATAGGGAAAGCTCTGGCTGTGTGTGGATGTGGCCTTAGTTAACATGCAGATTAAGTGGCCACATTTTTGCTATTTTTATGTTGACAGTTTTTGAATTTGTTACCAGATTATTCTTGATAAAATGTGACAAGCTTTTGGCGACAGAAGCACTGTTTCTGCCATCCAAAGTGACTGAAATAAAGAAATAATCTAAAATAGCTGTAAAGCAATCCTTTCTGTGACCTATTTTCTGATTTTCTTGAGCACTTATAATTTCAAAATTATAAAAAGTAATAAAGTAACCCTATATACCAGCAATGTTATGCAACATAAATAAATTATGCAGGTTTAGTGCTTGCCAGTACTTTATTTTTGTTTCACTATTTTCTGCACCTGTTTATACTGTTGCTGTATGTATTGTCACTTGGTGATTAAAGTTGTTTGTCAGTTATCTACTAACATGTATTACACGTTCAGAAAAAGTAAAAAAAAAGATAAATCTCACATTTCATATTTTAAGTAATTTTTAAGAAAAGGGATATGAATCAAAATTATTATCTGCTCTGTTAATAAATCTAGATACCTTATTACCAGAATTGCTTATAGATTATTTTCCATCAACTGGTTAATATTTACAAATCAATTTTTAAACAAAAATGCCAAACAGGCTGAATAAAAATGCAGTTCCACTCTCAGACAGCAGGTGGCACTTATGGAACAACAGAAATACAGCTGTTTCAGTAAACAAAGCATTGCTGCGCTTATAAACAATGCTTAATTAGGCAGTATATGGAGGGAAGATTTTAAAAAATGCCATCAAAACTTTTCTCGAGAGTCGGTTCACTTTAGAGATACATTCACAGGCCTATAATTCATTCATACTTTAATTCATATAATTTCCCTCATCACTCGGTTGTAAAACAAAAACAAAAATAAACCTACGCTGCCTGCTGTGCTCACGTGAGACTGTTACTAACTTTGCTTAAAGCTGGACAGCTTTTTCTATGAGCTTTTCAAATCATGGTAATAAGGTTTTAATAATAATTAAAATATAAATCAGAAATTATGACCATCAGGATTTTTATTGTGGTTTGTCAATAATCTGTTACCATTTCATCCCTAATTGTAACCCTCCTACTTGTAAACACCTTGTAAATCTTTAGTGATCTCTAGTGGGGTTCACAACCCCCCAGGATAGGAACCACTGTCCTAGAAGGTGTACCATGGCCTTCATCAGCTTCTGTAAGAATTCTGACATTTTAGATGATTTTGTTATTGGCCCTGACATCCCTTAAGAGGACTGCTGATTTACATCCCTTGTCGTCAAGCCCATCCTGTATGAATTTTGCTCCCAATCGGATGAAGGTTTTGTTACCAGTAAAAGCTTACCAATCTAAGGTTGCCTCTATCCATTTCACTCTCAGGTTGTGGTGTTGAGGTATTTTTTTTTAGTCAAAGAAGGCTGAGAGGCTGCACAGGCTTTGTCTTGTTAGAATGTTATTGATTTATGTTAACAGCATGAGCCAGTGCCATAAATCTGTTCAGTTGTTTACTTGTTTTGATGGCCACAACAGGGGTGAATGACGAATGTCACAGTAGGTTAAGAAAGCGATTTCTCTTCCTTGAGGCACTGGCTTTCTGTGTTTCCACTGTTACATACAGAATATTGAATGTCTGGATCAAAACACAGTGAAGAACACAAAACACAAGGCAAGCGTAAAAGACACTCGGGATATTGTTTGTTGTCAATGTCCCGATTGAGGTACAGGATGTGAACATTTCTGAAAAATGTTCATGTTATATATTTTGGTTGCATTTGTGAGATAAAATTTAGCTAGTTGTTTAAAATAGGTATACAATATCATAATATTGATAAATCGATCATTATACTCCTGTCTCGAATCGTATTGTAATCATATCGTAGCATTTTTTGGGATACTGAACAAATATTGTATCGCTGGGTATGAGAATCGATATCATATCGAATTGTGACGAATCCTGCGATTTACTCCCTTAATGCGGATTTCAAATGATGAATAGCAGCAAATTGTTTTAACCCCGAATGACTATTTGTAAAAAATCTTTTGCCCTAGAATAGTTTAGTCTTCATTCAAATGTAGGATTTGAAATTAAAATGGATAGAGCAATATATTTTAATAATTTTTAAATGTTCATATAAAAATCTGCATTTGATTATCATACAAATATTGCAGAATCTTAAATATTTCTGAAGCATTTTTTCATAACCTTTTCAAAATCCTAAAAGTTCGTTTATTTTAATGTTTAAATTAGACTTTGAATACCAGATTTACAGTGTGACCCTACTGAACACCACTGTATGTATGTGTGAATGTTGTTGTTCACACAACAGCTTCATTGTGATTCGTACTGAATTAAAAATAACCAGCATTTATAGCTGTAATTTATGCATAGCTATGAGCAATAAATGCAGAATAAACTGTAAGCTGTCATGCTCTCAATCGCGTAGCGTGACTGAAGCTGAATGGACTTAAACTACGAGAAAGCACGGTGCAGCGTAGATCTGGTGCGCCTCGTATGCACAGCGGTTGCAGGAATGGTTTGCCAGAACCACACGCATCTGTGGACTACAGCAGGTTAATCCTCACACTTAACAGCATTTATACAGTAGCTCTTAACAGGGTGTGTATCTATGAGGAATGATGACCCAAAATGTACCTTGGTATGTACCTCGTACATAATATTCCCCATCTTGCCTTGGGTCATAACAAAAATCCAATTATTACCCCAAATACAGATCAGATATGAAGAGAGGTCATTAGACTGCAGAATAACATTCTAAAGATACACAAATTAAAGAATAAACAAATGTTTATCTGGCATGGAACCCAAATACTGATTCAGCTCTAAGGCCCCGTTTACACCGTCAGTTAAATGTGACCCAATTCCAATTTTTTTGCTCATATGTGACAGATCGGATATTTTATATGACCGTAAACAGGGAAAAAAAACACATGCATTCGGATATTTCGAGATTGGTTTTTCAGGCCTCGTGAATGTGTGGAAATAAATCAGATATAAAACAGATATGTGCCAATGCGACTGTCTTGTAAACAGGCAGATCAGACTTTCTAAGGCATTACGTTCTGTACGTCATTAAAACTGCGACAATTTGGTACAGTGTTGCCAACTGCTTTCAATTGAAAGTAGCTAAAACTGGTAGCTAAATGTCACTAGGATGACATCATAATGGCAAATTCACTGATCTATATAAAGATGAATATAGATCAGTGGGCAAGATGAGAACTTAGATAAGGTTTGTCCAAGAAGTTGCTATATTTGTCCCTAAACTTTTGAAAAAAGTCTCAAAAGGGGTGGGGAAGTCGCTAAATCTAGCTACAAAATTTTCTCCGCGTTTTAATAACGTCACATGTGACCCGTGCTGGCAAAATATGCACACGGGCTATTTTGAGCTACAGGCCAAAAAAAAAAAAAGGTTAATTAAGCCCTCGTCTAGCGATCCAAATACTCCAAATATTAATTAAACATCTAAAATTATCTTTATTTGTACGTTTTCTGAGAGGAGTAACTATCTAACAATAAAAGAAAAGAGGGAATCACTCGCTGCTCTTCACTGAACTGCTTTTTGATTACTTGTTTTGCGACCATGAATGCTTTTGTTTAGATGTAAAATGAAAAAGGTAATGCACTATTTGTTTTTTTTTCTTATATTTGTTCTACTGTTTTTTTTTGCATCTGTTCTTATTTCTAATAACAAAGATAAAATAAAAAATAGCTATATTGTGATTATTACTATAGTAATTATTATTAAGAAAATAATGAGAACGTTTGCTTCTTTCTCATAATCCCTTTGCTGACGCTATCCGCTGCAAATGGGTGTATCTCAATCCATTTTTTGGCAGATTTCAACAAATCATATATATGATCTAATATATATTGAAAGTCTTTTATTGGAGAATGTGAAAATAATTCTCTGAAAATTATTATTCTCAGAAGGAAGCACGTATGGAGGCGGTAAATGACAACAATGCATGCGCGATGTTTCAAAAGGTATAACAAGTGTAAATACACGAATCGGTTATGGGTCACAATTGAAAGAACGTGTTAACAGACAGTAAAAAAAATCGAATATAGGCAACAAATCAGAATTGGGCATCAAGAACTGCAGTGTAAATGGCCTTATTGCCATAGCTTTAATAGCTAATTTGAGTATCATTTCTTTATTTATTCAACAGTTCTTTCTCGTCCTTTCCCAGCAGTGTGATATTCTATTGATAACAGCAACCGTTTCACTGTTTGTATCACTCCACTTGTAGTATTTCTCACAGCGAGTGTCTTGGCAGACACCCTAGTCCACTATAATTTTATAAATAATACTGTTTTTGTGTAACAGAATGTAGTTTTAAGAGTTTTTAGTAAAGAATTTAGTTGTTTAGACTTCAAAACTTCAGCGCTCATGAACCTGCCGAGTGCAGCCTCACCTCACCAGATCATCTGGAGTTGCCGACAAAATATATTCTGTTAGATTTAGCCAAAATGAATTATATCTCATGTTTAACCACTGTAGAGACATCATGAGTAATCTGTTATATGTCCCAGAGCAAATAGTTTTGGCTGAGGGCAAAACCTCATCACGTTATATTTTATATAAATGTAATGCTGTATATCAGAGTGCCACCATTGTACTTTTGACTGAATTGCCTAGCTTTTATATTGAAAAAGACTGAAACTGGGTTATAAACAAGGAAGTTATTTTTACAGCCAACAAATGCACTGAGCAGCACTGTCATCGGAAATCATCCGTAACAGATGAAGGGATAGTACAACAAAGATATCGCTTTCCTCAGTGGATATTCAAAATAATGTTTTATTGTAAACATGTGACTGAGCTGAAGAATGAATGCTGTATCAGATGCAGGTAATCACACTCCGCTCGTCCAGCTAATTTATTAGCACTCACGTTCCTTCGTTACTCGTTCTAAAGTGATGTTTTCGAATTAGTAACGGAGGCTTGGGCTCAGCTGTTAAACTGTCAAACTTAGATTTGAATCCGTGGCGGAAGGAAGTAGTTCTGCACAAAAGAGGGGTTTTAAAGACACTACGTAAAACATAAAACCTAGTTATAACATGAAATGATACGGGGCTGATGGTTGCCTCAGTGAAGAAATCTGAGGAGTGAAGACACAAACATGTCCTGGTGACACATGCCTTAAGCATCATCAGCCAATCAATTGTCATTATTCTATACAGGCTTCAGACTATCACATTCCCACAGCATCAGCTACTGATGCATATGTAACTCCCTGCATGTTCAATTACTAAATATTTTAGCTAACTTGATAATGCTATAAGCTACCAAAAAAAGTGATTCCACTTCATTTTAAATATTTTTAAATTCCATAAATTTTCTCCCACAATGCAGAAATGTTAATAACGTGCACACATTCTATATGTGAGCCAGCTTATATTTACAAACACACACGCACACAAATAATATCAGTTTGACCATTTCTGTTTTGACATAGAAGAGGGAAATCTCTGGAGAAAATGACAGATGTGTCAAGTGATACTGATATTAAGAAGATATCGTTATAGATGACTGAAGAGGCATCCTATAAGTAATAAAAACGGCCCTATTAAAAGAGAGCAGTTTGCAGGGTGCTGATAGATTGATCTGTTCTTCCTGGTGTTTGTGTGCAGCGAGCCAGTGTAAATAGCCTCCCACATAATAACAGACTTGGGTGGCAGAAAACAGATAAGGTGAAGGGGTGATATGGCTGTGGAAAGGGCTTGTCATTGATAGTCATCTTCCAGTTCCGTCCAACCATGAAATTAAACGCATCATTGACTCACCTCCCCATTAAGAAAGCAGTAAAATACCGACACAAAGAATCCCTGTTAGAAAAAAAAAATCCATCAGTTAAACAGTCACCTTAATTAACAAAACATTGCTAAATGCAAATAATAACATTTTAAAAAATGTGAAAATTACAATTTAATATGCCATTGTGATTGACACAAGAAAAAGAAGTCCATAGCTCTTAAAACGTTATATTTTCTGCCTTTTTAGGATGTAAAGTGTCAGAGTATGGTGGTTTAGCAATGGCTCTTGTACCACAGGGATGTTCTCGCACAAAAAAAAAAAAAAGGTGAGGGCAAGAAAATAAGACTAAAAACCACCACCAACAACAAAAGAACTCCCTGGAACAAAGCTCCATCCAAGAATAATTGGCACATCTTGTTACTAAGGTGTCAGGCTCCATTTCTGAGGACTGACTGCAGCAAACAATCAAAGGTTGCTGGGAAATAATGTTCTCGGGGGAAACAAAACTATTTTCCACATTGAAGCCCTTAAAATATTCATGACAGCAGAAGAAGAGATAGACTTCAGACCTCTTCAAACTGAAAGAGAGCAAGAGATCCCACTTAAAAGGTGACATAAGACCAATAATGGTCCCCAATTCTCTTGCACAATGTCTTTCCCAATGACATCTTTACAGTTCTTTCAGGTGTAAATGACAGACACAAGAGTAAATAGAACTGCAAGTGGAAATTGCGATACCCAGCACACAAGGGAAATCACACTGATTGCATAAAAGCAATGGATCATGCATCATCCCATGTACGACTCAAACCAGCAAACTTTCTGTTTTTAGGCTTTACCTAATAACTAATAATTAGAGCTTTACTCAATGGACCAGACCTCCCACAAGTTTGGCACGTTAGAGAGACCAATTTGAGTAGGGATACATAAAAGGATTTAGAGACATGGCACAGTTATCCTTATTTCTCCAGTTGTCAGAAATAGAAAGAGGCATCCGCTTGCTGTTGCCAACTTGGCGCAACCAGTGTAGACAGATTCACTGATTCAATTGGGTTTTATGTGCTTTTGATGTAATGTGTTGCGTCATTCATATCCATTGCAGACAGAATGTAAACTCTAAGTGTAGCTACACTTTCCGTTTCACTTCCCAATAAAACAACTTATAGTTTCTAGCATTCAGGCATAATGTAACAGAACATGTGACCTGTGCTGGCAAAATGAGTCTGAATGAGCAAATTTTCAAAAATGAGTTATTTTTATTTTCACATTCTCCATTAAAATACCTTCAAAATGATATATGACTTGTTGGAATTCGGACAAACAAAAATGACTGCGCTACAGCCGTTTGAATGCGATAGAGTCAGCACTCTAGATTTTGAGAAAAATCGAGTGAAAGTTTTCTGAAGATTCCTCCCATTCTTTTCTTGATAACAATTACTATATTATTAATCACAATATATCTATTTTTTAATTCATCTGTTATTAAAAATAAGAACAAAGATGTAAATAAATAGTAGTTTAATGAAGAGCAGTGATTGTTTCCGTCTTTTCTTTTAATGTATATGATTAACATTGAGACAGATCAATATTAAGACGTACTGTAATGCATGGATCAAATATAATGTTACACATACGATTTTTCCCCAACCATTTACTAAACGTTCGTGTAAGACATAACAGATTATGTTTGTGTGACTCTCACCCAGACATATTTCACAAAAATGCACTTTTTTATTTTTAAAGATTTATTTTTGGCATTATATGCCTTTTTTTTTAGATAGGACTGTAGGTCAACAGGAAGCGAAGTGGGTGAGAGAGAGGGGGGTGGGATCGGGAAAGGTCCTCGAGCCGGACTCGACTCGGACGCTGAAGCGCAATGACGCAGGCGCCTGTCGGCACGCTGCCCCCACGGAGATCTCGCGCCGACAATATTAATAATATAATAAAAAAATTTCTTGTCTTTTTTCTTTTGGTGATTGGATCAATTTTATGATAGCAATTATGTACAAGATGTTGTTGTTTTTTTTTTTATGTTTAAATTTCTAAAACAGTAATTTAAAATATAAATTTCTATTCATTAATTAAAAAATCTACAAATATTCATTATAGCATGTTTGCTTTTGATAAATGGCATGCTTTACAAATATATACCTATATAGTGTTGGTATATTATCATAATATATATACTGTACCACACACACCACACACACACAACTACACCCCTCGGTCTCTCTAATAGTAGTAAGAATCATTATTATATAGTAAAATAATAATATACAATAAAAAATATAGGCCTATTTACCTCACTGTTAATATTTGGGGGTCTGTAAGATGAACACTATATGAGATCGGTAAAAAACAATTTTTGACAATTCCATGATCTCGAGAGCACCATGTTCTTGAACTACATATTACCTACAAATTTTAAAGAACTGTTTTCTATTTAAAAACATTCAAATGCATTTATTTCCTGTGATAGCAAACCTCTGTTACTCCAGTTTTCAGTGTCACAGGATTCTTCAAAAATCATTCTGATATGCTGATTTGATGCTCAAGAAACATTTCTTATTATTTGTATTATGTATTGGAAATGGTTGAGCTGCTTAATGAAATGTGGAAGTGCTATGCCTTACGTGCTGGTATGTTTCCCCGTCTTGTAATGGACCACCTCCGCACGCTTTTTTTTACACAAGTGGACATATACACTACAATAAATTCACTTCATACTTAGAGAAATATTTGTACACATATTCAGCTGTTAACATATAAATTAATGCGCACATGATAGTTCAGCACTCTTCCATCATGTTTAGACTCTGTACATGTGAATTCAATACATTGCCAAAGTATTCTGAGAAGTTTCAAGTTTCAAGTCACCATTTTAACCAAATTCTCTTCATCTCCTTCTTATTGTAAAGTAATAAAGACACTCTGTGCTCAGAGTCTCTGTCCAGTGAGAAACGACATTAACAGACACAAAAAGTTCTGTGCTTTCAGCTTATGAAGCAACAACACACACTGTACAGCATGTCTTGACTCTGAATCACAGAGAAACATATGCAGATTGACCGGGTTCTCAAGCCTCAAGCTCCAGTAAGCAAACCTTCACTTCAAGGTACTTTCATCAGCATGTTCCAGACTCTTAAGGACCTTTTGGACCCACCTCAGGGCCTCATCTGCATGTCCCAGATCACTGGGTGTGCCAGAAGATCAGTGCTTCATATTCGAAGTTTCATGTTTAACGCCATCTTTCATTTAATTCTTTAATGCGGTATAAGGTTCTTCCCATTATTAGTCTGTGAAGAGAAACACAGTTTTATCTTCCCATAAGATGATGCATTCATTTAGTAGTTGCGTTGAGTTAGTACCTCCTTTGTACAATATTTTACTACATTTGTGTCTGTCTTGTGTTGAAAAACAGTAAGAAACTCATTAGAGACACATTGTTCAATATCTCACAAATCTTTCAGATCTCACAAATCAGTCAGTCCGCTGACAAGTCCCCACCAATTTCCATAATTACATTTTTAATGAAGCAATCCTCTTGAATTGCTACTGTACTGTTAAGGTCAAATTCATTAGCAAGGTCCTGAGGTAAATGGAGGAAGAGGCCATCTGACACACACACACACCACACACACACACTTCAGATGATGTTTGACCAAAACTATGCAAATTACTATGTAGCTCTAGAGCAGATCTCAAGGATTGGGATCGGGGCCAATCAAGCATTTTTTTAACTGATCGGTATCGGCTCTCCTAAGCCCAATGCTGAGCCCTACGCTGGAACGCCACTTCTACAGACTGCCTATTCTAAACTAAAAAATAGAGGCTTGCTGCGTCATTTTACCACACACACAGTGAAGGAAATAAATAAATATCTAATAACAAGGGCCTCGACTCCCACATAGCCATTAATCCAGTGACGGGCAGCTGATGTTGAGATGCTCTGTGTGCCTACACTTTTGCTGCATTTCAGAGTAGCAAACTCTCGCCCCCTCTACCTATTGACAGCAAACTGCAACACAGCAGAGCCACACTGGCAAATTCTATAAATATGTTATGATATAATTTGCTTTAGAAATTGAATTAATTAGTAACATGCCACTGACAGTGCTTTGTAACGAATAGATGGTGACAGAATCAGGACTCTAACTGAAAGCTGCTTTGTGATCTTGCATCTACTTCTTCCTTTTAATCTTTATTTATATTTGCGGTTCAAGAGAGCACAATGATTTACAGTTAAAAAGAATAATTATTTTGAAATTTACTACTTGTTTTCCTTTTAATTTATTTGAACAATTTCATCTTATTTAATCGAAATATAAACCAATATTATTCTCTGTTATCAAGTATCCATTCTTGTAACATTGTTTATGTTTTGGGTGAATTTGAACCCGCTTATTTGAGCATGTCAATAAAAACAATATATACAAATAAAAACGAAATCTTTCAGAGCTGCGTGCCTCAAACTTTTCCATATTTCATGACACTCGTCATATCCAGTTTACATTGGTACATTGATTACATAGGCTGTTTTTTTCCCAGAAGGGCTAGTATAGACACTGAGGAAATAATTATCACTATTGTTAGCGCATTCTCTCTAACGTAATATCCATGCCCATCTACATAGGTCTTCTGATTCCACTTATAATTTTACTCTGTGGGGAGAGTTGCATGCTTTTTAAAATATGAAATAATTGGGTTCCATACTGAATGAAAGTGTTTAGTGGATCCTCTAAGTGAATATTATATTTTCAAAAACAGCATCTCATCGCTGAGCCAGAGCGTAACTGCTGCTCGTTTGTTTGATTTGCAATCAAGCAGTATTCTTCTCCGGACCAAAACACATGCGACAGTGGTACCTGCAGCTGTACAGCTGCATGCTGTGCGTACCATACGTGCATCAGTTTTCCCTGCAAATACTTCAGCAGTTATTATGTGTGTCTCTATCATTTGTGAATTATTCATTCTTTTGCGTCAGCTCTTTCTTTTCATTGAATTGGTCAAACCATTCCCATTGAACCATCTGAAGAGGTTTCTTAGTCAGTAAAACAAACGGTATTTATATACTTAAACATGGTTTCCGGTTTGAGCCCTGATGCTTTAGTCTAGCTACAAATGTTTTTAGCGTGCAACAAAAAGCATTAACGGAAATATGATAGGAATTAATCGTTAGTTGTTTAAACTTATGCACAGCTCTGTTGCTGTTTACAATACGGGATGCTCAGTCATTTGCCTCGCTCCTGAATGAATTAGCTATTTTGAATGAATCTGTTGAATGAATGGTACATTGACTCGTTTTGTCACCACCTACTGGCAATTTAAATGTCATATTTAAAAGAAGGCTACAACTTTTATAGTCAAAAAATAAATTAGTAAATAAATAAAAAATATTTAAAGCATTAATTTCATAACAATATTTATCTGCGCAATTGTAATTCCAGTGTATATCATGCTGCCTCTGCGCTGCATTATACAGTCTGATCTGTGAAAACAGCATTCAAAAGCTGTGTAAAATCGAAGAAATTATTGGGTATTATTTTTTAACTATAATAACTATACTAGTTTGTAGTTTTGTATAAAAATGGTGTTCACTGTAAAAAAAGATGATTATAAATTAAAATAATATAATAATAATAAATAATAATAATCAAGTTGAAGTTATAATTAATTATATTACACTTAATTAGATTCAATAAAATTGTATGTAGATCTAGTAAATATAAATTTATACGAATAACATATGATAAATGTACATAGTATTGCTTTGCTTTGTGTTTATTAATAAACTAGATCTATTGCATAAAATGTGTTCTTGCAAAACATGTTACATGAATGCTTGACAGAAAGTTCTCTCAGAGTTGAATTTAACACGAGCATATACAAATTGCTAGATTTGTTTTGTTTTTGTGCAAAAATTTCCCCCTCTCTGTGTACAGTCAGATGAAATCCTGCAGGCGGTCCTGCATGCAAAAGCAGCGTCCTGATTTGTTGGACATGACAACACCTTCCTCTGGCACTCCACAAACAGCCAAGAAAAAAGGTCTGATTTCCTTATGCCACTGACAAAATTTTAAATATTGTCTAAATCACATAGTCATGGAGCAAGCCAAAACAAATAAGCCAATTCTGCTTATACCGACTGCTTATTAGTCTAGGCAGAAGAAAGCACTACACATTTTTAAAACAGTGGGTTGTTTGCATCACCAAGAATAGGTCTCGCTTTCTGCAAAACAGGCCGTTCAAAGATAATTGATAATCTAATCTGTTTAACAAGTATGATCTTGCCACACTGATCAACAACAGCATTCAGTGAGTTCACATGTTTAAAATTTACCTGCCATAACAAAACAAAACAAAAAAGACAGATTCAGTGTAAGAGTTATAATACATGGGCATAAGAGTCCTGCTAATATTACATGTAGAGAACCTCTGTAGAGGGTGAAGTCGCTGCTGGCGTTTCATACATACTGCCTCAGCATGCACATCAAAACGCATCTTGTCAATAGTAATTCCAAGATATTTGTAGCTGCAAACCCTTTCCACCATTTGACCTTTTGTGTAAGTTGGTTGTGGAACAAGAAGGCTTGATCTTCAGTCAGTTACCATGTCTTTAGTCTTTTTTTACATCAACAAAAAAATCTGAGAGTTACTTTTTCCAAATAAGTAACGCCAGTTACTTTGTTTTCCTATTTATTGGCTGACATCGCAGCTGAAAGGTTTGAGCTGCGCCCTCTACTGTACAGACATGAATTTACATTTCCTTCAGCCTGAGGCTAATTAATCCGTGTATCATTCGTTCTCTCGTTTTTTTATTTAATAAGGAAAGTTAAAAAAAAAAAATAATAGAAAATGATCTTTTCGGTTTATTTTCCCATTGTTTTCCAAAAACTAAAAACAACAATTCCGCTTCATTTTTCATTTTTCATTCAGATTCTTAACACATTTATTGCACCTACATTAATCTTTTCAGACAAATCAATGGCTCAACACAACTCATACTGGCGGAGAGCCCGAGACAGGGCTTTTTTCTGTGTCGATATAAATTCTATGCTTTGCATCAGCTGTCATAGCCTACGCTGGCCACCCAGTACGTTTGTTGTTTAATTAAATAATTAATTACTTTTAAATTCAATATTTTAAACACTAATACAAAAAGGATTGGGCTATTCAGCAGAAGCGGCGTTTCATTACCACACATGTATTAAACTAATTTTTCTACTTTCAAAATTAAATCAAAAATTGAGTGAACGCCTGATACACGGATTCTTAATCATTTCACTTTTGATATAAAAGGCTTTTTACTTCCAAACTTGTTCTTTCAAACAATGTTCACACAATGATGTCACATATACGCAATTATATTATTAAAGCATCAAATAATGATGTGAAAGACGAATGGCTTGCATGTCTAAAGCATATAAAGCGAATAAACTAGTCCTTGTTAGCTCACATTTTTCATCATAAAAACCATAAAAATCATAAAAACTTTAATTTCGCCCTTTTATTCAAGTGTTCGGTTCATGCATGTGTATATCAGAGGCTCATTGGTCTTCGGTCCTCAGTTGGAGATCTAGAGATCTTGTAGATCTGTGCTGCTTGAGCCACAAACTGTTTCAGAGGCTTCAGAGGTTCAAAAGAATGATTCGTCTGTGAACCAGACATCACTCCAGACTGTTTGTCTGAGGCTCTGGATTACAGGTAATAATGTTGTAAATAATGTTCAGTTTCTTACACAGAGCAATTGTTTTGCTTCATAAGACCTTAATGTATCATCAGGAGCCACGGGTATTCATTTTGTGTTCCTTGATATGCTGTTTTTATCCTCAAAAACATCCAGCTGCAGACTTGCATTTTATGAATCACCAAGGACCATACTGTTCTAAGGATAGGAAAAAAGTAACTCATCTTGGATGGCCTGAGAGTAAGTAAATTAACAACACATTTTCACTTTTGGGTAAAATATCCCTTAAAAGGTACAGCGCTGTGGTGTATCATACATTCATTTTTATTTCTTTTTTTTAAAGGCATGCTTTTTTCAGTACCATACAACACACTACAGTACCAATGTCAACTATTCTTTGCAGAGGGTTTCCGTCTGCCAAAAACCACGCTGTGGGCATAACCTAACTGGCCAACGGGCAAGCATCTAAGTGCCTGGACAATGTAAGGGAAACATCTTATTGTGTGTGGCTAATATGTGAAGGTGCTGTGGCAGGCTGTAGACCAGTTCTTAGATCATACAACACTATAACTTTTCTAAATGAACTTGACCAGGCCTGTCAGGACATATATATATATGAATATATTGGTTATGTCAATGCGTGGCACGATGTCAGTTTCCGCCATGCAGAGCTTTTTCGAAAATAGTGTCAGGCTCATCCACAGTTCATGAGTCTTGATTTTACACCATATTCCCCTTTCCTCAATCAAATAGAGTAATACTACTCTACATGGAGGTGTAAGGGTTGCAATGACAATTTCGAAGCAATGTTAAGCCTGGATTTGTCATGCCACAAGGGTTTGTCCGCAGTGCTTGAACAAGGCAAGGATATTCACTGTGATGTTGATGAAAATGTATGGCCAAATGTTGAAGGCAGGTTTGATTCAATAACATTGTGTATTTGAAATGATCTCCTTTTACAAAGTGTTTACTTTAAATTACTGTTTCAAAATGCAACCACAATATTGCTGCGAAAACAGCATACAATGCCTTTTAAAATTAGCTTCGGTCACATTTTACTTGTATAATTTTTTATGGCTTCTGTCAGTTTGTTTGGCTAATGTAAGTGTAATATCCATTGTGATCACTGTGTATATTATACCACATTATGTTTTTTTTTTTTTTATGATACTGTGTTTGGAGTTAAATATTTGCCTCAATAGGTGGTCTTGTTTTAATTGTGATATACTATAGCTGTGTCTCATTTAGAAGGCTGCACCCTCCGGAGGTCGAATCCTCTGGAGGTCGCATCCTCTGTAGGATGCATACGAAGTGTCCTCAACCTAGAATTAAACGAGACGGCCTTCGTAGGACAGGCGTAAAAGGAAACCGGAAGTATCGCGTTGCTATGCCAACACATTAGAGCATCGTTGCGCTCTCACAATACTTAAATGAAGGAAAATTATTTCTAAACTTGGAAAGTAATTTAAAAAAAAAAAGTTTTTACTTGTTTTATTTTGTTCAATTTTTGAGGAGCTGCAGCATACATACAGCAGACATCTATTAGAGAAAAAAAAGGAGGAAGATATTTAAAACAAAGTTTATCCGTTCTTACCGAGGCGAATAAAGGTAGGTTGTAAACACCACATCTGCGCTTGTGTGTACGTTACATCTGCCGGCGCCGGCCTTTTTCAAATTAACAACGGTTGTTCACGGTGATGCAAAGAATTGTGGGTTATCTGTAGCAGCGAAGGATACACCTCATGCATCCTCCGAAATCCTGTGAAAGAAGGTCGCATTCGAAGGTCGCATTCGGAGTGTCCTACTTGCTTTTCTGAAATGAGACAGCCTCGATGACGTATGCAGCCTTCAAATGCGACCTCCGGAGGACGCAGCCTTCTAAATGAGACACAGCTTATAGCTGCTCACATGATTGACTTTGATTGCTAACAGGTGTAATCAATTGGAACTCTGTTTGAATCTGAGTACTTACTGAGCTGTTGCCTTTGCATGTATGTGTGTTTGCCTGACGAAGGTCTTTGACCGAAACGTTGCCACTTTTAACTTTTTTGAATAAAGGGAGAATAACAGTGTGCAGATATTTTTTCCTATTATATGATATACCATATTATACTACAGTAACCACCATTGTTTGCCACTGAATTAACAGATTGTTATAAGTACTAAACTGAAAGAAGACAATACGGTTGTGTTTTGGCAATTAAACTGTGTGTAGTGTTTTGCAAAAACTGTGATATAGAATTAAGACCTCAGTGTAAAACAGAAATCTTGCAAATTCAGTAAATCGATTTGGTGAATTAATTTCAGATTTCAGTAACTGCGTTTCAAGATCCAATTTTATTGTTTCAAAATTTAAAAAAAAAAGTGTAACAGGCATCTAATAGGCGATAAATGAGCATATTAGAATGATTTCTGAAGGATCATGTGACACCAAAGACTGTAGCAATGATGTTAAAAATTTTGCATTTCCATCACAGTAATATATCTATTTTTATTTTTACTTATTTTATGTTTTTAAATAAATAAACAAACATTTATAATATAAACAGTAATAATATTTGACAATATTACTTTTTTTTAAAGACTTTTAAAAACCATTGCATAAATTTCACCTCTCCTAAACGATGGAATGGTATTGTATATTTGCACATTTTTTTAATTATGTGCATTCAGTAATTATGTTAACCTATATATCTTAGCAGAGCATTTAAATATGAAATAATAACCATTCCAAACATAGCTAACTGCAAATTCAGCTGAAAGCCTACACACTTGTCCTGTTTTAGTCTTATTATCTTACAGTTTCTTTCAGGGATGTCTCATAAATTATTTTCCTTGGAAAAATGGATCAAAGAAGACAAGATGGTTGGGAAATAAGAGTGGCAGAAAAAGGGAGGACAAGAACCCCCACAGTACCGCACGTTTTGCTGATTACACTATATATCTGTGTTGTTGTTGTTGTTGTTATTATTATTGTTATTAATATTATTATCACTGCAGTCCTGAATTTCAGGATTGTTTTTTTTCACAAGACAATTGCTATAAGCAAAAATACAGAAAAAAATGCTGCCAACATTTCTAATTCATTCCTGTTTCACAATATGCTTCACTACAGTCAATGGAGTGAAAATTAGTGTTATTGTTATTCTATAATGCTTTCTTAATAATAATACTTTCCAGTGAGTTTTGGGCATGTGATTAACTGTTTGACCAAGATTAATGTTGGTAACACAGACTGAATGAGGAGTTTTGGGAAAAAATGGCTTTAGTTTTGGTCAGCTATAAGGTACTCTCAGCTAAAAAACTATTTTTTTCACCAACATTTTCTCTGAACTGCAGTACTAGAAATGTGATAGAGAGAGCAAGATAGGCATGAAGATCGCTGTACAAGACATAATGTATCACTGACCTGAAAGGACTGTAGAAATGAGTTGAAATATATAAACACAATTTGAGATATGTCATCCTCGCCTGGGTTCACAAAGAACAGCATGTATGTGATACCAAGTAAAGGCAGAAGCACTAGAGTGGCCTTCACCGCTTTCCTGCAGTCGCAGAAAGAGAGAAAATGGAACAGGGAAGGAGAGGAGCAAAAAAATTTAATTAGATTTATGCCACATAACTGATTTGACACATTCCCTCAACTTTGGAGTCTCATTACTTTTTAAAATATTGAGAAAATGTAACTATTAGCCATGTCAGTGATAACACATTCACACCAATCAGGGCTTTACTATATTTAAACCACATTCAGATGTTCCAAATGTAACATGGTTGCATATGGAATAAAATCACTGTCAAAAATAATCGTACGTAATTCAAAGCATTTGTGTGTCATTTTAATTTACTCGTGTGTAATTTAGAAGTATTGTATGTAATTCTGTTTTTTGTCAGAGTTGGATTCCAAAATCTATGGCCACGACAGTTTACATATACAAGATTTTGTGTGTTTGTTAAGAGTACAACCCCAAAATGTACGACTATGACAGTTTACAGACACAACGCTTGTTTTCACAACAGCTCTGTTACACGCACGACATGCGAATTGCGACACGAAGTGCGGTGTGCGAAACCACTGTCAAAAATAAGCTCATCATTGTAACAGGATACTATCGACGGGAAGATGAAGCGATTCCACGAGTGCCACCGTTTTAAACCACTGGCGCCAAAATGGCGGATCAGCAGCCAAAAATAAACGGTAAATTCATATCTACACTGTAACTAACTGGCAGCAGTTCAGTCGTAACTTACTGTAATTATTTTGTAGCAAAAATACTGTATTTTATTATACCGTGTCATTTAACTTGCTGTAAATGTATTTACAGTGTAATGTTGTTTAACTGTAAAATATATTATTATTGTATTCATTTTTTGGTCCTTTCCTGAGTAATGCATTTTAAAACAATAGAAAACATACTGTTACACTGTAAAGTTTACTGTAATTGGTTTGCTTCACTTTTCAGTTACTGTAAAACTATATGCACAAATTGTAAAATCGGCAGTTCCATTAAATAACAATGGAAAAAAAAAACAATGACAACTGTGTAACTTCATATTTTTAATTCTCAAATTCTCTTTCACTACATGATTCAGGCTATTAAAATGCATTTAGAATGATCACAAATTCAAGACATGATGGCAGAACATTTATATATTTATACCACTTCATATAGTTATTCAGTTTCACACGAAGAGTGCCGTTTTTCTCCAAAAATTACCATGATTACAAATGTGACATTGAATTCAATAAACAGTAAGTTAATTAAGAGACTTACGTTTTAGACACCATATTGCTTGTTCTTGCTCTTTCGCCAACAAAAATCATTCCGAATACAGCCACAGCGCTGTTTTGTGTCTCTGAGCAACATGACGGTGTTTCGTTCCTGAATGAATCAAGCGTTTAAATTATTCGGTTCAATCGCAATGACTCACTTATTAACAGTGATTTGCTGCCACCTGCTGGCGGTTTTAATTTCACATTTCGGCTTTTTCTTTCTTTTCTTTTTTTTTTTTTTCATGTTTTAAATCATTTCAAATATCAGTATTCAACGTTTTATGTTTAATATATCAAAACATTATTTATGCATTTGTAACTGCAGGTTAAACGCATTAATGTCTTGCATTAAACTAAATACATGTGTGTAAATGCATCTAAATGCCACTTTAGATGCAGCTTCTGTGTGGATTTAATTTGCTTGGTAACAGCCCAAATGTCTTTTTATTCTAATTGACTGATTAAATGTACGAATTTGACTCAAAAGATAATGGACACTTATAGAAAAAATGGCTTTATAAAGGTAAAACTGCCATTAAAATGACAATCAGTGTATAAAATTATTGGAAAGATTAATCTTTCAGTATGAAAATGACCAGCACACAGATATGAAGAATTTTAAAACATTAGGAAGTCAGCGTCTGGCGGGCAGTCCTTACAGGTACCAGCACTAATACACACACTCAGCAAAATATCGTCATAATTATCGATAAAACATCCAGGTAAAATACGAGATTATACCTACCCTTTGTCAAATCGCACACCCCATTATACCAATGTCGTATGTAACGTTAGAGACGGCCCCTAGATTTGCGAATATCAAATGCCGGGAAATGACACCTCTGGCCATTCTGTTGGGTCGTTTGTAAAGTCACAGATTCTATACGGACAATACGGCTCAATTTTTCTATGTATCTTGCTCTGTTGAACGGCAAAAGTGACTTTACTAGGCTATACTATATTAACACCATGCTGTCAGCGGGAAAGCCCCAGCTATCACAAGACCCGACCAAGTCCATGGTTGGCACCCTCTCATTAGCATGTTGTGCAGAGAAAAAATAAATGCGGAACTACATTCAGAAATAAACGAGTGATCAAAAGAATACAGTTAGGATGAGTTTAGCATTTCCTTAAAAGTTTTCCATTTGGCCACCAATTTATTTTATTTATTTGACTACTTTCATCACGCATTTAATTATTTATATATGTATTTAAACAAGATTACGTGGTTTTTAACACACATTTATTTATTGCATATTTATTTCTTTATGCACACATTTATTTATTTGTGTATTTATTTGTTTTTAATTTCTGCAGGTTTGGTCCTCCATACCTAAACAGCTGTATTCTAATTCTTTAAACACCTAAATGTACACTAAGAGCTAATCTTACCTACTATAGTTAAACTATCTATGTAATATTACTCATCTCTGTCATTAGTGATAACTAACCCTTAAACATGTGGCCGAATTTGAAAAAGAAAAAAAAAAATCACTTACCCGAGATGATGAGTGAGCGCTTGGCTGCTGATCCGCCATTTTGGCGCCAGTGGTTTAAAAAGGTGGCGGGGCGCATGCGCACTTCGTGGAATCGATTCATCTTCCCTCCGATAGTAATGCCTGTGACAATGATGACGTATTTTTGACAGTGGTTTCGCACGCCGCACTTCGTGTCGCAATTCGCATGTCGTGCGTGTAACAGAGCTGTTGTGAAAACAAGCGTTGTGTCTGTAAACTGTCATAGTCGTACATTTTGGAGTTGTACTCTAACAAACACACAAAATCTCATATCTGTAAACTGTCGTGGGCATAGATTTTGGAATCCAACTCTGACAAAAAACTGAATTACATACAATACTTCTAAATTACGCACGAGTAAATTAAAATGACACACAAATGCTTTGAATTACGTACGATTATTTTTGACAGTGATTTTATTCCAAGTTCCCCGGCCCATATAAAATGTAACACTCATAAAAATAAAGGTTCCAAAAAAGGGTTTTTGTAGCGATGCAACAGAAGAACCATTTTTTGTTCCCCAAAGAACCTTTCAGTGGTCAGTTCTTAAAAGAAACATTTGTTTTCTTAGTGTGAGGAACATTTGAATAATCTAAAGAACATTTTCCACTATAAAGAACCTTTTGTGCAAGGGAAAGATTCCTAGGAATGTTAAAGGTTTTCTTGGAACCATACAAGCCAATAAAGAACCTTTATTTTTAAGAGTGTATCGTGTAACATTTCAACATCTGAAGTTTAGGTACATCAAAGGTACATAAAAACATGGAGTCCCTGCTCTCCCTGTGATCAATTGTGAACTGCAGACCTGTATTCTGATTATTTTCGCTATAATGACTGTGTGCCAGAGACGTCATGCTCCAATAAGCTCTTCAAATGGAATCATTTCCATTCCATTCCAAACCATTAATTTCCTGTTACCCTTAAATACAGTAGTTTGTCTATAACCAGGGTTTGAAATTAACACCCACCAAATGCAGGTAAAACTTATAAAAATCAGCTGTGGCGGGGGAACAGCTGTTGTCAAATCACTAGCCAATTTGGCGGGTTACTTTTTGTAAATTGTTCACTCATTAATTTCTTGGGGAAGTTCATGCAAGTCAAATCTGCGCAGGTTTAGCGCAAATACTGAACTTGTGAGACATCATGACATTATCGAGTATATTGCAAAAGCTAAACAAAACACACCTACAGAGGCGTGCATACGCGACGTGATGAATAGACCAACACACACAGGCTTTAGTGCGCGTGCGCATTTAGAGTGGTTCTTTCACTGCATGATTCAGTCTAACAAATGCATTTAGAATGATCACAAAACTCAAGATATGGGGACAGAAAATGTATATATTTATATCAATTCATATAGTTAAATTAATATCACACGAATCGTCTCCTTAGAGTACAGTTTTTTTTCTCCAAATATCAGTATGATTGCAAATGTGATATTGATTTTATACAACAGTTCAATAAACAATAAGTTAATATCAAGAAACTTACGTTTTAAACACCATATTGGCTGTTTTTGCTCTATTTCTGTGCTATTTCGCCATCAAAAAAACATTCCAAACACAGCCACAGTACTGTTTTGCGTCTCTGAACAACATGACAGTGTTTCATTCCTGAATGAATCCGTTTAAATGATTGGGTTCAGTCGCAATGACTCACTTATTAACAGTTATTTGCTGCCACCTGCTGGCGGTTTTTAATTTCACATTTAAAGGAGCTTTAATTTTTTTATAATTTCAAATATCAGTATTCAACATGTCATGTTTAAATATCAAAACATTATTTATGCACTTGTAACTGCAGGTTAAATGCATTCATGTCCATCTGAGCTGCATTAAACAGTGTGTAAACACATCTAAATTCCACTTCATATGCAACTTCTGCAAAGATGAATTTTATTGATACTGATTTCATTTATTTAGTAACAGCCTAAATGTATTATTATTATAATTGACCGATTAAATGTAAGAATTTGACTCAAAAGATGATGCACACTTTTAGAAAAAAATGGCTGTATAAAGGTAAGAATGCCCATAAAAGTTAAAAATCAATTTAAACTTATTGGAAAAGATTAATTTCTATCACTGCTGTGAACTGACCACAGAGACTATGAAGAATATCAAAAACTTTAGGAATCAGCAGTCCACGGCAGTCTTTAAGGTACCAGCACAATAACACACTCAGCAAAATATCGTCTAATTATCTTTATCGATAAAATCCCAGAAAATATTGAGATATTATTTTTTGTCAATATCGCACACTCCTAGTACTGACAAAATGATTTGCAACGGTCACTTTGTCATGCCCAGTGTAGACGGCCTCAGACTGTTAGTTTATTTCTCTCTTTTTTTTTTTTTTTGGCTAGTAGAAGTTATGAGTGGCCGGTAACTTAAAAATTTAGTAGCCAAATTGGCTGGTGAGTGAAAAAGTTAATTTCAATCCATCTATAACGTATAATTTGGCCTCTTATCAAATGTGACAACAAAATACGGCTGTAATGGACAATAAGCCAGCAGAAGAGAAAATTAGAAAAGATCTCAAACTATGATTTTCAGAGTGACAGTAAGAAAGTAAAGAAATGTGCACTGTTCAGCAGCAGCTCTAATATTGTAGCTATACTTAGATATTTAAAGTTAGAAAAAAGCAGACTAATATTTCATTAGTATAATAAATCACTATGCTTATGTTACAATATTGCGTCTGCACTTGTACTTCAGTCTCGCACTACCACAGTTCTTGCTCACACTTCTCTTTCTGTGTCATCGTTCTGCTTCAGAGCTGCCTACTTCAAACCCTGCCACATTTACAAGTACATTCAAGACACCTCTGTACATTGAAAACACCTTTTTTGTGATAGGTTATATCATGTTTCCCTTGCATCCTCTGAACCCCACCACACAAAAATGAAATCTGTATGTTTAAAGTTTTCCATTTTAATCATGTAAAATATACTGCACATGATTTGCATTATCTGTGCAAACTACTGTTTGCATGCACTTTATAATGTTGGGTCATTCACAAATTATTAAATATTTACTATTCAAAATTATAATGGTTGCTACACACCTGATTATACATGAAATAGGTTATAATTATACAAGTTTTGTTGGCTGTAACTTGACCTGTACTGTACATAGGTAAGCAACGGCTAAGGTCAAGATTTTACTGTAGAATGAGTTGCATTTTAAATAGAACAATTAAACTTGCCTAAAGTTTTGATGTTTAGGTATATGTGCATCATGAGTTCCTGCTCTCCTTGTGATCATGTGTGAACTGGAGACCAGCATCTAAATTTGGATTATTTTCGCTATAATAAATATGTGCCATAGACATCCTAATTTCTTCAAATGGAATAATTTGCCATTCCATTCCGAACCATTTATTTCCTGTTAACCTTAAATACAGTAGTTCATCAAAAGTCAGCTTACCAGTAGTCAATAACATATCATTTGGCCTCTTATCAAAAGGTGACAACAAAATACACCTTCACTGTAAATTTCAATATGTTAGCGTCACTTGAGAATATCTTGCAAAATGATTGCCTCAAAAAAATCTACTTACGGTTGCTGAATATATTTAAGTTTACTCATAAGCCAATTTAAGAAACTTGAATATACTAAGTAACCTTAACTAGATTTTACTGAGGCAATAAGTTGGCACGTTTTTTTTCAAGTAAAGTTAATAAATTGAAATACAGTGCGTGTGATGGAAAATATTATATGAGTAATATGTTTAAACAGATTTGTTTGAAGTATTAGTGTCTACGCTCTTAGCCTTAAAAAGTGAAAAAGTAACTTGAATTAATGTAATGTATCATCCTGAACTTGCAATACCTGGATTTTTATTAAAATGACACCCTACCTCCTCCTGGGATTTTCTTTAATGTCAATGTATTAGTTTGAGCAGGTATATGAAGACCATGTCGCTGGGTTGAAAACGTCAAACAATATGCAATAACTTCAATGATATGAAGTATTCTTCTGAAGCAAAAGAACACACCAAAAAAAAAAAAAAAAATTACAGGTGCATCTCAATAAATTAGGAAGTCATGGAAAAGTTCATTTATTTCAAGTAATTCAACTCAAATGTGAAACTCGTGTATTAAATCAATTCAGTGCACACAGACTGAAGTAGGTTAAGTCTTTGGTTATTTTAATTGTGATGATTTTTGCTCACATTTAACAAAAAAACACCAATTCACTATCTCAGCAAATTATAATACTTCATAAGACCAATAATAAAAAAAATTTTTTAGTGAATTGTTGGCTTTCTGGAAAGTATGTTAATTTACTGTATGTGTACTCAATACTTGGTAGGGGCTCTTTTTGCATGAATTACTGCATCAGTGCGGCTTGGCATGGAGACAATCAGCCTGTGGCAATGCCCAGGTGTAATGGAAGCCCAGGTTGCTATGATAGCGGCCTTCATGTCATCTGCATTGTTGGGTCTGATGTCTCTCATCTTCCTCTTGAAAATACCCCATAGATTCTCTATGGAGTTCAGGTCAGGCGAGTTTGCAGGCCAATCAAGCACAGTAACACCATGGTTATTGAACCAGCTTTTGGTGCTTTTGGCAGGGTGGGCAGGTGCCAAGTCCTGCTGGAAAAAGAAATCAGCATCTCCATAAAGCTTGTAAAGCAGAAGGAAGCATGAAGTGCTCCAAAATTTCCTGGTAGATGCTGCGTTGACTGTGGACTTCAGAAAACATAGTGGACCAAAGTCCTCTTTTCAGATGAAAGTAAATTTTGCATTTCATTTGGAAATCAAGGTCACAGAGTCTGGAGGAAGAGTGGAGAGGCACAGAAACCATGTTGCTTGAAGTCAAGTGTTAAGTTTCCACAATCTGTGATAATTTGGGGTGCAATGTCATCTGCCGGTTGTTGGTCCATTGTGTTTCTGAAGTCCACAGTCAACGCAACCATCTACCAGGAAATTTTAGAGCACTTCATGCTTACGTACTGCTGACAAGCTTTATGGAGATGCTGATTTCATTTTTCAGCAGGACTTGGCACCTGCCCACATGCCAAAAGCACCAAAAGTTGGTTAAATGACCGTGGTGTTGCTGTGCTTGACTGGCCAGCTAACTCGCCTGACCTGAACCCCATAGAGAATCTATGGGTTATTGTCAAGAGGAAGATGAGAGACAAAAGACCCAACAATGCAGATTACCTGAAGGCCGCTATCAAAGCAACCAGGGCTTCCATACCACCTCAGCAGTGCCACAGGCTGATTGTATCCATGCCACGCCGCACTGATGCAGTAATTCATGCAAAAGGAGCCCCTACCAAGTATTCAGTACATGTACAGTAAATTAACATACTTTCCAGAAGGCCAACAATTCACTAAAAATGTTTTTTATTGGTCTTATGAAGTATTCTAATTTGTTGAGATAGTGAATTGATGTTTTTTTTGTTAAATGTGAGCCAAAATCATCACAATAAAAGAACCAAAGACGTAAACTACTTCAGTCTGTGTGCATTGAATTTATTTAATACACGAGTTTCACAATTTGAGTTGAATTACTGAAATAAAAAATAAACTTTTCCACAACATTCTAATTTATTGAGATGCACCTGTATGTGCTGTCATCCACTCTGCCAACATTGTATGGCAAGTTTGCCACATGTTAAGCACAGGTCATTGTTTTCTTCAGAAAATGGAAAAATATAATTAAAGTTAGTAAGTATGGGTTCTGATGAACTCTGAAATCCAAGCAACAATGAAATCCTAACCTTTTTGAGAAAAGAGGATTAATTATACATAAGCTTGTCCTCAAGACTCCTCAAGATTAATGCTTAGCAAATCAAGTGAAACGCCACAACAAAGTTTGCAAATGCATTCTCAGCAAACTCAGATGAAAGGTCTCATTTTATTCCCTGCTCTGACTGAAGTAAGTATTGCCCTGAGATACATTCACACATTAGGAAGTCATGCTTTCAGGTCAAAAGTTTCAAAAAAATCTAAAATGGTAGACTTAAATAGTGGAAAAACTTAAAAACCCTGAAACTTTAAATCCTCAATCCTCAAAACCAAGTAACCTCAGGTGACATGACAACACAGACTTGTATAAAGATAAAGATAAGCTTTTTTGATTGGGTTTAGAACAGATAATGGGTTTAGTGTCTATAGTGGCATGCAGAGAAATCTAGATAACAGTACAGGGTTAAAGACTTTTAAGCAAGTAGGTAGGTGATGTTTTCCTTGATCTATGCAAGGCATTTGGTACCCTAAACCACAGCAAACTCTTATCTAAATGATCATATCTTAATTTTACAGTTAATGCAATGAAATAGATTGAGTTGTATCTGATTATGAGGAAATAGTGCATTGAAACCTTTTTCATCCTTAACAGTGGGGTTCCTCAAGGATCTATCGTTGAGCCTCTTTAGTTTGTACCTGAACGATTTTCTAGAAGCTTTCCTGATGTAAATATTCAAATTTATGCAGATGACACTGGGATTTATATACATGCTAAAATTAGAGTACAAATTATCTTCTGCAATGACAAAACTCTTGATTGCTTACTCAATGCTATCTAGTGCTAAATGCCCAGAAAACCTCATAAATGTATATGCCTCTACAGATGCAAGTAAAATGTACCTGAATTCAGTGATTTTTTTCCCTCACTTTCATATTGTATAACATCATGGTCACAAGCAGGAAAGTGCCACAAGTTTTGAAACTACAAGAGGATAAATAAATAATGACAGAGCATTTATTTTTGGGAGAACTCTTCCTCTACTGAACATGAAACAGGATTTCATTCAGCCTGAGCAGCCTGAGCAAACACATCTTACTGCTCTTGCTCATTACAGTTCAAGTGAGCAGTAGTTAGTAAAAGATCTTTACCTGTATTGTATTGTTTCAGATGTGGTCGAGGCCCTCAGCTTTGTCATTAAAATGCGCACAATGTTGAAAAGGAACACAAAATTTATCTATATCGGAGAGAAAGAAAAGAGATGTAGATCAGTGATTGTGCATTTTCTCGAAATAGTTTGATGTTTCTGCACATAACATGCAGACATTTAAAGCTGTGGAGAGCTCATAACGACACTAGTAGGTTTTGTCCAAGCAGAATGGCTTGTATAATAACAACAGTATATTATATTGCTTTTACCTGAAGAAGATATAAAAAAATAGAACAGATTCAACTTCTTTGCTAGCAACATGTCAATAATTATCTTAAAGCTCAAGAGCTCTATCTGAAAACAGCAGACATTGCTATCATATTAAAAGCTGATATCATGGAAAGGACTGGCTTATACTATTTGCTGATGTTAATAATTCTTCAAAATCGCATTGGGTATTACATTTACATTTTGGCCATCTCGGGCTTTGTAATGGGTTTAAGAGTTCATTTTTGTTCACTTTCTTTCAAATTATTCTCACTGTTTCTCTATTTGCTGGAGGAATTAACAACCACAAGTCAGAGGTAAGCAATAATACAATAATACTTACAAGAAGAACTAAAATCACAGGCCCCTGATAAATGTAGTCTATGTACTTTCCAGGTTCCTTCCCAAACCAGCATCTGAAAAACAGAATCTATTTGTTTACTCAAAATATTAGTTACACTTAACGTACACTTAAAGTACTAAAAAGTGGGACAATTAGTCTCAAGAAGTACTGAAATAGTACACATTCACTTCTAGTACTATTCCTACACTTACTACATAAAGTTATTTGGATAATTTAAAAAATATATTTAAACTGTACTTAAGTTTACTTAATAAGATGAATTTGAAGTGTACTTCTTTTTTTTGTAAGGGTGCTATGACTTCTACGTAATCAGACTTATTTTCACTTTGCGGATGATAAAACAGTTGAAAAAACTCCCACAGACTTACACTGAAGAAGGGATCTGAGTCATCTCATAATTGCATAGCAATTCACTAAAAACAATTCAAAACACCACAGCATTGTGGCAGTGTTTTATTTTTTACAATTTTGTTGTCATGAACAGATTTTTGAGTTACACTTTATTTTGTGTCCTTGTTACAGTGTAATTATACAGTACATTTAAGTACTGAGTAATATTAATGAACTACATGTACTTACTATATGGTTAGGATTTGGCTTAGGGTTACTTGCGTGTAATTATGCATAATTTATTGTTATTATAATAGTAAATACATGTAACGTGTAACAAGGACACCTTAAAATAAAGTGCTACCGATTTTTGTTTCAACATTAGATACAACAAAAAGGCCACACTTATTTCTTACATTTTTGTTTCGTATTCTAACTATTCTTTCAGTTTTATAAACATTTAATCTGGAGGAAATTCCACTAATTTCCAAGTATTATCACAGGCTAATTAATTGACATCTCTTGCCAGATATACTCTTTTTTCACTCCAATCATAACCATTTAATTCTACAAGTCAGCAACTTACTGTTCGTTTTCATTGTAAAGTTTTCCAATGGCCCACGCTATAATTATCGGACACGGTATACCTGAAAGTGAGAAGAATGCGTACATTGGCAAATCACACTTTACAGACAGCAGCTGATAAAAATAAAAATAAAAACTTGAAAATGAAACATTGTTTTCCCAACAGGTGAATATCTATTGAAATGTACTAAACAGCTGTGCCATTTTTGACAACAATATTTCAGTGCAAAAAGCTTTTTATACCCCATCCACCCACAACTTAATCAAGCACTAAATGCACTGAACCTGTGCTGTGGGAAGTTTGTGTGATTTTTCAAATATGCACCTCATTCACAAATGTCAGCACTATTTGCCTGCCACAATTAACACTGAGCTATTACTGCCCACAAAAAGATAGATGAACAGAAATGCATTTGAAAACTGTGCATGTGCATTTCTTTTGATCATGGCATTCATCAAAAGATGATCAAACGACAGAAGAAGAGTGTTAAACACTGGCACTTTTTACATTCGTAAACTGGGAATTGCATCCTGCTGATTACACGTAATACAATTTTTGAGCTTATTTAGGCCAATACCCAATATAAAGTATAAACGTACATGCAAATAAACAATTCTATCAGAGGGCAAAATTCTCTATTGTATTTTAATGAATGTTGTGAAGAAGATGAAACCATATTGAACAAAACCATTCTCTGAAGTGTTTGATCCCACACACTGTAGGTCAGTCTTATTTCAACAAAGCCACATTAAACAAAGGGTTGTATTGTGTGTAGTGTTTCGATGCCAGTGATTTCTTCACCTAAATGAGCAGGGAGCAAGAAATCATTCATCTATTAGGATGTCGCATGGAGGAGCCATTAAGCACAAGTCTGTTGAAAGACCCCAAGAAAAAGCTGATTTTTCAACCTACAGTGTAAAATTTGTTTAACAATGACCATCTCTCTCTCCCCAGTCTGGCATGAACGGCTCGAATAGTTCATGTATCAAATGAAGGCCCGCCTTCTGAAATACGAAATGTCCTGTGATTGGTTAGCTGGGCCAGTGTGTGCTGTGATAGTTTAGCTGGGCCAGTGTGTGCTGTGATAGTTTAGCTGGGCCAGTGTGTGCTGTGATAGTTTAGCTGGGCCAGTGTGTGTTGTGATTGGTTAGCTGGGCCAGTGTGTGCTGTGATTGGTTAGCTGGGCCAGTGTGTGTTGTGATTGGTTAGCTGGGCCAGTGTGTGTTGTGATTGGTTAGCTGGGCCAGTGTGTGTTGTGATTGGTTAGCTGGGCCAGTGTGTGTTGTGATTGGTTAGCTGGGCCAGTGTGTGCTGTGATCGGTTAGCTGGGCCAGTGTGTGCTGTGATCGGTCAGCTGGGACAGTGTGTGCTGTGACTGGTCAGCTGGGCCAGTGTGATGTGGGCTTGTTTCGCTGGGCCATTGTGGTGTCTGTGATTGGTTTAGCTAGGCCAAGTGTGTCTTGTTTTGTTTGGGCTCTGGAGCCAGTTGTGTGCTTGTGCTTGGTTAGCTGGGCCAGTGTGTGTTGTGATTGTCAGCACTCGGCGCCTGGTCGGGAAATATTATGTCCCTTACCATAGCCGCCTGCAAGCTTTATATATTCATTATATATTGACGTAAATATTGCGTCAATATGAAATCAGTTTGAGCGTGTTTTAAACTCGGATGATTGTAACCACTTTAAGTTCTTCTGCCTTGGGAAAGCTAGCGTGTTTTCCGACATAGTGATAACACTCGTTGCATTTTCTAGTGCAGCTCAACCAGGTCTCGTCCCATTTGTCGGTATTTGTGATATCACAAATCCCGGAAAATATTCGTTGTAGTCCAAACGAGTCGTTCGTTGTAGTTTTTGAAAAGTGGTTTATGTTAAATAAAATATCTCCTTTTGACGTGGACTTTGAGGTTTGTAACTTTTCAGATCTTTTTTATGCTCAAACAGCATTATTACAGACTAACTAAAGTTGAAAAAGTGAAAAAGCATAATAGGACCCCTTTAAAACATTTACTTAAAAATAATAATACAAGACCAACAAACATCTTTTGTTACTACAAACTGTTGTTCAGCAATAATAAACAGCCTATTATTATTAACAGTCACCTTCTATTCTGACCATCAGTCAAGAAACACTCGAGTTAAACACAGCATGGGTCCTGATGAGTCAGCTTTAAGCGCGCGCTAACAAGCAGCTCACTCAAACAAATCTCATGTTTTAAGTTATTTTCAATTTTTTCTTTAATTTGATGGACTGAAATGATAAAAAAAAAAAAAATATATGCGTTGGTGCCGTTTGTTTGCTTTGTATTAGTCCCTCCATTTCCACTCATTTGTTTGACTGATTCATGCCAATTTACAAACATGATAGGCAGGCATTACGACACAGGCAGGGGTAATGAGCCGATAGCATGATGGAAACATCGCCTCCTCTCATGACCTTTTTCCTGTATGTAGCAGTCCCTCCTTCACACTCAAACAATGCTACAGGAGCTATACTGCAACATCATTCAGTTTTTTATCTTGTTTTGTTTCGCTTTTTTGCCTCCTCAGTGAAAATTCCACTACTCTATGCATCTTGCTAAAAATAAGTTTGGCCGATATCTTAAAAAAGAAACAGCAGAAACAATTTGGTTGAAGGCAATTTATGTCAATAGTGGCATTTTGTCTTACCTGCTGAGCTGGTCCCATTAAATCAGCAAAGTGACAGAAGTGCTGGTCGCTTGACTGAAGTATGATTTTCTTGCACACGTACACACTGCAGCTAAATCTGGTTGTCCTTTTAGTGCTTAATCCTGATCTGGACACACACAGTTCAGTAATTTACGGGAGTGACAGCTGCATTCTACAACTGAATTGACTCCTGAAAAATTCTATGTAGTGTATACAGAACCAAACTTAACACTTGTTTATCTATTACTATTTAAAATGCGTATCATATTTGTCTGAGAACTCACGTGAAGGAATTATGTCGTGTGTTTTGCCAGAACAAGCCTATAATAAATTTAAAACTGGACACGCTGCTGTCTGGGCATGCTGCTGTTCTCATTCCCTGAGGATGGCCCTTCGCCCGCGTACTTCTTAGGATCACTCGAAGCCAAACAAAATGAAACACTGGGCCAAAGGCTGAATACTGAACATGGTTTTTTCTCTAAAGGGTTTTTCCCCCCCATGTATTTCACCATTTTTTTTCACCATTGCATAAATTAAAAAACCAAAATGTGCTACATAATTTTGGCATTTTTTAATCCATCTAGCAGACATTATAACAACAAAGCACAATTTCCCTTAAAATTAATAAGTCAGTAAATAATATTTTGTTGGCCATTTTTGAGACCCCCTTCTTGAATCAGGCATTTTTTACTGTACAAATAAACACAGCCTTGCTGAGCAGAAGAGATTTCTTTTAAAACATTTGAATATATTACAGATCCCAATTTTAACACTATATGTGTGTATGTTATAATAAATGTATTATTAACAGAGCTGTTGTAATTATTATGATAATTATTATTGTCTTACTTTTTTTTTTTTTTGCAGGACAAAAGTAAAATTATAATACTAACATTTATGAATGCTGATTGTGTTCTTGCTTTTTCTCAGCTTTTATTTTGGCAGAAACCCGCAGGAAGACCTCAGTGCTTCTTTTTGTTGACAACAGCAGATTTATAAATTATTCTCATTACTGCACGTATCACATTGTCACATGCCTTTAAAAATAATCATAAAAATGTGACTATACAATTGATCAGTAAAACTGTTTCAGCACAGATTTTCTCGATCTTTGGACTTTGAACCCTGGCTAACAAGCTCGTGCAACGCTGTTTGAATACATGCAATTTGTGCGTGTATTAGAAACATAACATTCTGCAGTTTATTTACTAATTGTTTAAAGCCATTTCGTGATTTCAATCATCATACAGTAACCAACAACAATAACCCTTCCTCTTCTCATCATAGACATGAGATGCAGCACTAAGCAATCTCTCACTGTCAGTGCTTGTAATGATTTTTTACACTTTTTGACACAAAATGCTTCCACACTGCCGACATGTTTGCTGCATTAGCGTACGCCTCTATTTGATCGCATCATGTCATTGTTCAGTACAATTTATTCGGTCTTTTCGCTTATTCGGAACGTAATTTTGGTTGCCGAACATTCGGTGCATCCCTACTTCTTGGTGACTTCAACATCCACAATAATAAGCCATTTGCTGCTGACTTCCACTCTCTCCTAGCCTCTTTCGACCTTCAGCGACTCAACACCACAAATACCCATAAATCAGGTAACCAGCTTGATATCATCTTTACATGCAATTGTATCACAGATAACATCTTGGACAAACCCTTGCATGTTTTGGATCATTTAATTATTACTTTTAATCTACATCTACCTTCTTCCACCCCACCAACCCCTCTGCCAGCTTTGTTTAGATGAAATCTGAGGTTTCTTTCTCCTTCTCGACTCTCCTCTGTGGTATCATCCTTCCTTCCCACCCCCACACATTTCTTATCATTAGATGGAATTGTGCTACAGATACAATATGTACTACCCAAACTAGCTGCCTAGACAATATCTGTCCAATTTCCTCCAGACCAGCACATGCAACTCCTTCCAACCACTGGTTATCCGATGTCCTCCATGAGCATCGGACTAAACTCAGGGCAGCGGAGAGAAAGTGGCACAAATCAAAAGACAGCTGATCTCAGCAGGTATCAGTCATTGCTATCTTAATTTTCCACCAAAGTTCACGCTGCCAAAATGGTCTTCTTCCACAACAAGATCAACAGTGCATCAGACACACACACGCCCACAAGCTATCCTTATCTGTGGTTATATCTGTGTTGCTCCCTTTTGTACACAGTCTTGTCCAGACTTTTCTCCCGTTGTTAGTCATTATTCTTAGGTTGCGAAATTGCAATTCTTTCTGGCTGACACTCCCAACATGTGCAATCAAACCTCTGGGAATTATTCAACAAGGCAGCAGACATTCTTGTGTTCAATGATCCCCAAAAGGGCCCATTTTCACAGATAGTAATGATACACCGCTTTCTCATCTCTCTGCACTGGCTACCAGTCGCAGCTCGCATCAAGTTCAAATCATTGGTGCTTGCCTACAGAACATCCAAAGGGCTCCGCACCCTCCTACCTCCACTCTCTTCTAAGCGTCTACATCCCCTCCAGAAGCCTGTGGTCGGTAAATGAGCGGCTTGTGGTCCCATCGCAGAGAGGCACAAAATGACTTTCTTTCAATCGACCAACCCCCTGGTTGAATGACCTTAACCTACTCATGCGTAGCCAAATCCCTCACAATCTTCAAGAAACAACTGAAAAGACATCTTTTCTGTAAGCATCTAACTGCCTCCTCATTAAAAAAAATCTATGCCTTCACTTTTTCTTTTCTATTATTATCCTTTATCCCTTCCTGTCCTAGCTTTTATTACTTTGAACAATGATTGAAACCTTATATAACAGGCACTTATCGTGTTTATTGCCATCTTATAGTAAATTGCTTGTTGTATTCCTAAATTGTAAGTCCCTTTAAGTCGCGTTTCTGGATGCGGTCATTACCTTGCGCCGGGTGATGGTCACGATTGCTGCCTCACATGTCTGGGCATTAAACACGCTGAGGTGGCGTTCGTGAATTAATCATGTTCTCATTGCGGGAAGATGAATCATCCTGAACCATGCTTTCGACCAGGCTCCATTACCCCTCAAATGGGCGTGATCTAGTTTTCGTCATGGCGGCAGTCAGGCGGGGGCTTCTTCAGGCAGTAGCATGGGCGGTCTGAGGGTAACAGTCATAGGGTAACTCTCTGGGACAGTAGCAAAGCCTCAGTTGGATCCAGAAATGGCAGCTATGCTTTCCGAGGCCACTGAAAGGGTAGGGCTTGAGTGGAAACCTCCACCATCTCCCAAACCCTCAAGGTTGGACAATTGGTTTCTCGGGGTGGCTCGCACTGGTTCTCAGGGCCCCACACCAGTGCCTTTCTTCCCGGAGGTGCATGCATCAGGCTAAGGCACTGGTAACGCTGCACGAGGGTGGTCATGATCCGGAAGTTCTGAAAGAGCTCTGAACCGCAACTGACCTCGCGCTCCGAGCGATGAAGGTCACAGCGAGTTCTCTGGGTCGTGCGATTTCCACACTTGTGGTCCTGGAGCGCCATCTGTGGCTGTGTCTGGCCAACATGAGGGACGTCGACAAAGATTGGTTCCTCAAGGCCCACATGTCCCAGACCGGCCTCTTTGGCAACACAGTCAAGAACTTTGCCCAGCAGTTCTCGGCTGCACAGGAGCTGACTGAGGTGATCCGACACGTCCTGCCCTGGCAGGCAGCTGCTGCCTCCACCGGTCTGCTGACCACAGCGCCCCAGCCTGCTCGTCACCGAGGGTGGCCCCCTGCATCCGCCTCCCAGTCACGTATCACACCGTGGGCCCGTTGACACTCTGGCGGTAAGCAGAAGAGCAAGAGGCCCCGGGACGGGCGGCCCAGCGAGGGAGGGAACTGCTCTTCGGGAGATTGTGAACGCACCTCTCCCACCCTCGGAGGAGGGCCGGTGGAGAATCTTTTGTTTCCAAAAATCTCGACAATAGAGTGGTTTTCTCTAACTCTGGGTCCCAAGAGGGCATGGTGAGTCACGAACGGACCAAACCCCCACTGCGGGTACATCGGTGGTTCCGCTGGTCCCACTGGTCCCGCTTGTACGGTATCTGGGTGCCTGGCAAGCACTACCCAGACTGTCTCGCTGGCTCCTGCGGAGCTTGCGTCCCTCCAAGTTCAGGGGCATCAACTTCACATCAGTGAAGGCAGCCAATGCTCATGTCTTGTATGTGGAGATTGCAGTCCTACTAGCGAAGGATGGGATAGAACCGGTCCCTCCAGCCGATATGAAGACGGGGTTTTACAGCCTCTACTTCATTGTACCCAAGAAAGGCGGTGGGTTATGACCGATCTTAGACCTGCATATCTTGCACCAGGCCCTTCACCAATTACCGTTCAAGATGTTGACACAGAAACGCATCTTCAGGTGCACCCATCTCCGAGATCGGTTTGCAGCGATCAACCTGAAGGAGGCATACTTTCATGTGTCAATCCTTCCACACCCCAGACCATTTCTGCGGTTTGTGTTCGAAGGACGTGCATATCAGTACAAGGTTCTGCCCTTTGGGCTCTAAATCTTCCATATGTACTGCCACAGGAGGAGCACACGACAGACACAGTGGGTGTGGCGTCAGGCCTCGGAGAAGCTTTTATTAACCAAAATAATATAAACAACAAAGTGTCCAGGGAAAAAAGGGGAATCAAGTGTCCAAAATAAAACAGGTGATCTGGTGTCCTCGTCGTGCTGCGGGGTTCTTGAAGGGAAGGGCAGTGGTCAGGAAGGAATGAAGGGTCCAGGTAAGGGCGGAGTCCGGCAGCCACACGCGCTCCCCTCTCCGGTCCGAGGCGCTAGGGGCAGCGGCTTCTTTCAGCAGCTTCATCCTTCTCTCTCGGCCCACGACGCTTGAAGGGACTAGACAGCCCGGCATCCTGGCCCGATGGCCGTGTAACGCGGGCAGTTCTCATCTGGACCGCGGGTCCAGTAGCTCCCGAATCTGGCGGCACGGGAGTCCCTTGATGCACCCTTCCTGACCACGAGGTCACCAGCGTGCATGCACGGGCAGAGGACAAGGCTCCCGAGTAGAGTGCTTCGTCCATTTAAACAGCGGCGGTGACTGAGGCTCCTATTCGGTTCAGGTGTGCCCCATCACACGTCACCTGCCCTGGGCTTTTCAGTGCCGCCTCCTCTTGTCTCTCATCTCTCCTGCAACCCACTCGCCCGTTCGGAGCCTGGCGAAGGGCGCGATTAAGGACGGGGTGATGATTATATTAGGGAGAGGCAGCCGACTTGTCACAGTACCTAAGGTTTTTCCATATGTGTAAGTGTTTCCAAAAACCCTTCAGGAAGGATGGGGCTTCTGCAACATTCCTGTTCCAAGTGGAAGTGGTAAGTTTTCCCAGTGTTATCCAATCTCACTGAGTGGGTAGTGCTACGACAACAGTGACTGGTCTTCTTGTTGCGAGCCCCAGCCTACACCAAAAAGGAGGCTCGCACAGGACACTGGAAGCGGCATCATCCATGGCGCTTTGGTAGGGATTCCCAATTCATCAGTCATTGACGTGATGACGAGAGTGACCGACTGAAAGGGAACGTCTCGGTTACGTGTGTAACCCTCGTTCCCTGAAGGAGGGAACGGAGAAAACGGAGAAGATGAACGAGGGTTACACATGCAACCAAGATATTTCTAATTTAAAAATTTTTAGTTTCAAAAGTGAGTTCTGTTTCATACACACACAAAACTGTAATTTATGGCATTCATTCCCATATTTAAATATAGCTGTCACTCCTGAAACTTTACAGTTGTATGTGGTCTGGATGTGCTTAACTGCATTGGTGGACTGCTGCCTACAGACAGCACTGAAAACCCACAGCATCCTCTAGTTACACAGACAGAGAACGCTGTGAATGTCAAATATCAAACAGTTTACACAAGTCCTTGGAATGGCATTTAGAATTTTCAATAATGCATCCCTCCAAATATTATGTGGAGCTCTTCACAATAATCTGTACTGCACTTTAAATACTTTATCGAATTTAATTGCATTAGTGTCAGAATCTTTCAAGTCCTTAATTATGTTAAACAATCTGTTGTTTAAGACAATGAAATTCACTCATTTTCAGAATGTTGACACCAGTTGTGTTGGGTTGTGTTGCGTTTCTAAATATAATAAAATTATAGAACACGTAATGAAAAATGGAAGCATTTTATAATTAGCATGACCTGTATGACAGCACTAATTTGACATTTCAGCTCAATGCAATCAATACCTGAGTTCAGCAAATGTCATCACAATTAAACTGTCTGCAATTAAGCTGATATTTTGAAGAATGTCGGTATCCAAACAGTAACTTACATAGTATAGGTTAAAAATACTATAGATGTCAATGGCTAATGGTTACAAACATTCTTTAAATTATTTTCTTTTGTGTTCAACAGAAGAAAGAAACTCACGAGGTTTATAACAACATGAGGTTGAATAAATTATGACAGAATTTGTATTTTGGGATGAACTATCCCTTTAATCAGGGTTATACTGAGATTGAGTTGAAATGAGACACTGAGCGGTTGAAATTACTTGAAATGAAATCTTTTTCCATATTCAGCTCTTGGAAAGTGCAGCCTTGCAGGACAACCTCAGCCCTGAATGGAAAATTAAATGTGCCTTGTGCAACAATACCAGGTTAATCTCCTCAAATATATGGTTGAGGAATATCTGTGCTGGCTGGACTTCAGAGGCAGTCAAAGAGCTTAGACTGTGACTGATTTGGCGCTTTGTGCCACCAAACACTCAGTTTGTGAGATCGGCCACTTGACTGTAGTGTTTGCAGAACTTCACTCTAACAAAGAGCAGTTTCAGAATGTTGATGCAAAAACACATTATGACTCATATTCGACCAGGGGACTGGTTTGTTATGTTCTGAACGATGCATAAGATGTAGAAGATTTTCATATTTGAATCATTCAGAAACACAAGAACTTCCTCAGGTTTCTTCTGACGGAAAAGCTTACCAATTTTAGGTTCTTTCTTTTAGCTTGGCCATAGCTGCTTCTGACTCGACTGTGACTCCAGGGCTTGCGTGTCTTGAATTACCTCAATGATTGGATAATTCTGACTAAATCAGAGACTTTGGTGTCTCAGCATTGAGACCTTGTTCTCAATCACCTTCAAAGGCTGGCTATCATGCTAACCATACGCTACGTCAGCAGCAAAGTTACTAGATAGAAATCCAAAAGTTGATGCTTTAAAAAACACAGAACACAAACACAATAGTAATTCATATGACCTGAGTTGATGAATATCTTCTGAAACTAAACAACTTTTAGGCCCTCTTTTCACTGGGATTGTTTCAAATTTAGTATTTTCTTTTTTATATATATATTTTTTTATATTTGTCATTCAGATAACCAAAAACATCCTAATTTTGGAGGGTGACCACATGTCAATTAAGAACAATATATATTTTTACAAGAGAGATATTAAAAAAAGGGCTTTGTCCAAAATAAAATATAGTTAAAGTTACAATGGAAAAACCTTTCCAATTTTTTAAAATTTTTATGAAATTAATGACATCATTGTCACAGGACTGACCAGAGTAACAGGGATGACAGGACACACATTCTTCAGCACACTGCACATATTTGTTTACATAATACTGTAAAGTTTTACCATTTAAATTGTCATTATATTGTTTGGTTTTTTCAGTTAACGTCAGTTCATTGTTGATTTAGCACATTCCATTTCTAAGAGATCTAATGTTTTAAGGGTATTGTAATTAGATAAAGCACCCCTCTGTTTGTCTGGGTCCCCTCAAAGAACTTCAAATATACTGATCTGGTTCAATTATGAGGCAAGGAAGATGATCAGATCTTGACTTTCTTGCAGTGTTAATTTCGTTGACTAATACATTTCGTCATATTTTTTGTCAACTACATTTTTTTCACCGACGACAATGAGACAATAACGAACTAAAACTCTTTTTGAATGACAAAAACTCAAAAACTATGACGTAAATATATTGACATTTTCGTCAACAAATAAAAACAAGACGAAAATGTTAGGAAGGGATGATTTGGGAAGAGATTAATTTAGAACGAATCTGCTGCGTGGTTCGGCGGTTAGATGCGTACATATGAACCGGCGGGACATAAGCTAACATAGGCCTACACTTGCTGCACGTTGCATAAAACATAAAAAAATGTCAATATGTGGGTGTAAGAGATACATATGTCTGCTTGAAAGAATGAAGAATATGGTAAACAAGTTGCTATAAAGAATGCATAATTAGCCTATATAACATTGGTATTTCATTAAAAAGAAGACCATGTTCTTGTTCTTTATGAGAAGTGGTTTTATTTAATTTTAACATAAAAACATGTTGTGTGTCACCGCAGTTAAATCGGTGTCTATCATGATTAAACCTTAATATCAAACCTATATAATGAGTTTGAAAAATTTTGAGAAATGCTTAATAAATGCACTTTAACTAAACCCAGATTTTAGCCGATTCAATTTACTGTAGATTTAGTTGACTAAAACTAGACTAAAACTAAAAACAATTCAGAAGACTAAAATATGACTAAAAATAAATGCCATTTTAGTCAAAAGACTATGACTAAAACTAAATCAAAATTTGCTGTCAAAATTGACACTGCTTTCTTGAACATTGCGAGATGCAGTTGCTGCTCTTGTTTGTTACTGAATTTACAAGGATGCATTATTGACAATGAGTTATGGGAAAAAATAGTTTTATTGTGACTGACCATCCTATCCTGGTCATTAACAACAACAGTAATAGTAACAATACCAATAATACTAACTAAAATGTAACTCATGCCCATATGCCACTGAATGATATACTGTAGGCATTAGCGCAATAATACAGCCAGGATGACCTTTAAACATGTTTGCATTTTACACAATCTTTAAAAACCGGGTGACACCTAATCTATGTCATCCCTGTTGCCCACGTCAATGAAATAAAAAAATGTGGGCTTTTCACAGGCTATCACTAAACAGTGTTAGCTGATAAGCTATGTTAGCTTAAACTCTTAGCATGCTAACAAATGCTTTTGTGTGCTCATCCTCACCTTGGAAGCACTCTGTGGCATCAAGCCAAAAGTGTTTCCTCTACGTGGCATATTAAGTACCTTTGCAATGTCCAAATGCTTTGTGATATTCACAAGAATCACATGAAAGACGGAAATGTTCCAAATAAACAGCAGACTACGTTTCAGCTTTCTTATTCAGTGCAAATTGCAGATGATTAAGCCTTTCAAAATAAGCAGACTTGTGTAGAGAAATCAACTCACACCATCCGATGAAAAGGAAGACCCATTTCCGAAGCTTGTCTGTGGAATATGTCATCACAATAGCCGTGTGAAGATAGCAGCCCTCCACAAACATCCAGAAAAAATTGGTCACCACAAAGTAATTATAGATTGTTGTTATAAGACGACACCAGGGCTGTACAGAGAGAAAGGAACAGGGTGTTAATTGGGGTGAATATAAGGATGTTTTTCAACACTACAAACCTTTTACAGACTTGATGCTAAAATAAAACCTTTTATAGGTCATAAAACAACCTCACGTCACAGGTTTTTCAAACATTTTATAATGTGTTTTATAAGGTGCTGTAACTTAAACTCATGGAAACAGCATCTATCAGTTCTGTTTTTTTTTACTGTACACTCTCAGAAAAAGGTACAAGCTGTCACTGAGGCAGTACTGTAAACTAAGAGGTACATCTTTGTACCTTATTTACCCCTAAATGGTACGTGTTAGTACCTAAAGTGTATATTTGGAAATTACATTTGACAAAAATGGTCTTTTGCTTTGGAAAGCACTCCTCTCATGTCACTCTCAATGAACACATTGTTCCTTTGTTCTTCAGTGAAGCTTTCGACAACAGTCATTTTTAGAGTCTAAATTAGCATTGTATGTTAGAAACACTGCAAAATGAAGTAAGTTTGACTTTTGATCTCTTCTCTTCACTGTCAATTACTTTGTCAAGTTTGAAAGAAAAATGCTGGAAGACTCTAATGAGGCACTAGATACCAGCAGACTAAAGTAACACTAAAGTGTTTTACAGAGAAAAAATACCCCATGCTATACCTTCAGTAATACAGTAATACAATATTGGTGAGGAATCGACTGGCAACATTATAAATGTAAATGTTAGAAACCTACTAATAGGCTGAAAAGTAAGTTTAGAAGAGTTTCATACCTCATTCGTCTCATAAATGTTTTCGTCAATCAGTTGAAGCAAAAACCACATTACATTCCTCAGAATGAAAGTCGTAATTAAGTTCCAGTGGATTATGTTGCGAAGGCATCGGATGCTCCTTGAATTTAAACAGATAAATCAATGAAACAGTCATTTCAGAAATTACACTGTGACACAGTTTTAGCATTGCATGAGCTGATTAAGGACTTACATATGCATGAATATGAAACTGTGCAAAGAGGAGCCAGAGACAGAGTTAGCAACAACAGTCGTTTCTAAAAGATTAAGAATTCTGAACATGTATTTAAGGAAATGTTCAGTAAAACTTTCTATGAAGCCTGCATATTTAAAGATTATGTGTTTAATTTTTTTTTCATGTGATTCATGCGTCAATTTCACCTGAGGAGTGGAAACACTGTGACTGTGGTGCTATCAAAATATTGAGGTTTGTGTGGGCATCACATCAGCAACCTTAGCTCATCCAATTAGAGTAAATATTGACAGAAACTGCGTATATATGATCCTCATTAGAATCTAAGTTTCCTTCATTTTCATGATACGTATATAAATTTTTCCTTCATTGAATTAGCATTTATTAACTTTAAGCACGGCCTCAGCACAAGGTATTACTCTCACACTACACTCTCAGAAATAAAGGTACAAAAGCTGTCACTGGGCCGGTACCTTTTTAAAAGGTACACTTTTGTACCTATTAGGTTTAAATATGTACACTTTAAGTACTAATATATACCTTTGAGGTACCAAAATGGACCCTTTAGGTACAAAAAAAAGATTTTGAAAAGGAAAAGCCCCAGTGACAGCTTTTGCCATTTCTGAGAATGTATGGTGCTGAAAATACACCAACACACTTACCTCAAGCACAGAAAGAGAATGAAGGCAATAACGAGAGCTCCAACAGATATACAGTGCCCAAAGTAGTTGATGATGAGGGCTATCTTGTAGTGCATGGGGTACTTCCTCTGTAAAAAAAATATATATAAATAAATAAAACGATTAAAGAGGGAACTCAGTGTCCTAACATATGAAATGATAATACATGATTGCAATTATGGCACAAATCAATAGCTGTTACTCAGTGACCAATATTTTATGGAAGCTTCCAAAAGACTAGAAACAGATTAATTTCTATATTTCTCATGAGTCCTTGAATGAGGTCACAAAACTTGTAACACAGCACTAAAGCCATCCAATTGTGCTTTTGCATAATGCTTGCACGCAGAAGTCATGTGAAGTGAGAAGTAAGATGAAGACTATATATCAGTTACACAGCATCCAATACTATGTATATGCTTACTATTTTTTTATGTCAAATATAGGCTACTCCGTAACATGCGATGATAGAAAAATAATTGAGCCAAATGGATTACATGCTATGCATGTCATTCAGAATGTAAGGCCAGAGGCATTGTGGATTCTGTAAACAACATAAAGTAAAAGCATTTACATAGCAATATCTGATCAAACATTTGCAGTTGCTTTCAGTAATTAAATAAAATATATATTGCACAAATCTGGCAAAGAGAATAATTTTTTTATTTTAATTTATTTATTTTTTTAGTTTATAATATTTATTTATTTTATATATATTTTCTATTTATTGTTTATGTATTTTTATTTATTTATTTTATTTATGGCCTTTAAGACCAATTCCATTTTCATATATTCACATTCAAGAACATATTCAAACATGAAACAACAGTAGAGTAAACACTGCAGCTGGTGCAGTGGACAATGGGAGAAATGTTATTGCAGCATTCCCTGTTGGAAAACAGATCAAACGAAGGGTGTCAAATTTACTGTAACTCACTTGACAGCTGTATTTAAAACTTCATGTAAAGGCATAAGAAAAGAAAGCAAGAAAGCAAGAAAGAAAGAAAAAAAGTTAATAATACATCAAATTAATGTCCAGTTCAGGTTTTATTGCACATTTACCCACCTTTTCCTCTAAAATGGGCTCACAGTTGGAGTAGTTACTTTTCAGTGCCCATGTGCCATTGTCCAGACACTCTCTGTACGCAATTCCTGTGGAGAGGAGAATGAAAGCAGAAGTTCATAAGTCGTTCTTAAAGTTCTTAAAGTGTAGTTCTTAAAGCCCAAAAGGTGTATTTTAGTTTCATAATAAGTTCAAATTCACAAGTTAAAATAAATGGGTAGTCAAAAACTTCTTTGAAGAAAATGTCCTAACTCAAGAACTTGCTGAATGCACATGTACAGTATAATATAAAACAGCTTGATGGAACTGACTCATTTAAAGTTTCACCCTATTTCAAGGGCTGTTGGCTCGGTCTAGAGTAAACCTTCCAGTTAAGAGTTCACCTATTTGATATGTTGCTTTCCATTTGGCTATGTGAACATGTAATATGCAAATGCACATAAGGATTTACTTCATTTTCTTATTCCTAGGTGTTAATTTGAATATCTCAGAAAATCCAGCATGCTTTAATTGTCTTGCTTTGCACTACCATTTTTTCCAACTTCATGGAAAATTCTTATCTCTTTTCCAAGCTGCACTTGTGAACTTAATAAATTAGATTTTTCAAAATCCTGTTAATATGCTGCATCTCATTATTATGGCAATTTTAATAGAGACTTCAGAATTCACAAACAGTCAGCTGTTTTTATCCATACTGAATGACACAGTCACTTCTTTTTCAGCTTGTTTTGCCAAAGGCTTTCAGTATATCTAAAGGACTCTCTGATGTGTATATTAGAGTGTATCAGCTGTGTATATGCATTTTAAACACTTACATTATGTTCTTTCTTCACCCATACAATGCATGCAGGTCCCTAAATAAGCATGTCTTTATTATGTATGTAATTCAACTGCTCAGGTCATGGTATGACCCATTTCAGGGGTGACCAAAATTACAATTTAAAACCAGTCAGAGCTATAAATGTACTTTCATATTTACAGGTAAATACATTTATATTACAACTTCAACTTCATATTACAACTACTTTATGATGATGTCTGCAGGCTGCAACCACATATATCATCTATAGGACAGACTGGCTCTAGTTCTTGTTGCCATCAGCCAATACGTTTTTTGCAGCTCTCTTATTTAGTCTCTGAGTGGCATTTATGGCTCAAGTCTCTGGATCAACTTATTATTATTATGGGTGTAATAAATAAACCCTGACAGGGTGATCAGGACCCCAAAGCAGTCACCCTTAAGGGGTTTATTTTGCAATAACAACCATATTACACGGTTTATTGCATGACTACTTGCCACATAAGTAAATAATTTGGCAAGAAATATTAAATTGAATTATTTTATTAGCTTTTTAAAGACAAAGCTTCCGTGAGGAAAAGCAGTTCCTAACAAGCATCTTTGACCCTAGACAAACGAACAAATTCAAGAAAGAAACGCCGGTCTCAAATCCGCAGATGAGCAGTCAATACACAACATTGCTATTGTTGAAAGTCATAATCAGGATTGTGGGAATAATTCCTCAGACCCAGGGGTGCAACTACACATTTGCTAAGGGGTTTCAATTTTTCTTGATCTTTAGACAAATAAGAGTGACATCTTTTGACAAAAAAATTTTGTCTTTAATGTACACAAGAATTAAATCTATAAAATACGCTGTATTCATTGCACTACATTCATCCAAAATAAAGGATGCACAGTATCATGTAAACAAAGTGTTTAAAAATTGTACAGGATTTAAGTCAATCTGGAAACATTAACCTGTATTAAGTAAAATAAGCTAATATTCCTGTAAAAAACGAACTAGCATCAATCAAGCTATTATATGCTTTTGACAATTAAGAGATCATTGTACTATAAAAATGTCCTGTAAGTTACAGAGTTTAAACTCCTCATTCCTCACTGCAAAAATAGCTTTGCGTAAACAAGGTTCAACAACCTGTTTGGAATGTGTGAGTATGTGATGTCACAAGGAGCTAAAACGCATTTGCATATGACTGTCACTTTAAAAAGACAGATGCTTGTTTTTACATCATTACTGTACATGCTTAGCTCCATTCGCTGGCTCTGTCAGTCATAAACAGCCGAGGAGGAGAGAAGAGCAGATACTGAAAGGCCAATTCTTCCTGTACTGACAGACACAGACAAAAATGTAGCATTTCGTTCAAAGAGCTAGATACAAAATAAAAAATTGTCATTTTTTTGGAAGTCTGAATGTATCAACAGCACCTTGGGAGTGTTAATTATTATTAAATTTAGCCTAGCTCTCGTTGACTTTTTTGTTTTCTGGCATGCTCCAAAATGCCCCTTTTTAGCTTTTAAACTACTAAAATAAATTCCAGGACTTATAAAATCAGGAGGGTTTTAAAGGGGTCATATGATGCGATTTCAATTTTTCCTTTCTCTTTGGAGTGTTACAAGCTCTTGGTGCATAAAGAAGATCTGTAAAGTTGCAAAGACTAAAGTCTCAAATCCAAAGAGATATTCTTTATAAAAGTTCAGAGTCAGCCACGCCCCCCTAAAACGGCTCGATCTAACACGCCCCCACATGTCTACGTCACGATGTGGGAATATTTGCATAACGCCGCCCAAATGTTCACGCAAAGAAAGAAGGCGTAACTTTTATTCTCTCTGTAGTATTGTTGTTGCCGCCATGTCGTGAAGGCGCTGTGTGTTTCGTTGTGAAAGCGAAACTACTTTGTAAGTACTTTTTTTATATTTAAAGAGTTTTTATATTTTTTATATTTAAAGTGAGTTTTTTTGGGCAGTGTAGAGTAGCACTTGTTGTTTGTCATTTCTCCGATCACAAATGCAGACATCGTTTTATGTTTACGTGGCGCGATGCAACGCAACGCGTTAAAAGACAGTATAAGTCATTATAATCCGTAATTATGTCCCCACTGGATGCAACGAATGCCTCGTTTATAATGTGTTTTAATGTTTTTGTCGTCGCTCCGGCCGGACAGAGCATCACAGTATGGTAAGGGGCGTAACATTTCCGTCACACGCTTGAGGTATTCGGCCAATCACAATGCACTGGATAGCTGGCCAATCACAGCACACCTCGCTTTTCAGACCGATGAGCTTTGTAAAAATCTACGCGTTTCAGAAAGGCGGGGCATAGAGGAGAAACAATAATGTACAGTATGTGGAAAATAATGTTTTTTTTACCTTAAACCGCATAACACACATTTCATTACACCAAATACACAAAATAATGTTCTTTTTAGCAGCATCATATGACCCCTTTAAAACAAAGGGTTTGATTCTCCATTTGGGAGGCAGTTTCCTTTCAGCTAAAGCATTTACAATGATCTGTTTTTTTACCCTCATAATACCCACACAAGACAATAAATCAGGCAACAAGGCTTAATTTAGGGAAATAGATTTTTCGTCAATTTGTCACCGAAGTTAAAGAGTGATTACTCCAGGTGCTGTCAAACTGAGTAGAAGTGATAACCAGATGATAAGTGTTATAAAAAAAATGTGCTTCACGATGCCATAGAAGAACCTTTTTGTCTAAACCTAGAACCTTTGCCTGAATGGTTCTTTGTGGAACCAAAAATAGTTCTTCTATGGCATCGCTGTGAATTGACCTTTTAAAACACCTTTATTTTTAAGAGTGTAAGATTCACTTCAAATAACCTTAAAGACAACAAAAAGTAGTGATACTTTTAAAGTCATTGCTATGAGGCTTTATATAACTCATGATCAACTTCATGATCAGTTAATTGCTCTGAGACCCTTTTTTAATGTCGGTGTTGGCACATATGTTGGGAGAATCAAATGCTCACTCCTCCACAGTGACTGTTCTCTGTGACTCTTAAGAAGTCTCTTCACAATAGATGCTTTCACATCTCCTCACTATTTTCTATTTGCACTTGGTAAAAAAAAGTACAGAGAGTCTTGTAATGCGTTTTGCAACAATTAACCTGACTAAACATTACTCTATAACAATCCTCAGTCTCCCTATCAAACTGAGTACAACATAGCAAGAGTATGCATTGATTTATGGTTAATAGATGTGGTTGAGCACAACATCTAAAAATAATCCAGGGGGCCAGCAACCAGTCTGCTGGTGGCACAGAAATCTTCATTAATTCAATATACTATAGTGCACTGTGCTCACATTTACTTGTGCATTAAATTACAAATAAAAAAAAAACATATCAGCTTGCGCCTTATATTATGATCTGGATTTGCAGAATATATTTTAGTACATGCATTTGAGAGACATTCTGAAATGTAATGCATACATACATGCATGCACAGTTTGCACTTTTTTGGTAATTTCATTACTTAACTGAAGACAGAACTACGTTGTATGCTCATAGTTTCTTCTGCGCTTATTTATGATGAAGCGATCAGAGCGTGCGCCGCATATTCGTGTACAGTTGAAGAGTGTGTGCCGTGAGCACAGTAAGAGGGTTGACAGGACAGGAAAGTTTGTTTTACTGTCAGCCTAGCAACATCTCATCAGACGTTCACTGTTGTTCTACTGAAGCTTATTTGGCTGCTGTACCTTTCCGCGGCTCTGTTGCGGAGGCGAAGTTGAAGTACGCGTCTGAAGTCTCCCGTTCGATGTGGATGCAAAGAAATACGCCGGTTCTGCGTCTTAATAAATGCATTTCTTGTGAAGGAAAAGGGGACAAAAACTGCAGTTTTGAGTGGGGTGACCAAACGGTGGCCAAGCTTAGGTCAGTGGTGGCCAACCCCTGGCTCCTTGTATGTAATGTAACTTAATAAAATTGTCTTATTCATTTGGAAATTGGGTAGTTGATTTCTAGTTCACGGCAATCTTTGCATAGGATTGGATAAAGAGAAATGTTTTATGTGTTTTTAGACCTGTTGGGGATAGACCTGCTAGTGTTTAATGCTAACATTTAAAAGAGTATCTGTTATGTTACATGTTTGTGGTTACTGCTGTGCTGAAGATTAGACTACATGGAGGAAAACACATTGACTCACATTGATTTTTTTTCAACTAAATCAATTTGTTTTTGCTACAAAATATTAGGTTCCTCTAGCTCAGTGCAGTTTGTAAGTTGAACATAATTTCATTGTCATGAATCAAAATGATTGATGCAAACAGCTGTGTTTTTTTGCTGAGCCAACACATTATTTTTTTAGAGTGCAGATCACAAAGACTGTACAAGTTTGTCAGCATAATTCAGGTTTGATGCTGCAAAAACGATGCTAACTCTGCTCCAGAGTAGAAAGTCAGCAGTGCATTTTACACACCACTTCTCAGCACGAGATTTCTCTAGCGGACAGAGGAGAGTGGAGGTTAATGACCCACTTATTACCTGAGGTCACCAACAGAGGTCACCCAATAATTATTAATTGAACAGAAACAACAGTCATGGTGAAATACATAACATTAACACTTTTAACTTTTACACATGGGAGAGCTCTGAAAAGTATTCATTTTGTGTTCCCTGCAGAAAAACAAACATCACCCACATCTGGGATGGCCTGAGAATGAGTAAATTAGCTCATTTTAATTTTTGGGTGAACTATCCCTTTAAATGATCCGATATTGCTACATGCTCTGAGCAGTACCCTTTACAGCAGGAAGGTTATTTTTTGTGTACAGAAAACAGCATTGCTTAGAATTGATGGACAGCTACATTTGTTGTAATAACATTGTCACTATATTCTTTATGGTCAAATTTTGGTAACCACGACTGCCAATCTTATCATATTTTTTAACAGAAGGTTTTTACAATTTATTGCTACACACATGTCGAATGAGTAGAATGTTGTAGCGTGCTTATGAATGTTGTTTATGGCAGACTTTTGCTTGAAGTGTTGAAGCATGCATTACAATCTGTTGCCACCACTTTCATTACCATATTTTATCCAAACATGTCGACTCGCATGAGTTTAACCCATGTGGCTCTGGGCGCATCTCCAGGGGAGAAACGAGGAGGAAAAGTCCTCACAGATTTGTTTATTTATTTTGTATAAATAAAATGCAAATTCATGTCCCAGCTGAACAATTCCTGGTTCAATAAACATTGCTTACACTGTCCAAAACAAACAAAAAAAATTACAATTATATTGTGTATTTTATATTAACAATGATTAATGTGATTAATTAATAATCTATAATAATGATTTTTTTTTACATTTATTCCACAATAATAACTCAAGGCAGTAACAATTTTAAACAATATATGTTATTTATGAACTGATGCTCAGCTGTTCTTTTTAATTGTCAACTTATTTTTGGATCATCAGTCACTAAAACTCAGTAAACTCTGGTCATAGACCTTTAATTTCATCAAGCTGATTGCTCTCTAAAATAAAACACAAATCATGTTTTCAGGCTATTTAAAGTTTTATGTTGACTTGACAAAGATGTCATATCTAAGGGATATTGGGATTTATGTTGTATGTTTTGAGTCTTATCACCTGCCATATCTGTTTGGATTAGCTTCGCTTGTATTTCAAATAAACTGTTGCACATAGATCCTTGCCTTCCTCATGCATTACAAGTGCAATGGAGGTACTGCCTCCTCTTACCTGATTTTCCCTCATTCATTCTTAATTAAACCCCACCAAATCCACCGCATGCTTTTTGGGATCTGTTAAAGCTCAATGGACTCAGGGGAGGCAAGAGACACTGCCTCCCGCTGTAACTCTCCCTGCTGTAACTGACACTGCCTCCCCGCTGTAACTCTCCCTCCCGGTCCACTGTTGGACCGTGCTACTTTCAAAAAATGATTGATTTATACACTTTTTAACGTCATATTTTGATTGTTTCTTTACTATTTTTTCATAAAGTTTTTTGAGAAGGCACTGCCTCCCTTAATTGCCTCCTCAGGGGAAACACCCCTGCCTCAGGATTAAAATACAAATACACAAAAAGAGATAACAGGAATATGTTTTTCCTCTAATCTGAATATCAAAATGGCTGCAGGTTCTCTATGCAAACTCTAGTCAGCACACAGGAAAGACAAAAAATTCTAACAATCAATGGGTATCCTCTTTAGCAATGAGGGGAATGCTAAAAGGAGTAGAGCACTCAGGAACATGACAAATAATGAAACCGAATTATCAACATCAGATTTAAGAGTTTATTTTTTATTATTTTTGGAAGGGCTGCCGAGTACCTTCCTAAGGCTGCTCAGTTTCTTAAAGGGATAGTTCACCCAAAAATGAAAATTTGATGTTTATCTGCTTATCCCCAGGGCATCCCAGATGTAGGTGACTTTGTTTCTTCAGTAGAACACAAACGAAGATTTTTAACTCAAACCGTTGCAGTCTATCAGTCTTATAATGCATGGCAATGGTAACAAAATCTATGAGAGTAAAAAAAACATGCACAGACAAATCCAAATTTGTCCAGCCAACGGCTAGAGTTAAAAATCTCTGTTTGTGTTCTACTGAAGAAACAAAGTCACCTACATCTTGGATGCCCTGGGGGTAAGCAAATAAACATCAAATTTAATTTTTTTGGGTGAACTATCCCTTTAATGACACACCAGGGATTGTATTCTGCAGGAAATCAAGGACCTGGTGCCATGGTGAAGACCACAGGCATAGATGAAAATTTTGCAATAACGAATGTGCCATTAACCAGCACAAATGAGGAGGACATCTTTAAAAGATGCATAAACCTCTTTAGCAACATCTTCCGCTGCCATTAATATTTATCAAGCAAACTGGAAAGTAGCGGTTCATAACAGCTTACCTGAGTCTGGAGTTAAGCACAATCTATTCATTACTTTGAGTGCTGCCAGTATCCAGTAAATAGTGGATCAACACAGAAAGCTTGCAGTAACACCACACACACACACACACACACACACACACACAGGGAGAATTTAAATCTATAGCTAGTTGCTTGTGACGGACATATTGATTAAATGTTTTGTGATGCTGCACTTCCATAAATCTCATTAACAATGTACTTACAACTTAAAAGCTGGCCTTCCTTCAACAAAACCGGCATTGAAAATGACAAGTGAAATAACACTAGAGCTTTCTATATTAAAATCCATCCAATTTGTGTGCTGAAGGTAGAAGTTTCAACTGTATTAAACCTAAAGCCATGTTATGGGAATGTTAATGATACATACAGTGGTCAAAAGAAAGGTAGACGTGTAGTTCATAATTGTAAATTATATAATTATTTATTCACCCTCATCTCCTTCATGTTTGTTATTTTTTCTGTAGAATTCAATAACTAATGCTGGACAAATTAACATTTTAACCACTACTTTAATATTAACCACTTACATAATAAGTCAAAGCAGACTTATGACTTGGTTAAGCTGTGATTACATTTTATCAGTCCCCTTTCACAGCTATTTACTATTTACTTTTTAAATGCAGTTTTCAGACCCTTACTCCTCTGGCTAATTTCCACTCAAACAGCCCATTCTGAAAAACCTCACGGAATACATTTATTATTGCATAGGTATCAGTAAAAGTTAATCTAACATCAGCCAGTGCAAGATAAACTAAAAAATCAAGTGTATTTGATTTCTTATTTGTTATCGGCAGCACACCTGCAAAAAGCAAGTAATCATGTTTTGGTAGGCTGAAACAATTCTATGTAAATAGCAGAAGTTGTGTTAAATAATTCTTTTTTGGAGATAATAGGTTCTTTGTGCAAGACAAATTATCAGAATAGTTTGCAATGGGTTGCATTGTAAAAAGAACCTGAAATATAAAATAAACTGAAATTTAAAATAAACTTACAATAATAATACTATAAACTTAATAAAATACATGGATACAAGGGCCAATACTTACTACAGGACACGATAAAGAAATAATTCAACCAAAAGTTTAAATTAAAGACAAGACGTCCCACTTCGGTGTGCATCAAATGAAATTGACGAAAGTGATTTTATATACACAGAAAGCATATTAAAGGCAAGTAAAGTGTCTACTTTAATGTTTCAAATAACATTTGTGAAATAAAATGTCAAAATATTGCTGAAATAATGTTCCATCGTCATACAGCATTACAGATAAACAGGTATTTATGTAAAAATTAAATAACCTTATTCTGACATGTACTTATTAAAATATACAAAAGAAAAAGTGATCATTCTAAATTTGGTTGTATTTTAATAACTATGAATAATAACAATAATAATAATATAAGAAGAAGAAGTAATAATAATTAAGATTGCTTATTGCTGACAAACAGATAAATCCAGTGGTTTGAAGGATAGTGGCAAAGATTGGTAAAGATTTAAAATGACAATGAATTAATTTTTTGGGGGCTGATCTGTGATCCATAACTACGTATGAATCATACGTAGTTCCCCTCATACAGGTCTCATAGCAGAATAACTACAAGTCACTTTAACTATGAAGATACTAATATTAATATCAAATTGTTGAAACATTTTGCTTCATTTTACTATTCATTAAGTGGCTTAGGTGTCCTTCGATGGTTTCGAAGACTAATAATTGAGAAGATACTTAAAGGTTGGCGGACTGCTGTGCTGGAAATGAACCTTAATGGAAGGGAAAATCTAACCCGGAGATGAAAAAGGCTGTATAAATATAGCCGTCGTTATCAGCTCAATCTATTTTTACATTTTCTTCTCACCACCAGCTCTATCATAGCACTGTAGTAATTCTGTCAAAGCCCGAGAGCTTAAGCCACCTCAAACCGTGCCTGATCCACATTCAAACCTGTAAAAAAGAATGAGAGGTGTAGATTTTGTATAAACAACATTTTTATTAGTGGGCTAGTGGTACAAGCTTCTGTCACATGTGAGCATGCTGTAGAGCTGCAAGTGTAAGTCCAATTGAAAATGCACTATTATTTAATGCAGAGTTAGTCATTTAACAGATTTAGATTCACAGATTAGTGCAGCGATTTAAATGCAGTTATTGACAGTTCAGTTACTGATGTGTCAAAGTCAGAGGCGGACAGTAACTAAGTATATTTACTTGAGTATTGTACTTAAGTACACTTTTTGAATATCTGTACTTTACTTGAGTATTATTTTTTCAGGGAACTTATGACTTTACCTTCACTACATTTGAAAGACATATATTGTACTTTTCACTCCACTACATTTCTATCAAGGTCCTCGAAGTAGAAAGTCGTTACTCTGTAGCAGCTTTGAAAGTCAGTGGGTGATTTTTTTCTTCTCTAAAACGTGACTTTCTTTTTTTCAGACAGTTTATCAGTAATCACTCTTGTAGGGCTACATGAAGTGATTTCCCAGCATTTTTTGAACACTGACCAGTTGCAAATGCAACAATTCAATAATAACAAGTTAATATGTGGTATACCTTGACACGACATATTGCTGATTTTTTTGCTAAATTGTGTACGTGAAAATATTACCTATAAAGCCGTTTTAACTTCCTTATATTAGCTATAAAGCCACAAAAAATCTGTTGTGCATCTCCTAATAAAACACAAAAGGTGTTTGACTGAAGCAGCACTGCAGACCGTTCTGTGTGTGACATCAAAGTACAGCGAGAGCGATTAGACTCTCATTTTAGGCATTTTTAAAATATTTGTTTTGATGTCAAATAAGTCTTGCTTTTTTGCTTTTTTGTTAAAGCAGTGTTGCTGTTGTAATGTTATACAGCTACAGTTGTGTTGCTGGGTTTTAAAGCAGCATTTTATTTCTTCCTTATCACTCTGTACTTACAGGATTTCACTGTACTGTATTCAGTAGGTGTAATGTATTCTAAGTTGCTTCAGAAGTATCGCAAGTACTATGTACAACAATAAAACAGCGCATTGACATAAGAAAGGAAATTTACTTTTGGTACTTAAGTACTTTTAAAAGCAAGTACTTCTGTACTTTTACTTGAGTAAAAATGACAACTTTTACTTGTAATGGAGTAATATTTGACCAGCAGTATCTGTATTTTCACTCAAGTAATGGAGTTGAGTACTTTGTCCGCCTCTGGTCAAAGTCAAGATAAACGTGTCATTATATGCTGTAGCACTCATTAGGTAATGGAGCAAAGTCACGGAAAGTCATCAATCATGCCCTAATGTGTACGTGGGCATCCCTTGTCATGCTGAAACAGCTTGAGCTGTCTACACTAGATTTGTCAAGTCAAATCACGTCACCTTAATTTCTATAGCGCTTCATACAATACAGATTGTGGCAGCTTCACCGTGATAAACTGGAAAAAGCAGAATCAATTATGGAAACTCAACTATGGAGACAATTTAAATTCTAATGTAAAGAAGATGTAAAAGACAACAGTGTCATATATAGCTCAAGTCAGTGTTGGTTCAGTTCAAAGAGGACTGCACAATAAATCATATTACATTCACGATCACAATTTCTGCTTCTCTCGATTTATTAAGCATAATCATCTGCGATATTTGCATGCTGGTTATTTATCCTGAAAAGGCTTTATTTTAATTTGGCATTTGCGTTGTCTTGCATTAGTAACAAGCCTCCACAAGCCTTCATGGCTGCGGTTGCCAGATGTCAGATGCAGTCTGAGCTTTTTCTTTTAAATTGATACATTTTCTGCTTAGTTGTTTACTTAATCATCTCAATCTGGCAATCATGCGCATGCGCTCTCTCTATATTATGGAAAAAGGCAAACATATCAGTTGAAGTTTAGCGATCTCTAATGTGATTTTCTGCTCAAATAACACAGCCAGTCTGTTTTCTTTCATAAGCTTTTTCATAAGTTTGCTGTGACTAAATTTGGAAGCAAATCATGCAAGTTGATGTTCCCGATCTGTGCTTATATGAAATTGCAATAATTTGCTAAAATGTTTTTTTGTTTGTTTTTTTTAAGTAAAATGACAATAATCATGGTTAGATTTTCTAAGGAAAATAATAGTGATCAACCATTTAACCATTAACATCCAGCCCTAAGTAGCAGCGGGAAGTTCATAAATTCTTATTCAAGTTCAGTTCAGTTCTACACAAGGCAGCAATGTTGTTCAGTATTCAGCAAGAGTCAGTACAATGTTGATTCAATGATGCAATAAAAAGACAAAAGACAAACTCTCCTTAAGACAATAGTGCCATTATCCAGCTTAATTCAGTTCAGGATTTGTTCTCATCTGGTGGTGTTAGTGCAGTCATATTGATACATTTCTGAAAGCATTCATGTCAAAACAAACATTCCATATCCATTAGTCCTGTTGTCGGAAATGGCAAAGTACAAAAGTTTTGACACCAAACTCTTACATCCAGACAGGGTGTTAAACCCAACAAATGCTAAACTGAACTTTTTTAACTTCCTTATATGCAGGTTTGAGCTGTTTTGTCAAACTGTAGCTCTTTAACGGGATTCATACTGGAGCGCTTCATCTCTCAAGCACAACTCCATACTGCGTGAGCTACCGAGCAAACCTACTGAACATGAAAACCCATGCATCTGAAGCTGGATATTTGACGCTAACCTTCAAAGGTATCAGTGTTTTCAAATGTTGCAGCATGTTAAAATTGTTCTGAATTAATAACATAATACTTCTCAAGTAATTGTGTAAAAATTAAGCTTTATTAAGCAAAAATGTGGACCTGCAAATCATACATTGCGTGAAAAAAATAAAAGTTGTCTGAGTTGTATTGCCGCTAGTGTTCATTTCAACTGTAAACTGCAGCGATTCGTACATATACGTTTTTTCAGTTTTGCAGAAACATACTTAGAGGCACGTATTTTCTATGAGACCAGGTTCAACCAGTTGCTGCTCCAGGAATGTAAATTCACTGACAATCTTCACCAAAGCCGAATCTCTGAAATCTCATTTGTCCTGACACTCCATGCCAGGTTTAATGCCACTGACACTAAAGACTCTTGGCACTTGTGTGTGATGCAGTCTAACACAATATGCCAGTTTGAACATGTGGAGAGACGATTTGCAGTGAAACATCCCTGTCATATGGAAAAGAACTGTAAATAGATTGTTTAAAATTTATCTTTTTGTACTCCACAGACAGTGAGAATATAAAGGAATAATAAATCACTCAAAAATCCAACTTGAATTTATTTGTTGCGGCTGCTAAGGAGATTGTTATATACCTCTAAGGAGGTGCTGATGAAATTAGACTTCCACTGAGGTGATGGGAGCGCAGCAGGGGTGTAATTATGTTGAGAAGAAACCAGAGACTTAGCCTAGAGAAACAATCGGGGCTTAAGCTTCTGAAAGAGTGAAATATTTCATAGTTTTTATCAGTAGACTGATCTTTGACATAAATGAAAAGGTTTTGAAGCCTCAGCTCTGAATGGACCATTTTACATTATCATTAAATGTGAGGATTTACCAACAGCACAAGACAACAGAGGATAAGTCATCATTTTAATGCAGTCTTTCCTCAAATACAGGCATCATAAAACAATTCTTCTGTTTGTTCATTCTGAAAGACTGCTCAGATGCCTTGAAATGAAAGCTGAAAACTGACGTTAGCCTTAAAAAATGATTGCTGTCAACTTAGATAATGAAAAGAAAATTGAAGACAAATATTTAATTAATTTTGGGCTTCTATATTACTTTTATCAAAATCACCAATCGTAAATGAAATGATTATTGATCATTGGATGCACTCCTGTGCCCTGTACTCACAAAATGTTTTATCTTACCACTAAGAGTTCTCATAAATAGCAGTAAAAGTTTTTAGCTAAGGGTTTTCTCTTAAAACCTATTCACAAAGCTGCGGCTGATAAGGGAGGGGTCTCTGTCAGAGATTCATTCAAGTAATGTAGAATATTAACAAATATTATGTTGCCATATTCAAATAAAGGTTAAAAAAGATAAAAAATGGAATTGCTACGTCATAAAAAAGAAGATAAAAATAAATATTTTAAAATGCAGGCTAAGTGTCACCAATTAAACAATATAATAGATATGTATATGTTCAGCTAATTGTCAACCTCTGTCTGCTTTTTCGTAAAAAAAATTTGTGATATGCATTAGTAAACAACCTTAAATTAACAGAGTCGATACTTATGGCTGATAGTAAGAAAACCAAAAAACTGGATGCAAGAAACGCTGGTTCTTCTTGCCAAAATCTGGTTAATGAAAACAAGCAATAATCAAAGCAAAACTTTGGATAACCTCCAAAACCAAAGGCGATACATTTTTAAAAGCTCATTATTGTCAAATGTTTCTAAAATGTTTATGTTCTGAGGATTGCCGGCAACAGCAATTTTAGGATAGTTGTGATTTGGTCTTATTGACTTAGGAGTCCTCTTCACTACTCCTGAGGTTTCACAGATTTAGGAGCTAGTTTTAGTGTTAAAAATCTTTGTGAAATACTTTAGAGCAAAAATGTAGGAGTCCTAAAATTAGGACTGACACACCCATTATTTTAAGAGTTTATCCTAAAACTTGAAAATTTTCTTAAAGTAGTTATGAGTACTTTTAGCCTTAAGTTTTGTGAATACGCGGACCTGGCTTAACTGGAGGAGAATAACTAAATAAATAAAAGTAACGAGCATAGAGGTCACGCCCCGGGCTGTTGTGTGTGTTTCTCCAATGTGCTACCGTGAACCAGTGTTCTCTCTTGTGTGATTGTATGACTTTGTTTCAGGGTTGTCTCGTTTATTACCCTCCGTAAGTATTGTATTAAAGTGTTGTCTGATCCTTTGTTCGGGTCATCTTTATACCAGGTGTCCAACCGGGGGGTTACGCTGTCGAGAGCACGGGGGCTTGGCCGTGTAAAAAAATCCGTTTTAATATTTTTAAATTGCTAAATGTTCAAAAAAGCATCTATTACATAATATCAATTTCTGATGTCGCCAATAATTAGAGATGCACAGAAATTCCGGCTGCCAAAAATTAGTTCACCCCTCAGGATTCACTTTCACGTGGTGTGACACTCTGCATATTATCCCGCTCTATGCGTGTGTGCGCTCCACTCAGCGCTCCACTCGTATACCGTTCATGCTCATCAGAACAGCAAAGTCCACTCAAAAAATGAGCCGACAAGAAACATCGATGTAGTACAGTATTGTATCTGTTTGCAATAGCCCTACTGTGTTGTAACATGAGGTGTGGTATATGGGCATCTCTGGTAACGCTGCCCTCTCATTCATTGATCTGCTAACCACTATGTTATGCTCACGTGTTCTGATAATAATAGCTTTCTAGGACTAAACATTAATTGGATAATTGGTAAAAAAAAAAAAAAAGAAATCTCTTAATAGCCCTACTGTTAGACCTGAAAAACTGAAAAGCAATTTATTTCATTTGTAGGCTATCGTGATTTTTTTAATTTGTGCTATCATTAGTAATTTCTTTATTTGTCCTTATTTTATTACTGACTTTTTACTTGTTTTTTTTATTAAAAGTTTGAATCAAGCTATGTCGTGCTACTGCAACAAAATTACCCAACTGTAAAATCAAAAATACACAGAGTGAGCAAAAATTTGTGAGATATTGAGATATAACCGATGAAGTTATAATGGTAATTAAACAATGTTTACATACAAATAAAAGCCTACATTAAAATATGTCATATAAATTGCTCTCCTCATTAGAAATTAGCCTACTGATTGACTCCATGGACAAAAAAAATTAATAATATAAAAAATATCTGACACGCATATATATATATAATAGGACAATTCTGCCATTCTTCCCTGCGTACCAAATATCGATACCTTTTCAAAGTATCATATTGAAGTTAGAAATTCAAATATTGTGACAAAATTAATTTTGTAGGGTGCCACAAATTTGTTAAAATTTCCAAAGGGTGCCGCAACTTAAAAAAGGTTGGGAAACACTGGTCTATACTATGTGCGCTGTGTGTGTGTGTTCCTGCCTGCCCTGTATTACCCCTAGTTGGATGATTAAAGACTGTTATCCTAAATCTCCTGCGTCTCCGAGTCCTTCGCTCCTGCACAGCAGTCACTCCTGACAATAAGAGGTTTGATTTGTATATATCGAGTACTAAAAAACAGCAACAGGGGCTAAACCTTTTACTGCAAACAAGTTTAGTTTGTTGTTACAACTCTGGTTCTGTTCTCTATTTCCTCAATCACTGGAATAATATGGCTTACAGATTACTTATAAATTACATAGATGGTGCTATATATATACACACAAACCCGATTCCAAAAAAGTTGGGACACTGTACAAATTGTGAATAAAAACAATGCAACGATGTGGAAGTTTCAAATTTCAATATATATTATTCAGAATACAACATAGATGACAAATCAAATGTTTAAACTGAGAAAAATGTATAATTTTAAGGGAAAAATAAGTTGATTTTAAATTTCATGGCATCAACACATCTCAAAAAAGTTGGGACAAGGCCATGTTTACCACTGTGTGGCATCCCCTCTTCTTTTTATAACAGTCTGCAAACGTCTGGGGACTGAGGAGACAAGTTGCTCAAGTTTAGGAATAGGAATGTTGTCCCATTCTTGTCTAATACAGGCTTCTAGTTGCTCAACTGTCTTAGGTCTTCTTTGTCGCATCTTCCTCTTTATAATGCGCCAAATGTTTTCTATGGGTGACAGATCTGGACTGCAGGCTGGCCATGTCAGTACCCGGATCCTTCTACGCAGCCATGATGTTGTAATTGATGCAGTATGTAGTCTGGCATTGTCATGTTGGAAAATGAAAGGTCTTCCCTGAAAGAGACGACGTCTGGATGGGAGCATATGTTGTTCTAGAACTTGGATATACCTTTCAGCATTGATGGTGCCTTTCCAGATGTGTAAGCTGCCCATGCCACACGCACTCATGCAACCCCATACCATCAGAGATGCAGGCTTCTGAAATGAGCGCTGATAACAACTTGGGTTGTCCTTGTCATCTTTAGTCCGGATGACATGGCGTCCCAGTTTTCCAAACAGAACTTCAAATTTTGATTCGTCTGACCACAGAACAGTTTCCACTTTGCCACAGTCCATTTTAAAGGAGCCTTGGCCCAGAGAAAACACCTGCGCTTCTGGATCATGTTTAGATATGGCTTCTTTTTTGACCTATAGAGTTTTAGCCGGCAACGGCGAATGGCACGGTGGATTGTGTTCACCGACAATGTTTTCAGGAAGTATTCCTGAGCCCATGTTGTGAATTCCATTACAGTAGCATTCCTGTATGTGATTCAGTGCCGTCTAAGGGCCCGAAGATCACATGCATCCAGTATGGTTTTCCGGCCTTGAACCTTACGCACAGAGATTGTTCCAGATTCTCTGAATCTTTGGATGATATTATGCACTGTAGATGATGATAACTTCAAACTCTTTGCAATTTTTCTCTGAGAAACTCCTTTCTGATATTGCTAAACTATTTTTCGCCGCAGCATTGGGGGAATTGGTGATCCTCTGCCCATCTTGACTTCTGAGAGACACTGCCACTCTGAGAGGCTGTTTTTATACCCAATCATGTTGCCAATTGACCTAGTAATTTGCAAATTGGTCCTCCAGCTGTTACTTATATGTACATTTAACTTTTCCGGCCTCTTATTGCTACCTGTCCCAACTTTTTTGGAATGTGTAGCTCTCATGAAATCCAAAATGAGCCAATATTTGGCATGACATTTCAAAATGTCTCACTTTCAACATTTGATATGTTATCTATATTCTATTGTGAATAAAATATAAGTTTATGAGATTTGTAAATTATTCCATTCCTTTTTTACTCACAATTTGTACAGTGTCCCAACTTTTTTGGAATTGGGTTTGTACATAATAAATATACACAGTACACAAACAAAGGACCATCTAGGGTTTACGACAAGGCTAAAGGGGCACTAGGGTAAAAGGCACATTTGATTTTATTCTTCTCTAAAGCTTCAGATATCGTTAATATCTTTTAAGTTGGGATAATCATATTTATACTCATATTTAAGGAAACCATTGCATAGACAAAATATCAATCATATCATAATATGTTACTGTAAAGCCATATTAACTTATTATGGGATCCCCTTCAAACAGTGCAAAAAGATTTTCAGAATCTTTCCTTTTTTAAATATTTTTTCTGTATTTTTAAACTGAACATTTTGATGAAAAATATAAATGCTTTTATTTGAGATTTGACATTTTCCAGCATACATTCAATACTTTATTCATGATCTTGGCCTTCCTAGCGCCATGCAATACTTGTTGAGCTACAGGAATGAAAAAATTATTTACTATTTGTGTGCATTTTTGACATTTTAATGGGCTAATTTACAAGTATGATACAGTACATCAACATTATTATTATAGACTGGTCATTTACTAGTGATTTGTTTATCATTTGTTCATTATCAACCAAAGTGTATTGAGATATTGATACTACAACAAATTTGTAAAATAAGTGGTTCAGAATACATCAATAAATAACTAATCATTAATCATTTACTAATGATTTATGATCATTTGATAATTTGCAACAACATTTTTAGATTACTTACAGCACATTTGTGACATGTTAACATATCATTTACGAATTATCTACAAATTTATATTATCTTTAGTAACTGATTATTTCATCAATAATGAAACGATTTTAAATGACTTTTAAGTGAACTTTATTATAAAGTGTTACCCTGTGAAGCAGAGGGAAATGCCAGTACTGAGTATCTGTGCCTTAAAATGGATTACTTGGAGAGATAGCACCAGACAGCTGGATGGATCTTGCCAACAGGAAAGTTTAGACACAAGTGCTCTGCGAAGTGCCTTGGGCAGCAGCTCTGCACAGCAGAAGAGTTCAGTGACACCATGCTATTACGCATAACTTCGATGCAAGCTATAAATAATCCTTCGAGTTAGGTTTGTCTCATCGTTTTTAAGTTAAGTCTGAGAAAACAAATATGATTTCATTGATAAACAACTTCTAGATTCACCAAATTCAATAATGTGACTGTAATTATGTAATGCATTCAGCTGGGTATTTTCTTGTGATCCATTGTACTCACTGTGATAGCACTGTTTAGTTGCATGTGCTGTCTGTGTTGTTTTAGCACTCACTACACTTCAGCAATAACGTAGGTAAAGCTGCAAACACGTTATCTGCTGGTTATAACACTCTTCTCCGTCATTTGATGAATTACTGATGCCATGATCGCTATAAATGAGCATAAACTCTCTTTTTAAACAAACGTCTGAGACATTAACTATGGTAAACAAACAATGCTGACCTTTGTGAATGAAACATAATAAACCTAATTATAAACCACAGAAAGGAGGCATTATCAGGTCACTATGAGCAAACAGAGATATATTTTACTATTTAAAATACACATTCAGAGCTCAGCAGTGAAAGGCTTAAATTTGCCTAGGAGCCCTGTATTATCCTCCAATGTGAAAGTCACATCAATACACTGAACAAAGTTACACGCTGTGCAAGCTCACAGGAGGAAACCGCTAAGTACTGATTTGTGATCATAACTGCCATCAGATAAGAGACATTTGCAAAATCCACATTTATATGCATGCAGCGATTTTATCATAAGTCATATTAATATGCAATGATAAAACCAACGGCAGCTGGAAGAGATTATACATAGATCACACTGTGTCCAGTATGTCTGCTCCATGTCTTTTGAACAAATGTTTCATGATCTGAACATCATGAGGTCATGATTACATAATTATGCATGACAATACATAATCATGTACATGCACAACAATATCAGAAATAATTATTTTGTTATTAAGGGACGATATTTGCCTCCTACAATTTGGCATTTTTCAGTGGCATTTATTGCTGATTTATGAGGACATTATAGCATGCTGTCCATTTATGTCAAATACTGAATTCATGTTTTAAAAAATCATTAACTATGAAATATAATCAACATCAAGTAAAACAGAAACCATATGTAAGGTACAAGTTAACACACAATAATGCTCTTTAAACACATAAGAAATAATTGGGCCATCTTATGTTCGATTTTACCACTGTATTGTCTACCATCGCGGTAGAATTTAATGAATGAATGCATTCACTGTTTCAAATTATAAGAAGTGTTTTCCACATATCCTGTGTTTTCAGATAACAGACAATATGATAAATATGCAAAAAGTATGCAATTATTATGGGAAATCTCTCACACACAGTGTTTCAACAAAAAAGCACAACTTTTCCATCCAACTGAATAACATGCCATATTATATTAAGGCATATTTATTCAGATAAAATAAGTTATCGTTGCATCACTGAGACTGAGTGTCAGCATGGATGCAATGCACAGTGTGTGTGTGTGTGTTGTGTTGTGTGTGTGTACCCTGCTCTTGCCCTCCTCTTCGTATTTATCACGTTATGTGGACCAAATGTCCCCACAAGGATAGTAATACTAGTACATTTTGACCTTGTGGGGACATTTTTTGAGGTCCCCATGAGGAAACAAGCGTATAAATCCTACAGAGTGAGTTTTTTTTAGAAAGTAAAAATGCACAAAGTTTCCTGTAAGGGGTAGGTTTAGGGGTAGGGTTGGTGTAGGGCAATAGCACATACAGTTTGTACAGTATAAAAACCATTACGCCTATGGGATGTCCCCCTAAAACATGGAAACACAACATTGTGGTGTGTGTGTGTGTGGTGTGTGTGTACACGTTTTTGTTACAAATGAGGACATAAATTTGTATAAGGACAAATGTATGACATAGGTATTACAAGGAGAAGGTGACATTTTCAGGACATTACCCCATGTCCCCATTTTTCAAAACGCTTATAAATCACACAGAATTGAGTGTATTGAAAATCTGAAATAGCATAAAGTCTCCTGTAAGGGATAGGTTTAGGGGTAGGGTTGGTGTAGGGCAATAGAATATACGGTCTGTACAGTATAAAAACCATTACGCCTATGGGATGTCCCCACTTTTCACAAAATGCAAAACCTTGTGTTTTGTTTTGTGTTGTGTGTTGTGTGTTGTGTGTGTGTGTGTGTGTGTGTGTGTGTGTGTGTAGAGAACTTCACTGTCCTTTGTCCTGCTTCATTTCACACATTAGGCAAAGAACATGTGGCAGGGCAGATAACATCGTCTGCAGAAGCACAATTGGTGAGCAAACAATTGGCTAAATTATTAATATAATGTCATTTGTATTTATAACCATTGTAAAAATAGCTTTGAGAGGAAGAATACCAAAAGCTATACACGTCCTTTAAATCTTATAAGCTGTGAAATGTTCTAACAGAAATGATAAAATATCGATTTCTATCTATCCATCTATCTATCTACTCACTGACTCACTTTGCAGAGCACATTTTTCCATATATATTTTAACTTTGACTGAATGACTGGTTATGCACATAAATGCAAAGGCTCGCACCAACCTTATCTTCGGACGTTTTTAATGAACAGAAAGCTGATAGGAGCCACTTACTAGTGGTGTTGTATTTGACGCCGTTAATGTACTCTGGACACGGTCGCTCAATTATCCGTCCAGAGTTACTTCTTGGCCAGCAAGTTCCTATTTCATCCGTGGTGGCGTTACAATAGAGACCTTAAAGGAAAATACAAGCGGTGTTGATTAATGTGCATTATAAGAGCTGAATAAAACAAATGCGCTTACACAGAAGGTCATCCCCACCGTCGACACTCATCGACGCGAAAGACGAAGTCTCGTATAAAGTGTCCTGAAAAGCATCTATAAGAGTACAGTTGGTGTCGCCGAATTCCTCTATGAAGAACTGAAAGAGGGACGCATCCATGATTACACGCAAGTAAAGGCTTCAGTAGGTAGAAGAAGCGATGAGTCTGCCTCCCTGTCAACTTGATAGAGTTCAGTCTCTTCTTCACTGATGACCAACGCTCCTCGAGCGCGTGTGACCGCGCGATTCAAGCAATGCTGAGGAGGACGATGGTGATGTCATGATGAAGTGTCGAGGATCAAAGCGGCCGCTCTAACAATGTTAACTTCTAAAGACTCGTTTTCTTCATTGCCCGTTAACATCCTATTTTGTTATTAATGTTTGAAATGTTAAGATAATCTGCATGTACAGTTAGGTCCATATATATTTGGACACTGACACAATTTTCATCATTTTGGCTCTGTATGACACCAGAATAGAATTAAAATGAAAGGAAAGGCCCTCGGAAAAACAATCAAGAGATGAAATTGAAGTGCAGTCTTTTAGCTTCCTTCCAGGGGTTGAAAACAAAAATTAACACAAATGCTTAGTACTTCAACCCTTTTTATACACAGTCCCAATATTTCAGGACTGTACAAATAAATATAATCATGAATAAAATGTTAATTTTTAATATTTTGTTGCCTTCATGGACATCACCAAAGTTGGGTTTCCTCTTTTGTGATGCTTTGCCAGGCCTTTGCTGCAGCTGACTTCAGTTGTTGTTTGTTCGTGGGTCTTTCTGCCTTTAGTTTTGTCTTCATCAAGTGAAATGCATGCTCAATCAGGTTGAGATTCAAGACTTGACCTTGGCCATTGCAAAATCTTCCACTTTTTTTACCTTCAAGAACTGAAAAAGAAAATATATACAGTACATTTGAAATTAAATTTGACATGTCTAGTGTTGCCAAGCGTTTTTTTTTTAGCTATTTTATACTGGAAGCCCCTGGATTTAAATGTTAAGCCATTTCCGCCCCCAAAACACTATTTTGAGTAATAATGTTATTAATGATGTTAAAACACTCATTTCTAGTCCTGTAACACCATTACCTTGTCATCTGTGGTCCCCAGTGATGTTAGAAATGTTCGTGGCTTAATCAGATCGGAGTTTGATTACAATGTTACAAACGATATTATATTCGTACGATACGGTACGTTACACCGCTATATATTATATATATATATATATATAAATATATATATATATATATTCTATATATATATATATCCTAAAATATGAGGGCCACACGTAAATACTGATATAAACATCGTAATATATGATGTAAATGTGATATATTGTTGTGTCTCAATTAATTGTTATAAATCTTGATGATTTATTTATAATAAATGTAAATCTGAATATATATATTATATATATAATAGACGGTATGTATATATAAATATATATTTATATATACAAACCTTGGGGTTCATCCATCCTCATTCACCCATGCAGGGGCACCAAACAGTGATTCTTATTAAAATCAGCTATGCACTCCATCTTAACACTACTATTCCTGTTACTAGACAGCTTTCTTTTGTAATTTTGTCGGGCCAAACCAGACAATGGTGGGTGGAGTTTGTGTAACTAGGCTATATTTAGACCGTTTTATAAGGCCTTATAAAACAGTCTAAATCTAAATCTGACACTGGCATAATATTTATTTTAGCATAGCCTAATGAACTTGAGCAAGTCCTGAGCCATGTTATGTAATTGAAATCCTGATGGGTTCCTTCTCAAAGAATATCACTAAGCGGGGTGTGTGATGTCTTGTGGTGTTAGTCAAAATGCATTGCTGAAGAGAACATCCTTTTTGTCTAATGCAATGAATAATTACTTTTTTGAATAGATTCCTTAGCTCACACAACTGTCAGATTTGGAGAATGGTTTGATGATCATGAATGCCTGTCATTCGCTACATATTTGTTCCAGGGCAATACACCTACCTATAACCGTCAATACTGGTTTCACAGTTTTTGAAAGAAGTCTCTATTGCTCACTGGTTTCAGATTGGACTGTCTTTTGTTGTGTTTTGCGCCCATGCTCCGTGCCAGTTTCTCCCCTGTCTAATTATTCATTCTGTTCACCTGTGTTCCTCCCAATTCTCTCGTTATCCTGTGTAAGCCCCAGTCTGTGTTTGTCTGGTCTACATGTTGTGAACGTGTGTCATCTTCCCTTCCTGGTGTGGATTTACCGCCGTTTGGATTTAATAAAAGACAGTGTTTGCTATTCTACATCTCCATCGTTCCTTCCAGCAGAGTTACGTGACAGAAGACCCGACCGAAACAGTTTAACTACGTGTCTCCCCTCCGTTTGTTTTCCGTTTTCCATTCAGTTCAGTGTTTTTTCACTTTCTCCTCCTCCGCTGTCGTCTGGCAGCTGCTCTGCTCGCCCTCAGCCCACCATCTGTACGATGCGAACTCCGCGGGTCTGCTATCCTCCATCGTCACCGTGGCTGGAGAATCCCTGGCCTCCGCCTCCAGCCTCTAAGCCCCGGACTCCTCCTCGACCCAGCGGCACCACCATGGCTCCTCCCTCCGTCGGCTCCACCGTGGGTCGGTATCATGGCTGTGGCCTGGGTCCCACCTGGCGCTCCATGTTCCAAGTCCCTCCTGTCATCCGCCCTGGCTCCTCCTGTTTCCTCCTTGGCTCCTCCCTCCGTTGTCACCTCCCTGGACTCTGTCTGCCAGTCCCCTCCCAGGTGTCCGTCCTCCTCCTGAGCCTCCTCCCAAGTTCCCACCCGTGCCCCCCCTCTGTTGTTCTATGGTGCGAGGACGTGCCTTCCGGGAAGGGGGTGAAATGTCAGGATTGGACTGTCTTTGTTGTGTTTTGCTCCCCATGTGCTCCATGACCCAGTTTCTCCCCTGTCTAATTAGTCATTCTGTTCACTTGTGTTCCTCCCTATTCCCTCGTTATCCTGTGCATTTAGGCCCCAGTGTGTTCAGTCTGTGTTTGTCGGGTCTACATGTTGTGAACATGTGTCATCTTCCCTTCCTGGTGTGGATTTACCCCCTGTTTGGATTTAATAAAAGACAGTGTTTGCTATTCTACATCTCCATCGTTCCTTCTGTCAGAGTTACGTGACAACTGGTCCCCTTAAATTAAAGCTGGAGTACGTTTTTTCTGCGCTACTAGCATCGCCTAGTGGAAATACAAAAATAAAGCATGTTTTCAAACAACCTTTGCAAACGCCCCTTTCGCACGTCACACCTCCCCCAACTCAAACATCACAAACACAGCTCTAACAGGTCTATAAAAGTGAAGGCGTGACTGTTGAGCATCTAGCTATCTATCACTTCCCCTGCCTTTGAGAATATTTTCACACAGGACTGAGGGGGCAGGAGTGCATAAAAATTCCAGGACAAGATGAAGATGTGGATAGACAGCCTTTTGAATAACCCAGAAATGCAGAGGATCTTCTGTGTGTGAAATATTTGGGTCACTGAGGTACCTTTGAACCTCAACTAGAATCACATTTCAGTCACATTTTTTATTAATCTGATTTCTACAACATGACTATTCATTAGATACCACAGACATTTACCTGAGGGTAGATCAAGGATAGATTAAAATAAAAAAAAGTTTCATTGAATTCAGGTTGTCATGCATGATCCATGTCTAATGTAATAAAACACGCATGCACAATACCACAAACTTGGGATGTCTCAGTTTGTGTTTTTTGTGCCCCATATTTGACATTACAAGTTGCTGATGGACTGCTTTCATATTACAATTTAAAATATTTTCACACCGCAGACATTGTAGCCACATATTCCTGAGAAATTGCGCTCTCCGCTTATGACACCTGCGTGACTGCTGACAAATGAAAGGAACAGGCTTCATACAGCCGATACCATTAGTTAAAAATTGGCTTAATCTGCACCGATACCAGTGTTTGAGATCAGCTCAGGACATCCCTAACACAAACAGTACCCGAGTGTATTACATGGCCGCCTGTGGCTCCTGCTGACTCTGGTTGTGATGAGGGGATTTCAGGGGATTTGGATGGGCTGTTTCGGACTGCCTTAGCTCTTATGATTACAGCACATTCAGTCGGTGCATTTGACTGGCTTCACAAACCTACAGACATGAATCAAGCAGTGTTAGCAGGGTCATATGTCTCCTATGTAGACATCCTCTCCGAAAGAAGCCTCCGGAGGTTGTTACACAATTGCAAAGCTTTCTCATTATCAACCTGTGAGCTCTTTGAGGTGATTGCATACCCCAGCATTCATGTAAGAGGAATCACTGTTGACTCTGACACTCTCTCTCTATTAACAATTTGATGGAAGTTTCATTGAAGTGGCTCAGTACACAAAATTAATTTACTGTGTGGTAATTTTCCTAAGTCAAAGTTTTGAGGTTTGTCTTCAGAGTAACCAAAGCAGCAGCTACTGACTCCCACTTGTTTTTCCAGTGAGTATCCACCTCCTGAATCAATTTGTGATTTGGCTTGCCCATCTGATATCGAAACACCAATAGTCTTTCTCTTGCTGTTGTGCTAGACTTGAAATGAGCCACAAACGTTCATGCCATTACTCTAATATCCTCAAGTATTGGTGTTTGTTCTTTGGCCTTTTTAACAACCAAGTTTGGTGCACACGATATGCAGTTTGTGTGTCGGAGCTTCAGGCTGCTGCACATATTATATAATAATATATAATATTAGCATGTTGGCCGCCATATCACTTACCAGACATTGCATCTTCTAAGCCACCATCATAAATGGCTGGTAATCTTTTACAATCACGTAGACCGAGGCTCCATCAATCATTTGTTTTCTACTCCCTGCAATACAGTAAAATACTTGAAATATAACTGCAGTAATACATATTGAGCCTAAAATGAACACTCGCTAAGTGACAAATGAAAGTAAAGTGTGAGTAAAGAGCACAATTAACAAAGAGTTACAATGAAAGCTGGGCAGAAAACATTAGGACTATAAATACATTTTAAGTGATAAGGTAAAGATTTTGTGAAAGCCCACTCTTGTCTTGTGCGTTCGTCAAAACATTGTGACAAAGACAAAGTCAAAATTATTATCAAATTATTACATACATTTTTCTTTGGTCATTTTTTATGTGACTTATGTGGGAATCTTTGCTTAATTTGACTAAGTTTCTCTAAGACATTTCATTAGCAGACACAAATCGTGTGGGGCATGGTGTTCTCCATCGTGAGAATTATTAGCACGTTTTTACATCCATTTTACTCTTATTGGAACTGTTATTAATTAATGCCTACAGTGCTTACCATTAGAAAATTGGTAGCTTCTGTTGAATACTTCTAAATAGAAGTTTTGGTTGCATTTATTAAAAACGTTTACATTTGTAGTCAGCATTAACTTTCACTGTATGGAAAACAAATGCAATGAAAGTGAACATTGACTGAACATTTCTGCCTAAAATTCCTTTTCAAAATGACTAAAATAGTGTTTAATGTTCTGTCACACTTTAGTTTGGGGACCAATTAACTAACTATTAACTACAACTTTTGCCTCAATAAAATCCTAATTTGCTGCTTATTAATGTTTTTCGTAAGGTAGTCGTTCATTTTAAGTATGGTATGGTTAGGAATATCAAACTGGGACTGTATAAGGCATTAATATGTGCTTTATAACAATTTTGAACAACCATAACTGAGCCAGTCTCCCTAAACTCTATACACTATTAGGCTGATGTATTGTTCTTTATAGTTTTTACTTGTTTTATGTTGTATCATCATCATCATTCACAATGGCTCATGAGACAATTCCCATCATTAAATTAATTTAACTACACATTCTCTTCTATTATGTCATCTTGAATGTCAACTGATGCATTTATGGCTGAATCCTTGTGATGTTTTGAGGTCGTATAAAGTGCTTCTTTAGGATGTGTTGACTTCTTTGATATTTAATACGGCTCTATCAAGTACTCTTAGTGTGTTATGCATATTAATTTAGCACAAATACTTAAAGCTTATTGACCCCCTCGTCATTAAGCTATTTATATTAAGGAACGCACGCTGATAATTAAATTCCCATAGCTCTGCCTAAGCCTTATGCATAGATAAAGGCAGCGCTCGTCAAATTCAGCTTCAAGAGTGTGACTCCAGACATCTGTGATGGCAGAAAATAATCACGTCTTCCCATAATAGGACGATATGCCTGAATGGGTAAGCATTTAATTAGCTAAATGAGCACTCACTCTTACATGATAATTAGCTTTAGGGATTTTATATGTATATACATATATAACTATTTTTTTTTTTTTTTTTACATAAAAAAGAACTTCACCTGTAATATTGTGCACAATACTTTTGTAGAAATACAAAAGATGTATGTAGAGCTTCAAGAAAGAAACATTAGAACTCACTACTGAGATGGAACTATTAGATATGTTTGACAAATCATCATAAAATCAATCATAAAAGCATATAAAATAGCTTCAAATGTTTCTAACTCCTGATTGTGGCATGTGCTTAGACCTTCACGACTGTATTCAACAATTACAGTTTATTAAAATTGCTTAGACACTAAAAGTGATACTTGAGGCCCACTTAGTGGAACCATTCACTCATATACCTAATCTTTAGACCAAGTCTGCAAAACTATAAGCACATTACATGCTTTAAACTCTGTTTGATATTGTAAAACAAACTTTTTTTTGCAAAACTCTAAACACAGTTCTCTACATTACACACATCATTCGAAACTAACAGCTCTTTTGTTTAACTTGGGAAACACTGCCATTTCAATGCCACACTCATCACATAGCGATCATGTGTGAAAACACTTATACATCATTTGTTCACTTACTAATCAAAACTCGTCTTTTTAGAAAGAAATTATTTTTACCGTGTTTTTTTGAGTTACTATGCAAAAATGCTATTTTTAGAGCAGTTTACAGATATCAGTTTCAATGAAGTGGTTGCTTTTGCCAGGTGTGTGTGTGTTGTGTGTGTGTTTGTGAGTTTTTGAGAATGGAGCCATAGTTTCAAAACTGTGAGTAAGACATTGTGAAATAACTGTAAAATAAATAGTGTCCTTAATTTTGACATTGTCTATTCATTGATGTTCATTTTAATATTAAATTTCACATTCATTCTTTAAGTGGATTATTTTATCCAAAGCAATGAGGAACATCATCACCAATTCAATTTGTGATGAGACAACAATATTCAGAGCACACAATGCCAAGTTTAAAGTCTAAGATAGATCGAGTTAGAGCAGAGATGGAATGCAGAAAAAAAGAGAAATAAAATAAATATGTTTAGGCCTAGAGTTCTAGTAGGCCTAAGTGTAAGAGAAACAAGCGCGCTGCCATCTTTAGAATTTTGTCTTTGCACTTCCATCTTTGCATGGCTGTTGAAGAGTAGAGGTGGATTTACATATTGTAGAATTAACAAAAGTTATCATGCATTGATTTAAAATTTTTAAACGAGCGGTTCATTCATAAATTTGTATGAACTTACCTTCACGCTTTAGAAATGGAACATAAAAAGCAAGCGGAGCTATAAGGTCTATAGTTGTGGATTAGTTAAGTTCTTGAAAAGGTGCAACTTTATTTGCTTTTCGAAAGTTGGGATGGTTTTAGTGGAGGTTATAAGCTCATTCTACCAGAGAAGCTGAAGGTTTTGGAAGTTTCTGGCAACGTGAAACATATTACTGTGCAAATATAGACGTTCTTTAGTGTGCTGGAAATGCACAAATTGATGGAACTGCTTCCTCTCTTATTAGTACAGTTTGACATGTTCTATCAGTGTGTTCCCCCTCAAATGCTGGCTGCATAAAACAGAATTGCTGAAAGCTCTTTCCCCAGAGAATTTTCCATTTAATTTTCAGTAAAGGTTCAGAGGGAAATCTATGAAATTCATTACTATACATCAACAATAATTTATATTGGGGTAAGGGCTGTCAACACAAATACATTTTTAACTTTAATTAAATATGCATTTGGAAACATTATAATTGCTAAACTAACACAATACAACTAGACAAAGTCAGTAGGTAACTGGACATTTAAAAGATGTCATACAGCATTTAAAATGACAAACCAACACAATCTTGCCTGTAAAGGGGTTTCTCATTTTTTAGTGAATTTAAATTTCACTAGTTTCTCTTTCATTTTTTACAACCAGAGGCTGCACCTTTTTTATACGTTTGTACGTTTCACATAGCACTTCTGTGTCGCCTTCTAGTGCTGCAGATGCGCTACAGCATCATGAGCCATGAACACTGTGCACATCCACATTTGTCAGATAATACAGTACATATTGAAAAGCAGATGCGCAGGAGGATGATTACATAAAGGCATAGATTTGAAAAAGATTCAACATTCAAGAGCAGGTCTTCACTGATCTCTATTGCATCTGGGGGAAAAAGTCATGTTAAGAAAATTTTGTATGGATTAGTCCATGGTTAGATTAAACATAATCCACACACACACACACACACACACACACATATAATGATATAAAAAATGAATCGCGATTAATCGCATCCAAAATAAACTTTTTTTTTTTACATAATATATGTGTGTATACTGTGTTTGTTTATTTATTATGTATATATAAATGCACAAACATACAGTACATATTTAGAAAATATTTACATGTATACATTTATATTCATAAAATTATATTATATATAAATATATTTAATATACAAACAACATATTTTTTCTGAAATATATACATGCATTTGGGTCCTATTTAGTATAAAAAAACAATACATATAAGATACATAGTCCACACAGCAAAAACTTTTATTTTGGATGCGATTATCGAGATTAATCATTTGACAGCACTAATATCCTGTATATATATATAGTATATATAACCATCTACCCTGCACAATACAGTGTAAAATATCTGCCATAAACAGTGAATTGACCAATTACGCTTAGGCTTCTCCACAAGGCTGCAGTATAGTACTGTGTAGTGTATCACCCCAACCACCTCCAAAACATCTCTGTCATCCATTGTTACTTAGGGTTAGTGGAATAAAATGACATGTACTTGTGAAGTTACATATAGTAGGTAGAATATGTGTTGTTGGACCATCAAAATAAAGTGTTAGCAGATATTAAACAGACAGTCTACTAATACTCTAATGACTGCTAGCTGACATGTAGTTGCAAAGTTACTGTTAGTAGAATGTCTAAAGTGGTCTATCGAAATAAAGTGTTACCAAAAAATAATAATAATTATGGCATGCATTATGGTAGTGGATTATGGCCAAAGTTGATGTGATGAACGCCACTGGTAATTTTGTGCCCTGATTTAGCCATTCGATTTACAGTAAATGCTACGTAATTCACAGTGTATCTCAAAATCTTTTCATTCATTAATTCATTTTTATTTTATTTTTGATCATTTCTGTACTAATTTGGTGTTGTTTCCCTGTTATACTTGTGGTGTTCCTGGTGAAAAAAACTACACTTGTGTCCACTCTGCTAGGACACCTGTGTGAATTTGACACTAAATAAATGGCTAAGAAATGTGGGGGGGTGGGGGAGTTGAAGAGTTGAACGTTTTTAATCATAAACATGATCTTTAGTTTAATCTTAATCTAATTTTCTCTAGTTCTAGTAACTTCTATACATTTTGAAATATCTATTGAAACATTCATACAGTTGTATAAATTTTCTATCAGGCCAGTTGAAGATTTGCTGGAAATGGCTCTTTGGAATCCATGCATTCACACCGCATGCAATCAGGCATCATCCTCTTATGGGTGTAGCTATGTATGAATCTGAACTGCACCTCTCCATCTGCTCTGTGTAGCAGGAACAAGCTCCCACCTCACCAAACGCCCCTGTGGTAACTCCCAAAGCACCATTTAGCAAAGGTCAAGCCTTTGTGTATTTCCTGCTGGGAAGAAATGCAAGGCTTTCTATGAATTGCTCTGCGTTAAATCCGGCACAGAGTCTCAGTCTGACTCTCAGATGTATGGGAGGATGGAGCTGGGCTGGGTAACAGCACCTTTGCTCAGATAACAATCAGATGTTGTTGGTGCTCTGAGGTCAGTCTGAAACCTCCATTCTCGTTAAATCCGTCAGATATGTCTAAAAGGAATGACGGGTTTAGAAAACTCTCACAGCTTTTAATAACCACGTGAGTAAGTTTGAAGAACTTGATAATTATTATTAAGTTTACATGGTCTTTATAGAGGATGTTTGTATCATGTTAACAATTCAACATTGTAAAACTGCAATATTGCTTATCTAAAATATATTTGTATTATTATTTTATTAAAACAATCATCAAAATTAAAGGCAATTTTCTATCCTGAATTGAAAACATTCCTTTTAACGCTCAGTTTAACCCTCATGTATTCTAGTCATTTTGTCCTGGAATGAGGATTTTCTTTTTCTTTTCTTTTTCTTGAAGGTGATTGTGTTGTAGCCACAAGATAATTTTATCAATGTAACAACATCCTTTGAGATCCAGTGTTGAGGGAACGACATCCTCTTCTCATGGCCATGAGATTAATGTGTGAACAAACCTGTTTGACCAAAGCAATTTGGGATAATCAGAAATGGAGATAATGGTGATGATGATGATGATGATGATGATGATATACCATTTAGGCATGCCTGGATACATGGAGTAGTAGAAAATGTAAAGTTGCTTACTACAGCGCCACCTTGTGGTTGATATCCATAAGATTTAATACAAAGCCTCATTTTGACAAATAGGTTGGTTTGTAAAATGGGTGACATCTGTCCATTTAAAATGTTTCTATCTTCACAATGCTGTGACGTATCAAAATTATTTTGAAGAATTTTTGTCATGAGGGTCTCCAGATGGTAACAGCTTTCCTGTGAGTCGGACCAATGGTCTTGTTTCGAAAAAGTATGTTTTACAGAAAATTCAAAACGGTGGAAAATTCGTCCAGGGTGCCATAAAATCAAACACCTCTAAAATGGGAAAGAGGGGAAAAGTTGTTGTTCGACTGATTGCAAATAGATAAAACAACCGGAGTTATCTTTTTACAGGTTACTGAAAGCTACAGAAAATAGAAGGGAATGGATTGCTGCAACTCGCAGATACAACTGAAATCTGTGTGACTGTGAAAATTTTATCCGCAATAATAAGAAATAAAAAACATTCATTATAATGAGTCTTGTGTTCTACAAAGGAAGATAGTTAGTGTTAGTTAGCCAAAACAAACCTTGTGCAACTGTGTAAATAAGCTCTTATCAGAATAAACTAAACACTGGAAGAATGTGAAGTTCACTGCATAGACTCTTTAAGACTGAAAACAATGTTCTTGGATGCATAATTTGTTGGCTGGATCAACTTTACATTTGCATGCTCCGAAACAAAAAGAATTGTGTCTGATTGCTTTACAAGAGTCTCTTGGGTTCCATGGCCAATGAAAGCTGCTATGCAGGGCTGTAACCAACCACCATAGACATGAATTTACATTAAGTAACTGTTTAATTAAGATGACAAGGGTTTTCGTTTAGCTTTAGTTATATTTTTAAGATTGTCAGCCTGTGGTCTAAAGCACTCAATGTTAAAATGATTGAGATGGCCAATCAAATTAAAGTAGGCGGGGTTTACTGTTTAAAGAAGCAGAGAGTGATTCACCATTGTGGAAGCAGTCCTTTTAAATGCGACAAAAAAGAAAAAAGAGTGAGGTAAGATGGAAGTTGCAAAACATTTAATATTTGACAACTGAAATGTTAAACAACTGACAAATATACAGCAATGCAAACTACTCGACATTTTCCTAATATGGCTGTTTTTAATTGAAAATATGGTATAATTTGCATGATTCTCGTCATTCTGAAATGAATGTGAAAACACAATAAATGTTTAGCATTTTTGACATATTAGTAGAGTGTACTTGTGCATATTTTAAAATACTATTTTCAAATAGTTAAAATTATTATTTCCATAGTAGAATTAGACCTATAGCATTCCTTCACCATTCTATTCATTAGACCAAAATTTGATAAAAGCAATTCAATCATGACAACTCTGAACATTTTAGCATAGTGATGGATATGTCAATGTTAATGTATTTGGTCTTGGCGGAACAGATCTGCTACGCTGCTGCTGATTGCTGCTGCTGTTGGTTATTGCGGTAGTTGTAGATTATTGCTGCTGCTGCAAGCAAGCACAGGAACTTGCTACTGCCAATGAATATGGTGATACGGTGTCATGAGTATTTAAGAAATACTGCTGCTGCACAAATAGCATATAAAATAACCCCGTAGCAGATCTATACAGGTGGAGCTGGGGAAGGTGGAGGGTTTCAGAGAACTCTGAAAGTGCGCTGCAGGAATCTCAAGTAAATGCTCGCCAGCCATGTAAATGCAAGGCAGTAAGCTCATTTGCTGCATATGCAGCATGAACCAATCAGCTTGTGCCAAGCCGTTTAACTCTCTGAATATCATCAGGTTACGTTAACACCCCATCAGAATGCGCCATTTAGAGTTTCATGACTGGACTATATATTTAACCTTAATCTGGGTAAATGTATATATTTTTGATACAAACAGTATTTGACAACTGAAATAAAGATGTGAGGGACGGATATTTAGGTCTGTTTATGGACATGTGTGGGACCTTCAGATTGTATGCTAGTGATATAGACCTGTTCATTATATTGAGAGTATGTATTTCCAAAATAAAACAAAACCTCCCAGAAAATTTGTACAGTGTACTGTGCCTTGCAGCCTCATTTTTGTTTTAATCTATTAAAATTAGGTGTGATGTCTACCCTGGTTTATTGTTACTTTAACATAGAACAGTTAGTAGTAAAACGTCATTCAAATATACTGGCAAAATAAAAATTAAAAAATTAAATTAATTAAAATAAGGGCTTAAAAATGAATTGCTATAAGACAGAACCTTTATTGTTTTGTTGCTTTAAAGTATTTAAAATATTGTCATAAATCATAGTGACACCGCACTCAGCCCGCTCTCATGGTAGAAGTTGTAAAACACTTTATCACTCACTGTGGTGTGGAAATATTGTGTTCCTTGTTTTGAAACTAAACAGTCAGGCATGGAGAAGTGTAGTAACACGGAAACTTTTGAAAAACAACACGATTGAATGGACACGGGCCCTCTTCAATATTTTCAAGCTTTACTGGAACCATTACCCTATTGTTCAAATTAACATCATGGTGTTCTGAGAGTGAGTGCACTCAATCAGTGCATTATGGAACAATTTAGATTTAAAGTGCAACAATTTAAAGTGCAAATCTCTCCTATGGCACGTGTCTGCTAAATGAATAAATGTAAATATAAAAAAACATGTGCACTAATGCATAATCATAACCTTTAAAAAAAAAAACCCCATCAATGCACTTTAATTTAAAGATTTGCAAACAATTTAGAGTAAAGTTTGGCCTTGAGTAGTTATGAGTCTGCATTATTACAAATGTTTTTTATATTCCCATGTATTCACTGTTTAGCAGACCGTGCCATATGAGAGATTACAATGGTACTTTTAATCATTGAATTTTACTAACAATATTGTCGGTATTAATAAGTTTCTCTACTGGGCACAGAGATTCTTGGCTACCAATACATACATACATACACTACCCCAGTGAAAAAAAACAAAAAAAAAAAAAAAAAAATCTTATATTATATATAAGATATTATATACACTACTAAAATGTATTTGAAATACATGTATTTCATGCTAAGTATACTAACAATGCATTTACATATTTATGTACTAAATTAAAATACACTGCAACTGTACTTTTAGTATGCTAAACTGGTAAGTCTGCTAAATTGGAACAACTAATACAACTAATTTTGTACTTAATGCACTATAATTGTGTGGAAGTAGTGCTGATGTCCAACTAAAGATATACTGAATTATATTTGATTGTGTGCTAAAGTGGAACTATTGCAAGTGTACTTCAGGTACTTCACTTTAACCCAGTAACTTTGTTTTGGGAAGCCTTTTTCTGCAAGCGTCTGAGAAAACGAGCGCGTCTGATTTCGCTCCCTTGGTGACGTGGCTTATTATATTACCGCCCCTTAATCTGTAAGTTTCCACCCACGGCGCCATCATTTTGATTTCACAAGCGACAACGGTGTACCAGCTCTAATGCCATGGTGAAAGTTTGAGCAAAACAAAAAAAACTTCTTCGCTGTTCTGTCTTTGGTTGCACAGACGAGCACAGAACACTATTAACAGTCCCAGCCTCAGAGGAGACAACAGAGCACTGCATTTATTGATTTATTTACTGTATATTGCTGCCACACAGATCTAAAATAAACATGCCATTTTTTTTTCAGCTGTTTACCTTCACAGACATAACGACTGTTTTTTTGTAACTCATGTGTGTTTTTAATGTAAACTTGTGTGTGAATGAGAACATAGTTTAGTACTCACATGCTGTGACAGCCGCTTTCTGTGCGTGTGCTTCGGATGTGTGCGCTCAGAAAACCTTATATCTGAAGTTTAAACTCATATGGTTTAAAGCACATGATTTCAGCGCGATAAACATGATATTCAGAACCAAAACAGATCTTTTTTAGCAGAAAAGAGCTGTAATGGTGCAGCTCTATTCTAGAAAAGGGGGCGGGGAGCAGCAACTCATTTGCATTTAAAGAGACAGGCCCCCGAAAAACAACTTGTTTCTGCTTCCACTCAAAATAGACATTTTCTAAATTATATTATAAATGATCTTTGGAGTATTTTGAGCTGAAACTTCACAGACACATTCTGGGGACACCAGAGACTTATATTACATATTGTAAAAAGGGGCATAATATGTCTCCTTTAAAACACTGAGATATTATTCAAAGATCACATAGTCCTCATCAGTAGTGACATTAAAACACATTTTAGGTTATATATTAAAAATCGTACTCCAAATAAAGTTTAATTATAACTTTTATATCAGTAAGTCACAAGTGATATGTCAGGAAAACTATGTTTTCATAGATTTTGGCAACTATACTTAGTATGAAATAAATGTATTTTAAATATATTACTTTTTTTTACTAGGGTATACATAACCTTATTGTAGTATTAATCACAGAATGAAGTAGCCACTAAATCTAAAACACGTTTTATCTAGAACCTCATTTATAACAGATTTTCCATTAAATATAGTCTGAAATGAACGTGAGGAATGTTCTGATAAGTGAAAATATTTAAAAAACCAAAGTGTAAGAAAGTTGCGCACATCCCACAAACCCAAGTGAAAATATTTAACCATGTAATAAAAGACATTCTGAGCTTTTAAAAAGCATATATGTTTCAAGCAGCTCTCAGAATTATAGTTAGTGATCTATATTGACAGGTAATTGCTCTTGAGACTCTATGTGCAGAAGTTTGGGAGGCCCAATGCTCTTATGGTGAAAGCTAAGAGGCTGCATGGAGACAAACACTTATCAGGTGTAGAAAAGCTATTTCTTCACTTGGGTTTCGGGAATATCTCACATATTTGGATAAGTGGGCAGCCAAAGTGCCTGATGGTCTTTGCTCTCTGCCACTGTGGTTTCATGCTTACAATGACAGGATATGGGGTTAGAGCAACATCTATGTTCTACACCTTCCTTCAGCCTTTTTTTTTTTTAGTTCGGCTAAAAGCAACACTGGGTTTTTGTGTCAGAAATGTGGTCCATACAGTGTTTCCTCTTTTAAAGGTGGTTTCCTGTTTTATTTAGTTTTAAAAGGTACATTTGTGTTTAAAAGATTTTGCTGATACATTGTTATAATGTTTTACAATGTGTAACATAGTTTTGCAAAGAACAATTATGCCACATGGGCTAAGAGTACAGTAGTAATAATAGGTTGCAATGTATTTGACCATATTTTTTAAATACCTATGGCTAAACAAAATTGTTAGACACAGTGTTCACAGTCTGAAGTGTGCAAGAAAAACTAAAAACACTATACAACTCATGCGTGACAAGTTATGTCTGCTCAATATGATAGTTTTAATTTTAGGCTAATTTTACTATTTTAAGTGAACTATTAAGTTTACTGTTAAGTTAAAATTGTATATGAAATATATATTTTCCAAAACATGTATCATTCTAAAACTGCAAGAAAATCAAAGCCATAAATCTAAATAAGTTGTGTTCCAAATTTGAGGTTGATATTTCAAAAATAAGATTTCGAGAAAATAAATAAGAAAAAGAGTAATATTTCAGTAAGATTTAATTTGGGCAGTACCAAATGTTTCCGCTTCCCATTCATTTCCAATGTGATAATCTTTGACCACGAGTAGTACAAGTGTGACTAATTTTTTCAGGACCATTTTACCTTTTCAAATTATTTTTTGTGTATGTTCTTAAACTAGAGTATTTACAACATTAAAATCAATTTCATCCTCACAGTATATAGAGCTTGCATGCAACATATTTTCTCAATTAAAAAAAGAATCATAAAGTACCCTAAATGCTACGATATTCTGCCCTGGCAAATAGGTTTCTATTATTGGTAAGTAAGGTCATCTATGCAGACTCTTCAGAGAACCCAGTGTTTTAGCTGCACATGCTATCTGAAGCTGCTGAGACAATCCTGTTAGCATTATTACTTCATTCAGATTTTTCAGAGAGTTTTCTTTTTTTCTACTGGACCTCAAAAACAAGAGCCACTGTGAGAGTGGTAGCGCTGAATGAGTTGAAAGAGGCTATCTTGAATTTAATCCTTTTAATAAGGGGCACATCGAGACCCTCCATTCCCCATCGCCCCGCAAGAGGAAATCATTGCATTAAACTGAGTGTGAACAATTGTTTCCAGAAACATGAATTCACAAAGGCCCAGCCAGTAATATCCAGAAAGCTGTGCCAAAGCCTTACACCTTAGAACACACCCGTTATTTATTTTTCAATTAATTCTACAATAGAGCATTACTTGTTCTCTCATTAATCCTGCATTGAGCTTTGTTGTTTTAAATGCCAAGGATGGTCTACGTCATGCTGTTTTCGGAGCACATTGTGTGGAGGAGAAATTTGACTGAATACCCTCGGGAGCAGCCGCTGGTAGCTTCCTGATGTGTAGGACACTGCCTTCAAGATGCATGCAGAGGAACTTCTCATTTCCTTGGCTCTCTCAGATCCATTGTGCCCCTCACATGTTACTACGTCATTAGAACGTATATCTTCCACCACCAGAGGAACCGCCAACTGTTGCAACTACTCCTCCCCTGTTAGTCAATCTGGACGTGTTTAATTTCATTCCTTTCAGTGAAACATGAAAGAATCACAGAATTTTAAACACAAAATATTAAGAATGTTGAGACATTCTCATTTCCATGCAAAGACCAACGGCTATCGAGCTGTAAAAAGGACACAGTAAAAGCACCTTAAAAGTAGTGCAGCAATAGAATGAAGCCACATAGATCTATATTAATCTCCTAACACTCTGCTGCTGTTTGGACTTTTTTGACTGAAAAAATGTGGCTTCATTGGAATGGTACAAAAATTACATCTTATAGACGTTTATCAGATGTCTTGACCACAGCAGATTATTTCCAGATTAAGTGCTGTAGCGTCTGGACCAATCAAACACACCATTTTTCATCTGATTTAACAAATCAATTATTCATTAGATTAACAAACGTTCACAGACCCCTCACCCAATAAACATACTGGGTGTCAAGTTGTCTGGGAACAGGGCCTAGGATCCTGGTTACCATGGCAACCCTGACACAGATACATTTATGACCTAATGGAATGCGAAGCAGGGAAAAGCACTGCATGTTCCACAGCAAGAGGCACAAGGCACAGTAGAAATTGACTTTTCTACTAAATAATTCATAGGAAAACCTTTCTTTGAATGAACAGTGTATCCTTCAGGTCATGGTGTATGTTGTCTTTGATATTTTTAGACTATTTTATGCATGCTTATGATGGAACCCATTCCTGTCATCCTGCCTATATGTAATCCTACCATGTTTAGTATCTATGAATTCGCCTTCTGATGATCGAAACAAGCGTGTATATTATATGTTGGTACATAGGCAATATATTAGTGTCCTGAGAATCTTTAGTAACTCAAGTCCATTTGCAAATTACCATGCTTACAGACAAAGAGTCATAAAACTACCCAGTATCTCAAAACTCCCACTTGGAATACCGGCCTTTCTCATTGGACAAGCCCATCTTGAGAGGCGTGACTCTTCTCCGACCTTAAAGGCCCACACCAGGGACCCTCCCGGAGTCGGTGTTTTGTTTGATTTCTGAGAAGATGTGAGCTACAAATGCTCCAGGAAACCATAAGTACGTGCCAGGCTTCGGCCTCGACCTCTCCATTAATCAAGATTCTCTGACTCAAACTGGTTATTTTTTCATCAACCAACTTCAGCAAAAGATCAACTTGAACCTTTGGACTGCATTAAGCCTTTCTTTCAGACAGACGAGACAGTTTGCAAGTATTCAAACTTAGTCTTATTAATTGATACATGAGGTATCATTTTCACCTTTTTACAAAGGTGTGTTTGAACTAAGAATCTGATGTTTCCTTCAGGTGGTAGATCTGCTGTAGATATGCAAATGGTTCCATAACTTCATATTCTTATTTTCTCTTCTCTCTACTGCGTTAAGCTTTAACCCTTTCCTATACCAACTGTATGTGTGTGTGTGTGTGTGTATGTGTATGTTAGACCAGTTTAAGTGTTTATGTAGTATGTTAGACTAGTTTAAGTGTTTATGTAGTTAATAAAGTCGTACTTGTATCACACTTGACGTTTTTTCATTGTTTGCTCATAACTGGAGTCGCTTAATCATGCAAATTTATGCTACAAGCTCTTTGTAGAATTGTACAGTAAGAAAAAGTTATTTCCTTAACCAGGAAATTAACGTTCTTAGAATTGACAGACAGTTGACCCTGAGAAGTCAGCTAAATATCTACAGCTGATCTAAATATTTATAATTAATTATAACTAGCTATGATTAATTATTCATATTTCCCCATGAGCTGATTCGCTACAGTGCTCTTTAACAGACATCTGCTAGACGTACATGTGCTATCTGGGTGGTTGTTAGACATCTAGCATTAACATTCTTGCAGTGCTAGCTTCGCTTCTAAATTTCAAGTGTGAAACATACTTGAAACAACTTAAATCTATTTAAAAAATGTCTGATGGAAGTGAACAGGCTTGGCTTTTACCCTTGCAGTGAAAGACTGTGGATTGCTCTATAGTGAAAAGCCTGTAGAGAATTCAAATGTGTTTACAGCTGGCTTTCACTCAGAAACAATACCATTAATGGTCACAGAAATGTGCTTTGACAGACACTTCCACTGATTTCTACACTGTGTCTGCGCCTGATGTGGACTGTGCTTTCATTTGTGATTCAAGTGTGTGATTTCTGCAATCACACATACAATTCGAAAAGATAGTTATTTGAAATGCTGACAAATAGCAGGCAAATGGTCAGTTAGCATTGAGGTTTCCATGTTGATTTGGCTCTTCTTGTCTAGTTCTGTTGCCAAGAAGGACTGAATAAGTTGGGTTCCCCTTCAGGAACTTGAGCTGCGTCGAAACGCTATGGGAACGTCTTCAGTGTGACCACGCTCTGAATCACGGTGTAACAGTCCTTCAGCAAGCACTCTGTGTGTGTCAGTCCATTACTCGTTTGTGACTCGTACTCTTATTTAGTGTTGTCTGTCCCTCACTTTAATCATGCCTTTAAGTCGAGCGAGAAGACAAAACACTTGGGCGAGAGCAGGCAGCGTTTCAGGCTGTGTGTTCCTCCCTGCCCGTGCTACATTACGAAAATGGGTATACTCCCATCTGTATGTTGTCTGCTTGGGAGAGAAGCACGCAGAGTCAGCTCTCGAGGGAGCTCGACTGCCAGCATTGCGAGGGTCTGCCACTGCGTATGCTTCACTCCCGGAAGGCTCTCTTTGAGGAGGGAGCCTTCACCAGCATTCCTTGTGGTGCCGGCCCTGCTTCCGCTGAGGCGGAGTGGCTGCTGTGCTCGTGGGGGTCGCAGATGAATCTTTTGAATCTGGAGGGAATGGAGACGGGGCAAGTCCCTTTCTTCTTCCTCACCCACCAGATCCAGCGCCCACTCTGGGGTTTCTTCCCCTCTCCGAGGAGGTTGACGTGGAGGGTGTCGATGAAGACTCGCCCACTCAATCGCCCCATTATGAGGAGCTGTTGGAGGTGGTTACTCGTGCCGTGGCCAAGCTGAACATAGAGTGGCCCGCCGTGAAACAGGCTGAGCCACAGAAAAGTAAGCAAGTCGCCCCCTCCACGCCGGAGCCTGCCTTTATTCCCTGACCTCAGCACCGAGGTGTTGAGGTTGTGGGCTTGACCATTCTCTGCCCATATCTTCAGTCCTGCCTCCAGTCATTATGCCAACGTGGCAGGGGCTGAGTGATCACGGTTACAGGGCGATGCCCCGGGTTGGGCAAGTAATCTGTCCCCCTGCGCTACATTGTCCCTGAAGGCTCTGGCATTGCCCTCCAAGCCACTGCGTTTGCACACTAAGTGTACCAAGCCGACCTGCTGAAGGAGCTAGACGAGGGTGAAGAGATTAAGTCAGAGGATATCACCGAGCTCCGCAGAACCGCTGATTTGTCTCTCCGCACCACCAAAGAGACCGCCCGCACCATCGGCAGGTCTAAGGCAGCACTTGTGGCGGTGGAAAGACACCTGTGGTTGACCCTGTCTGACATGAAAGAGAAGGACAGGGTCTGCCTTCCGGACGCCCCACTTGCGCCTTCTGGTCTGTTCATGCAACGCCATCAGTTCCGTCGTTGACAGGTACCAGGAGGCTCATAAACAAGTGGCAGCCATTCCATCGTTTCCTCCCTCGCCACTCTCTACCTGGGGGCTGTCGGTCAGGAGCAGCCCTGCCCCATCCGTGTACCAGCGTCCCCTATGGGATGCCTCAAACTAGAGAGGCCTAGCCGAGTCTTCGGATACACTCCCGGATCTAGTCCCGTTCTTATGTCTAAGAAGACCTCAGCCAAGAAGTCCTGACAATTATGGCTCAGGACTTCCGAGGGCAGGCCCCTCTGTAGGAGCTGTTTACAACCTCATCATGACGGTGCCCCATCTCTCATCATTGCCCCCAGAGATCGTCGCCAACCCTGCACCCACTTTGGCATTCAGGTCGCAGCGTTCTCTGGCGAGCTTCTCTCTGTCCACCCCGCCGTTGAAACGTACCTTACTAGAGGCTCGGACTCTGGGAGGTCCTAGACACTAGTTCGCCATTCCTCCAGTTCCGCCACTTCAGGGCACGAGCTAGCCACTCTGATTTCACCAGAGATCAGTCTCGAGAGACTGATTCCCTTAGTAGACTATCTGGCAGTGTGGAAACTTCTGCCAAATGTGTCTCAATGGGTTCTCCACACTGTAGAAAGAGGTTACCGCATTCAGTTCGGTTCTCCTCCGCCTCGTTTCAACTGGGTCATTCCCACTCTGTTGGGCCCCGAGCAGGCTCTGGTAATGGAACAAGAAGTAAACACTCCCTTGAGGAAGGAGGCCATCGAGGTGGTCCCTCCTCGCGCAGAGAGTCCGGGTTCTACAGCCGGTACTTCATCTTTCCAGGTCAGTTGAACTGCTCAGTCATGCGACTGAAGTTCAGGATGCTCACTATCAAGCAAGTCGTATCTCAGATCCGGTCCAAGGACTGATTTGTCACGATTGATCTAAAAGACGCACACTTCCATATCTCCATCCTTCCCCATCACAGGAAGTTCCTGAGGTTTGCTTTTGGGGGCAAAGCTTACGGGTTCTATATATATAATATATCGGGTTCTTCCCTTCGGCCTTGCACTCTCACCTCGCACTTTCACGAAGTGTGAGGATGCTGCTCTGGCCTTGAGCGGGTTATGTACCTAAAGTCCCCTCCTCTACACTACGGCCTGTCGTACTCCAGGCCTTCTGTCTTCCTCACTTTTGGGAGCCCGACCAGCAGAAGCTTAACTGTATGTGTACAGTGTGAGCACTGGACGCATACATCTACAGAGCTGCCCTGTGGAGAAGGATGGACCAACTGCTAGTTTGCTATGGTCCCCCCAAGAGAGGTCTTCCTACTACTAAACAGACCCTCAGCCGGTGGATTGTGGATTCCATTTGCGTTTCCTATGAGTCCTCTGATCTCCCCTCGCCTTTGGGGGTCAAGGCTCACCCGACTAGAAGTGTGGCACCCTTCAAGGCCTTTCTGGCAGGTGTGTCTATGCAGAACATCTGCAATGCTGTGGGTTGGTCCACTCCCCTAACGTTTGTCAGGTTCTATGACCACGATATGCGAGCCACTCCAGGCTCTTCTGTTCTCTCGCCCTAACTGTGCTTTTCCACACTAGGCAAGGATTTGTAAGTCTGGCGGCGTGGGCATACTCGTTCCATAGCGTTTCAATGCAGCTCGAGTTCCTGAAGGGGAAGGTCTCTAGGTTACGCATGTAACCATGGTTCTCCGAGGGAACAAGATGCTGCGTCTCAGTGCCATACTTCCGGCATCCCTGCGAGCGCTTGCTTCATTTCCTAGAAACTGACGCTGCATCCACCGCACATGCTTTTAAGCTTCCTGGTCGCTACATCACCCCTCCCGGGACGTCTCGCCCATCCATTGGACTGATTTCACAAGTGATTCAGAGTGTGGTTCCCATAGCATTTCAACGCAGCATCTCGTTCCCTCTGGGAACCATGGTTACATGCGTAACCTAGAGACGTTATCAACCGTGAACAATGTCCTCATTATTGGCTGTCCATCGAGTGAACCTGAGATCTTGTGTGTAGACTATAAATAACGTTGCTCCAACACCACAAGCATGCATGGCACAGACCAAATTAAATCATTAGTAACCAAATAATTGAATTAAACAACTTGGTAGTCTGAAAGTAGCATGCAGTTATTCATTTGTTGTTTTGAAACAGCTTGTTCATGATTATTAATATGTTGACTCAATGGACTGTGACTGCAAATGTATTACCATTGTAACTGAAAAACTGGTAAACTCAAGGATTGCCACAGCTTTGGCTTTGCTCTTACCATTTGCTGCATCTTCTGTTTGCTTGAAGAAGAAATATACAATTGAGGGAAGTAGCTTCCAGATTGTTTCCTTCCCATGAAAAGCCCTTGATGGCCACAGAGCAAGAGAAAGGGGAGTATTCAGTCTCCCTAGAAATGGTCTTTGTGGTCTTTCACCTAATCTATTTCTGTTGTCATGTCATTGAATCCACCTCTCATTGACTGAGTATTCTCACCGGAAGTCCCAGCACTCGCTTTCTGCTTTGCACTCAAATTTATGAACTCTAAGCTGGCGTCTGACATGCAAGTGTCCAAACCATTCAGGTGAGCCATGTGAAGGAGGCAGAACGTTGCCAGACTTGGAAATCTTTGTAAGCTTTGTGTGTTGCAGCAGCTTTTTGAAGTTGTATTATTGGAGTATAGTTGCAATATTATTGGCATAAGTTTTATAAGAAACTATGTTTTATTTTAAAATGTCAGGTTTAATTCAACGTGTTACATGTTGTTCCTTTGTAATTATTTGTGCTTAACTCTTTCCCTGCTATTGACAGATTTTTCCGGCTTTCTGTGTTTTAGTGTAATACGATTGGAGGTGTTATTACACATCTTCTGAAAGAGTATAGAATCTCTGGATCAAAATACAGGCAGAGAAGAAACAGAACCAATGATCACAGGTGCATATGTAAAATAACGTGATCATCAAACATTAGACAGCATATAAATCAAAACTGCCTAATGTTACAGAGTGAAATGGCGATCCCTGAAGTGGTAAAGGACTGTGAAGCTTTGGGGAAGTTGATGGAAGCGATCTACTTCATCTATGTTTTGATCATTGTTTTGAATCCAATCCGGATGTAGACTTTTCTTTGACATATTGCATGTTCAGATATTCATACAACAAAAAATACTGGGGGCCATGAACGTTTTGTGACAGTGATCAAAAATACTGGCACTGGCTGGCAACTTGTGGGGAAAGAGTTAAGTAAATCTGAATGTAAATTTCAAAGTAATATTTACTACTGTTTTGTCATCTAATCAATTGATGCAAAAAACTGAGAAGTTTAAGTAAGATTTACACTACACTGCCTATAGTAGTGTAAACACTGCCTATTTGTCCTCTCTCCTCCAGGCCAGCAAGGGCTGCATTTTCTTACTCCTGCTTATCCGATGTTCTTCGTGAGCATCGAACCAAACTCAGGGCAGCAAAGAGAAAATGGCACAAATCAAAAGATCTGTCAGACCTGAGTATGTATCAGTCTTTGCTTTCATCTTTCTCTGCTGAAGTCCGTACTGCCAAATCTTCATACTTCCACAACAAGATCAAAAGCGCTCCAGACACACGTAATCTCTTCAAAACTTTCCATTCTCTCCTCTATCCCCCTCCACCACCTCCTACAACTTCTGTAACAGCTGATGATTTCACCACATTCTTCACAGACAAAACCAGAACAATCAGTAGTCAATTCTCAGCCCCACACACACAGGACTTCAAACCAACCACACCCTCTGTTAAAACTCCCATCTTCTCCTTCTGTCCCCTAACTGAGGGAGAAGTACCGAACTTCTCCTCTCCAGCCATCCTACATCATGCCCTCTAGACCCAATCCCCTCACGCCTCCTCCAAGCATCTTCCTACACTTTTACCATCACTCACACACATCATCAATACATCTCTCCTCACAGGCACCTTCCCCACTGCATTCAAGCAGGCTCGGATAACCCCACTGCTCAAAAAACCTACATTAAACACTTCACTTACAGATAGCTACAGACCTGTCTCTCTCCTTCCATTCATAGCGAAAACCCTCGAAAGAGTTGTTTTCAACCAGGTATCATTGTTTCTTTCACAGAACAACAAACTGGATCCTAACCATTCAGGTTTCAGGAGTGGCCATTCAACTGAGACTGCGTTACTGTCAGTTACGGAATGCCTTGCGGATTGCAAAAGCTTATTCCAAATCATCAGTTCTTATTCTGCTAGATCTTTCTGCTGCTTTTGACACTGTCAATCATCAGATTCTCCTGTCTGCCCTCTCATCACTGGGAATCACAGGGATTTCACTTCGCTGGTTTGAATCCTATCTCGATGGTAGGTCTTTCAGGGGGGTTTGGGGAGGGGAGGTATCCAAAGCACACCAACTTGTCACTGGGGTTCCTCAGGGATCAGTTCTTGGACCCCTCCTCTTCTCCATATACACAACATCACTGGGTCCCATCATAGAGGCACATGGCTTCTCCTACCATTGCTTTGCTGATGACACACAGCTCTATCTTTCCTTTCAACCAGATGATCCAACGGTAGCTGCATGGATCTCAGGTTGCCTGGCGGACATCTCGGCATGGATGCAAATATCGACCTACAACTCACCTGGCAAAGACTGAGCTTCTGTTCTTCCCTGCCACTCCAACGCTACCGTATGAGTTTTTCCCATTCAGACTCCACACCACGTCGGAGCCATTCTTCTCCTCCCCCCCAGGTCCATCTGGGGTTGAAGCCTTACATCTCCCTGCTCCGCTCTGACCCTTTCATCTCTTCACGTAGTCCTTACGCTTCAAGACCAATTGCAAAACTTCACGGGGGCTATCTTGCAGGTTTGCATTGCACAACATCAGATTGATCAGGCCCTTTCTAACGGAGCATGTTGCACAACTTCTTGTCTAGGCCCTTGTCATTTCTTATTCTTGACTACTGCAATGCTCTTCTGGCTGGGCTTCCATCAAGCACAATCAACCTCTACAAATGATTCAGAATGCAGTCTTCAACGAGCCCAAAAGAGCCCACGTCACACCTCTCTTTATCTCTCTGCACTGGCTACCGGTTGCCGCTCGCATCAAGTTCAAGACATTGATGCTTGCATATAGAACAGCCACAGACTCAGCACCCACCTATTTCCACTCACTACTACGAATCTACTTCCCCTCCAGAAGTCTGAGATCCGCTAGTGAGCGACGCCTCGTGGTACCATCACAGAGAGGCTCAAAATCCCTTTTCGAACATTCTCGTTCACGTTCCTGGCTGGTGGAACGCTCTTCCCACCCCTATCCGGAATGCTGAATCCCTTACAATTTTCAAGCGACAGCTGAAAACTCATTCGAAGCTACTTGACTTCATCATAAAATAAATAAATAAAATACATACAATAAAAAAATTCTCTCTCTTTATTTATTCCTTCTCTTTCTAGCTTTTACTTATTTGAACAATGTCTAAGAACTTGTTATTACAACCACTTCTTGTGTCTGTTTGCCTCTTTTAAGAAGAATCGCTTTTTATTCCCCAATTGTAAGTCCCTTTGGATAAAATCGTCTGCTAAATGACTAATGTAAATGTAGTAGCATAGAAGAAATCGCGTGTTAACCCATATGTACATTGAAAAATTAAACTGCAATAGGATTTACTTGCAAAAAAAAGAAAAAAAAGATTTCACTTAGAAATTGCTACTACCAGCATGATTTGAATTTCTAATGTCTTCATTTTAAAAAATCATGTAGTTTACTTACTCTGTTTCAAGTACATTTTGCATGCACTTTGTAAAATTTTCTTAATGCATATAAAAGTACTATACTTTGTTCATACATCTTATTTAAATTCCAGAGTAATGTTTCTTTTATGAATTTTTTTATCACTACTACAATTCATCGAGGACATGGCTGTTCTCATAATATTTGGGTGTACCTTTCGACCCATCTCTGCCATTGTAAGGTCATGATAGAGAACATGGTCAACAATAGTGGCCCTTATTTCATTAGAAACATACCTACATCCTTGGCCTTTTCTACCTCTTCCTCTGTTTTGCCTCACTACCCTTCCAGCACGCATCCTCACTCCTCTTCTCGAATTTCAATTGTGATCTGAGAAATGCAACTCAACAACTGCAAAATACGGCCACATTTCAGGAGCAGAAGGCATGGGAAGGGAAGCCATCGGAGACTCTCATCTATTGGTGGGTTCAAATCTCTTGGGGAATGTTCTCGAGGAAATGCATTGTTGCTCTCTCTTCCTTTGAAATTGTATTTAGACTGCCAGTACTTGAGAATTAAGCCATAATGTTTTATGACTCAGTAGATTATCATGTACATTTCAGCATGCCCTGAATATATATAAAATTCGCCATTTTGATATAATTTCAGTAAAGAGCATATTTTTCCAATAACATTCTGCAACTAGCAATTATTCTTAAAGGTTTAGTGTGTGATTTCTGCACCACTGGTGTAACCAAATTGAATTTCAGAAATAATGATAAATAGATTTCCCAAACACTCCCCCATCTTTGTTTATTCAGTTGGTTGAATAAACAGTTCGTCCCTCCCAAACGTATGCCCTTGACTGAGCCAATATGGTGTGTCAGTAAACCAAGGTTGCATACTTATTATAGAAAATATTATTGATTTGACTGCACTGACACTATTGATTGAGAACCTTGAACTGAACTGAGTCTGAACACTGATATTATAAGATCAGTAACACTTTAGCATACGGAACAATTCTCACTATTAACTAGCATGCATATTACTAGAATATTAGCCACATATTCAGTCTATGTTGCCTGAACCAGATCCTACCCCATACCTAAGCTTAACATCTACCTTACTAACTATTAACAAGCAGCAATTTAGATTATTGAGGCAAAAGTCATAGTTAATAGTGAGAATTGGACCTTAGTGTGAACATTAGAGCTGCTTTATAGCTGAATTGAATTACAGTAGTTACGTTAGCATTTTGCAGCATGGACACTATTATTGAACTGAATTGAATCAACACTGAAATAAATTGAGCTGAATAATGACACTATTATCTTCTGTATGCTTTACAGCTGAAACTGAATTTGTTTCATAATTGATGAATTTTGCAACATTAACAGTGATATTTTCATGCTTATTAATTTGAAGCTGCTTTGAAACAATCTGTATTTTAGAAAGCGCTCTATAAATAAATGTGCCATTGACATGTCACAAAAGTAACCAGTAAAATCAGTAGCTGATGCTGTATGGGAACACTACATGGCATACTGTACTACTGAAACAGCGGATATATCAGCCCATGAAAAATCCAAAAGGGCAGAATTACTAAGCGAACTGCATGTAATTGACCCCAAGGAGGGCAATGGAGCACCTCTCCGCAGAGTACATGTATCAAATATCAGGGGCATTGCGTCAGATAGACAAGGGGTCACAATGGCGCATCAGCCACAGATCTCTATCTGTCTCCATGACGTTCCTCAAGACACTGTAGAATAGCCTCTGCTTAGCTAAAGCTGGGGGGGCGCAAAACATCTCATACTCCACATTTGTGTCATTGTGGCAGGAGAGTAAAAGACGGAGGGGGAAAAAGGGGGGTAAGTGACCCAAGGGAGTGGTGGTTAAGGTCACGGAGGGGGGGGAGAAGGGGGGAAGGAAGGGAAAAAGGGGGAGAGGGAAGGGGGGGAGGGGGGGGGGAGGGGGGAGGGGGGGGGGAGGGAGGGGGAGGGGGAGAGGGGGGGGGAGAGAGAGAGAGAGAGAAAGAGAGGGGAAAGGGGGGGAGGGGGGGGGGGTAAGGGAGGTAAAGGGGGGGTGGGTGGTGGAGGTAAGGGGGGGTGAGAGAGGGGGGGGTGTGGGAGAAGGAATCCTAGACACTATTCTAGTACGTGGGGCTATATAAATCATGATCAGTTGGTACAGCATCTGCTCCAACCAGAAAGACGTGGTAAAGCCCTGTCAGGAGCGCAGAAGCTAACTAGCTTCTCGTCCCTCTGTGCGAGGAAATAGTAACATCATAAGTGAGCCGTACAAGGCATACTGCTGTTAATCTCGGGTGCAAGAACCCTATACAGTCAACTGGGTGTACTGGGGTCTGGTGTCAGACAGTGCTCTGCCAATCCGCACAGTAATGCTTGCTGTCTGTGTGAATACTGAAAAGGTTAAGCCAAATCGCTTCACGACTTACCCCATAGAAGGTCTACTTATCCCATATGAACATAGAGTATACGATGGGGCGGAATCAGGATTTGCCATGTACAATTGGGGCAGTACACGTAGTGAATGGTGTTGATTACGGTGGGTAAGGGTGAGATAGAGTATAAGATGGTGTTACGTACCATGAATGTAGAATGAGCGATGATCCTCGTTTGTTGTGCACATTGTGACCTATGTACAGCTTGGAACAGGGAGGGTCGTATAGTCGCGGGTGGATTGTGGTCCTATATAAGATATGAATAGAGTGAGCAGCAGGGTACGGGTAAGGATATCTAGACGTGGTTTTACATTTTAGTACTGCAGGTTGTATTCTGATGATAGGAGACTGTGTATGGTATGACATTGGAATCTTGATGTACAGAGTTTCGTGTGGTTTTCCAATAGCGTATGTGCCATAGTCGTGGGGTAGGCTACTTCAAGTAAGAAAATCTATAGCAATGGGGGGGCTTTAACAAATAACACTGGAATTGCGTCGTATATAGCGTTCAATAGATGATCCATCAAAGAGATAGTCTCGGCGCGATGCGAGTACTACAGACTGCTATAGCATCAAAATCGAGTTCTATATCAGTAGAGTATCGACAAACCGTCTCGTTCAGCGCGACCACAGAAAAAAAAAGGGGAAGCTAACTGGGATCAAACGTGTTAGATCAATGCATAATGGCTTGTATACGTCACGGCCTTGTGACGTGGGCGACCAATGACATGCTAGAAGCATGTGCAGGTGAAACAGCGGGCTAGCGTAATCGGATCAGAATGAGGAGCGCTCGCAGTGGCGTGCCGGAGATGGTCAGAGAGGTTCGGCGTGCTCGGTTCCCGTCGAGGACCGGGGTTTTAGGGCATACGTAACCTAAGAAGTTCGGCCCTTCATGAATTTAATACAAGCTGGTGTTCAAAACTCGGGGTTATGGAATGAGAATTCACCCTCTGAATCGACGTAATTCAATGCCAATGACATAGGACTGTGAGGTAATGTATGGGTATCAATCAACTACGGCAGGAGAGGACCTGCGTAAGACACAGAGCGGTTAAGAGGGTCAATGGGCATAGAACAACTGAAGAAAGAGAGCTGGGCGTAGGACCGGACCAGGCAGCGTTCCATAGTCTTGCATATCCGACCACGACAGGAAGGGACTTTGTGGGCGCAGCCACACTTCGGATTGGATGAGCCTTGAATCCCCATGAGAGGTAGGAGCCAGAGGAGCACATAGTGAAAATGGAAATGAAGGCATCAACAATCCAACCGACAATAATGGTCTGTGCTTAGACCATAACAAGTCCCAATAATGTGGTAAAACTGTGTGCAGACTTCCTACCACATTGAAACATAACTCTATGGACGTATGTGTCTCAGTGGCTCAAAAACACTCACCTCGGGGAGCTGACTCAGTGTAGCATTGCTCCCAGCAAACAACGCAAGGCTTGGTTAACCCAACCCGTTCATGTACCAAGGGAGGAGGCAGGGAGGACAGCCTAAACTGCTATCTTTCTTTTATCATCTGCCCTTATGTTTAGCTGTGTGTTGACTTGGCCATGCTGTTAGCATTGAAGATCGTGACAGGACAAACGTTAATAGACATAACACACCAGAGCAGCTTCTCTGATACGAAGGCTGGCGCTGTTTTTCCACCGCACATTCTTTTAAGCTTCCTGGTCGCTATGTCACTTCGTCCATGACGTCTCGCCCATCCATTGGATTGCTTACACATGTGATTCTGTGCGTGGTCACGCTGGAGGCGTTCCCAATGCGTTTTGACACAGCTCGAGGTCCTGTAGGGGAACATTTATTAATGCTCATGCATCTTCCTTCCAACCTGATCTCATGAGAAATCATACAATGTGATTTGTAGGAAAACATACAATTTGTAACAAAAAGTAAGCATGAATCTGCACTCCTAAGCCACCCCTAAGCATAACCCTCAGTGGCTTAGCTGGTTGTATAAAAATGTACAAATGAGATCAAACAAATTCATACAAATTTCTGCACCACTGGTGTAACCAAAAAGTATTGAACTTCTGAAATGTATTTAATACTTTGTACCAAAGCCTGTGTTGGTAATGACAGCTTCAAGACACCCCCTGTATGGAGAAACTAGTCGCATGTATTGCTCAGGTGTGATTTTGTCCCATTCTTCCACACAAACAGTCTTCAAACCTTGAAGGTTCTGTGGACCTCTTCTATGAACTCTAATCTTTAGAAATTAATTACTTATGTTCTGTTGAGGATCGGGGTCAGGGGTGGGATTGGGGGGGTGACTTGAGTGGTGGCCGTGACCCGCCGCCCCCGGGCGCCGCCCGCCCCCCCAAACGAAAAGGGTGAACGGTGACAAGGATCATGAAACATACATGGGCGTGAGGTAAAATAGGGAATTTGGGAAGTGGAAACTTGGTCTCGGAAAAAAGAGGCCGAAATTATAAAAGGAGGTATAATGGTGTACAGATGTAGCGTTTTTAGTGTGGGGAGTCAGGGGGGTGTGAGGGTCGGGTAGTAAACGTGATGAATGTCCACAGCCTTTGTTAATGGGGTATCAGGGTCTTCGCGCATGCGCTGGGAATAACCTGTGGCTTGTAATATGGGGGACTGTAAAGCAGCGAATAAAATAACATGAAATCATGGTGGTCACTGTATCTAGGGGGAGGACATGAGTGGTATAACTTGACGTCTAATGTAGCGGGGGGACTGAATGAAGGTAGGGAGAAGGAAAGAGAAAATTCGGAGGGTAAAATGGATATTAACGGGTGCTGGGGTAGTCGGGGGGGTATTGGGGCGGGTGGGAATTTCCGACTGTTGGTCCGGGAGCGATTAATAGAATTAGAATGACACGGCGAATGAGGGTAGAAAACAACTAAGTGGCAATGCCAGTGATATCACATAAGGGTGGTCTACAGTATGTGTTGTCCTGGATGTCATCTACTTTTAGTACACGGCAGTAGACTTAAAACAGATTGCTGGGGTCAGAAACAGTTATTATTGTTTTTTGTTTTAATTGTGTATTTAGTATTACTTGGGTGTTTTTACCGATGTGCGTAGGTGTTAAGATTTCAAGTCAAGGCGCACCTGTGTAGAAATAGTCAAATCTATACTGTAGAAAAATGGAATGGATGGGTGTGGAGTAGCAAATTTGTTACCCACTGTAAGTTGCAAATGATTAAGAAACCAGATAATAGAAGCTAGTAACGGAAGCACCCTGCTGCAAACTTCACATGTTTGTGCGATTCATCTTGTGAACAGTGTGTTTACTTCGAGTCACGTACAGATCACATTAACATCGCTACAAGGTTACGAGTTGCCACATGAGTATTTCTGTATCTTCCTTATCGAGTAAGATATGGTACTGGGGGTGTACGGGGGGTTTGCATGTGATATGGTATGCTGATAAGCAAATGGTTTTTGTTTCCTACTCTTGTATCAATCCATATGATGCCATTAGATCTAATATAGCACTATTAAAATCCTTTGAGAAAGAATAACAAATGAATTCTGTACACGTTATAAGATCAGTAGCTGCATTTTTACGGTGCATCAGTTGCAGTGTCTAACCAATAATGTAAAGAGTGGTAGCCAAGTTATCATGAGTATGGCTATTGGTATGTCGATTGCAAGGAGCCGTGTTACACTCCACTAATAGGTATATCGGTTGGGGCACACAGCAATGACAACAGGCGAGATAGAGTGCACACACACAACACAATTTTGTCCTGTCATTGTTTGTATTCATTCTAGAATGAGAGTGGCATCATTCCGGGCAGTTAATAGAAAATATTGATGATTGATGCACGCGATACACATGGAATGTCTAGAAGTACACGCGCTATGTTTGTTACTGCGAACACTTGTCCCTGACCTCATGATCACGTGAACAAAGCCATCAGCAGCTGTCAATCAGCACAGGGAAATAATAAGGAGATAGAGGCTGGTGGTGTCAGGCGCAAGCACTGGGTGGAGAGACCTGGCCTCTGGAGGGCCCCATACAGCAAAATAATAATATAAAAGGGAGAGGAGTGGATCCAGAACATGATGACCCGGAGGACCCACACAAAGACAGTGGTGTGCGGTGGAGCCATACACACATACACAACAGCCAAAAGAGCAAGTAATGGATTAAAAACCAAGCGAGGATAAAGGGTGACCCAGTAAAGAACATGCCGAAGAGGATCTGGCACAACGATGGGGAGAATGTAAGGAGAGAAAGACAGCAGAAAGAGACGTGGAGGGGGGAAGGGGGAGACAAGAAAAGGGGAAGGATAGAAAGAAAAGGGGAACATAACAATATTGAAGCGTTGGTTAGTCCATGCACACACCACTTCCTCCCAGTGAGTGGTGTATACCATATGGTGCCTGGATAAACTATACAAAAACAAGGTGGGTAAGACACTTTACGGGGCGTGTAAGAAGTCCTGGGGCATGTGGTATGGCAACACGGACCTCTTGCAGGAAATATAACCCCGTAGGCAGCAGTACATTCTGTCGTTACTCATAAGTGATTAGGTGTACATTTACCTCTATGCATAAGAGCGTGGCGCGAAATATGAAGCTTAGGGGCAATTTCTCAAGCGACACAAGCAGAGAGCACTAAGGTCGCCTGGACGCGGCCTTCGAGGCTTAAAGCTTCATTATATCTTCATTATTATGCTAAGTGACCAGCGTTTCCCTCGGTCATTATGCTAAAGTAAAAAGGTTAAATTAGAAGTTGTTAGCTGACCAGCATCTGTATCCTGCTGTTGTTACCAGAGAAAATCTTTCAATACTTTTAATTAATTAAAAACTTGTACCTACACTGTAACATAAGTACAGTTGGTATATTTTTGAGGTCTGGGATTTTATAACAGCTGTGAGTAGTACTTCAAACAGATTCTATTCTACATTTGACATTTGAGCATGTGTCATAATTTACAAGTATTTTTAAGATGGAAAAATGTGTTTTTACAAATGCTAGAAACATGGCTTTCAAAAGAAAGATTGCTATCAAATAGCACACATAGGTTCCTAACTGATGACGAAGAATAGACTTTTCCATTTTTCACCATTGGCAGTAGGGAGTGGGTTTGGAAAATCACCTCTACCAACATGACAGTTTTCAAAACATCATAAAGAGAAATAAAACAAATCGTATGGATTAAGCCGTTGATATATGATGATTGATATATGATGAACAGATTTAATTTAGGCTTTTATTCACATATTACATTGATCAGCAAACATTAACAGAAGCTCAAGCATACTTGCTTGATTATGCAAGCTCAAACATACAGCATAACACACGAGAATGATCCTCGTTTGTTCTTTTTGTTCTTTCATTTGCATGCTTGAGCTTTCCTTTTCCATAACTGATGTGTGCATTGATTAATGTGTATATGTGAATAAAAGCCTAAATAAAATCTGTTCATCATCAAGTCTCTTTGAAAATTTTGGACTACCACTCATTCCACACAATTAGTTTTACGATCTCTTTATGAACTTTTTGAAGCATTAAAGTGGTATTTGCAGAGTGTCAATGGATCTTTTTCACATTTCCAGGTTTCTCAGCAATGAAAGTTGGGTAAACTTCAATAGCGTTGCAAGGGAGACTACATCAAATATATTTTTGTGTTCCCATTTGCTCAAATAGCAAAAGAAAAACTCCACGATAGTGTTTTCATGACGTTCAATAAAGAGGAAAGAGATTTATTTGTGTTCTGAAGATGAACGAAGGTTTTATGGGTTTGGAACAACATGGGGGTGAGCAATTAATGACAGAATATTCATTTTTGAATGAACTATCCCTCGAATTAACAATTTAATCACAAAGAGTGATGATGATTAAAATGAAGCCAGACGGAGTTGCAGTCACAAAACGCTCAACACTAAGGCAAAAAGGAACCGCAAGGCAGACCTGCACACACACAAGCTGCTGCTTCTCATTAGAAAAACAAAATCAAACATGATACCAGTCTGTAATCAGAAGAAGATTTTGAATTTTTAGCTAGCCCCATAAAAGAATGATGTAAGCACTAAATAGTAGAAACTGATAATTTCTTAGAGTGGACTAGACGAACATGCAGGTTGCCTTTCAGGAAGGACTACTATCAAATATGCAGTGCACATGGGATATACGCTAGCTTCACAGTTCTTAAATATTATCTAGAATTAGATCATATTTCATTATCTAATTATTTTTTTTTGCATGGGTGATTTATATTCTTTTTAACATCATTTTCATTTGTAGGTGGATTTTCCATGCTTTCTGAGATCAGTTAGATGCTGAAATTGGATAACGTTCACTATGATGGTGATTCTGGATAATCAAACATTTCAGAATAGCAAAGGTGCTTGTGGCATTATTTAATAACTAGTACATTTGCTTGTGTCCTGATATTTAAAGTGTTATTGATCCTGAAACAATACCTGATTTCCCTCTTTTGCAACCATTTCTTCTGGTATGATGTCTTTTGAAATCTTATCCTAAACTTTGGCACTGTTTGTCACTGCTGTAAAATTCAGTCAATCCAGTCAGCCTAACATTAAGATTAACAAGCAAGCTATTCTGGCATTGGCATAATTTAACAACATGCAAAGTCAGAAATGCCACCAAAATAAATAGAAATGCTACCAAAATTCAGGATATTAATTATTCCTGTATGAGTTTTTGTGTTGCTAACATATTATAGGTAAGCAATACTACATGAGCAAGAGTGCGATTTTGCTAAATATTAATACGATTGCAGGTGTAATATACATTTTAGACAGCAATTTAATAAACATTACATTAATTTCCCAACTGTCCATTTTATACACAACATTGAATATTTTGATAGTTTTCACCAAATAAAATTTTACAAAGCAAAACAGTTGCATCGAGCAACAACACAGAGTTTTGTTTCTACTTAAGTTTTTTGAACAAATCAGTTGAGTCAATGATTCAATGACTCCTTCATAAAGACAGTGGTTACTTGCTTTCTTTATAAGTAAACAAGCCAGTTTCTATGATTTAGTTGTGTCACCACTTACTGGCGGTTTTATTTTATATATATAATAGAATCATTTATTTTTTCCTATCATTTCATATTTCTGTATTCAAAATTTAATATTTAAATCATAATCTCATAACCTTATTTAAGCCCCCCACTGTATGCAATTATAATGCAGTGTAAATAGCTTTTATAAATGGGAAGATGAATTTTGTTTGAAATTGACTTAATTTAATTGGCAACAGCCATATAGTATATATTGTTATTTTACAGATGTTCAATAGTTTGTAACTTTATTTTTTTATAAATAATTACGAGCACCTGCCCACCAAAGTGTCTGTGCATGGCCCTGGTGTAGGTTGACTCATTGATTAACTGAACTCTGAGAGTAAAGCTCATTCTTCTGAGGAAGATATTTTTAGAGAATTTGCAAATAATATTTTTTAGCGTTGTCTCTGGATCACAATGTTGGCATAGAGTGAATGTGATGACCTCGCCTTGGTGGTGCCATTATTGTTTATTGCTGCATTTGTTTATAAACATTCATTGTGAAAACAAAACCGTTGATCCAACTGTCAGATTATTTGGCAACACCTTTTCCTGAGTGAATCAAAATGCTTTGCATATAAACTACAATAGAATTCTCTCGAAAATAACATTCCCAAAGATTTCCTTGATTACAACAGTTTTGGGAACATAGTCTTCTGTTATTGCTAAATAATATGGAAAACAATTGGCTCACGGAGAAAATTTAAATAAGAGGTCCAAAAGTCTGGAAGGCCAAGGTTTTGAATGCACTAGAATGCTGAAACAGCTCTAAAATAAACCCTGCGTAGGTCTAAAACAGCAGGGTCAATCCTTCTCAACTCAACCAGAGGTCCCCAGCTAAAAATTTTGATTTTGACCTTTAATCCCGGTGAAAGAAATACATAAATGAACAACACCTCTGCCTGACCGTGTCCTGAAATCAGTCCAATAGACTAGCGCGACATCACGGGCGGATTGAGATATTGACTAGGATGCTTAAAAGGGCACATGGTGTAAAGAATTAGCTTCTGATAGGTTGAAGCAAGTGCTCAAATGGATGCAGGAGGTATGGCAGGGTGATGCAGAGTCTCGTTCCCTTCAGGGAACCATTGTTACATACGTAACCTAGAGACGTTCCTCTTCAAGAACTCGCGCTGCATCGGAAATGCTTTGAGAACAGAAATACCAAGTCAAAGTGCACATCTCAAGACAGAAGCACTCTAGACATTTAGATCAGTGGTTCCCAACCACATTTCTAGAGGCCCCCCCAGCCCTGCATCTTGTAGGCTCCCTATCAATTTAGTTCTTGTAGTCTCTACTAATGAGCTGATGAGTTTAATCAGGTGTGTTAGATGAGGGAGACATACAAAATGTGCAGGGCTGGGGGGCCTCCAGAAACGTAGTTGGGAATCACCTATTTAGGTTATAAAACTTGACAAAGATGAGTGGGGTACACCAACCCGCAGCCTCACAAACATTGTGTATAGAAACACCAGATAAGAATGCTTTAGAGGCCGCCATACCTCGAGTTGAGTGGGCCCTGACCCCCAGAGGTGAGGGGAGATCAGAGGGCTCGTAAGCTAGGGAGATAGCCTCAAAAAATCCACCTGCTTATTGTCTGCTTAGTCATCGGGAGATAGATATTGGGCAGACCAAAGCAGACGAAAAGTTAATCAATTTTCCTCCACAGCTCTGTGGACACACCAAATTAAACTTCTCCAGGTCTGGCTCCCAAAAGGGAGGAGGACAGAATACCTGCAGCACTATGGGCCATGGAACAACAGTGGGCACCTTTGGAACATAGCTCGGCCTTGGGTGTAAAAAGGCTTTCACCATTCTAGGTGCAAAGTCAAGACATGATGGGGCCATGGAAACGGCCTGAAGGTCACCAACTCTCTTGAGAGACAAGATTGCTATGAAACACTGTCTTTAGTCACAAACGTTTCCAGAACCTCCTATGATGTTTCAAAGTGCCTACTTAACCCTTCTAGGACCACGGCCAGATCCAACGCCCGGGACCCAGTGCTTATGCAGGCCTCAGTCTCAAAACACATGAAGGAACGTGGTACCACGGTTTTCTTCCCAAAGATGGCCACAACACAGTTTCCACAACTCCGGCGAGGATGAACAATGACTCCTGAGTCAGAAGGGTTCCCCTGCCTGATCCACAATCTCCAATGGAAACCCCTCAAAAGGGACACCAAGTCTCAGAACCATACTCGGGCCGGCCAGAACAGGGCTACGTTGGCCCCTGTCATTGCTGTATGAGACCACCATGTGTTAGCTGTTTTCATTCACATTATGGCCTCTGAGTCAGGAAGAAGTGTTTCAGCTTGAATCTGCGAACACTTGGGCGCAAGAACCCAGGTTTATGTGCAAGCAGATGATGGTCTCTCCCAGACCTCGGCTGAGTGACCATTCATGATCGTCCCCACCCATGAGGGTGCTACATCTCAATCCAGTGCACGATGACAAGGATCTCCCAACACTGGGCCCTGAGACAAGAACCAAGGTTTACTCCACATGTCTAAGGCACATAGGCGTTGCCGCGTGACCTTGAGCATGCAGAGCGTGTTTCCCCTCATGGAGAGCTCCTTGGTCTTGAGCCACCACTGTAGGTGTCTCATTTACAGCAGGCCAAAAGGTATCATGTTTGATGCTGCTGCCATCAGACACAATATTCTCTGAAACTGCTTCACAGTGAGTGACTAGCCTAGCTTGACACCATTCACGACTGCAAGAGTCATATCAATGCGAGCAGGAGACAGACGTGCCTGCATCGTCGTCGAATCCCACATCACGCCAAGATAAGTAGTCCTCTGAACTGGAGAAAGCATGCTCTTCTTGGCATTGAGCCTTAACCCCAGCTCTTTCATATGGGCAAGGATGACATCTCGATGCTGAGCCGCCATCTGCTCAGATTGAGCTAATATCAACCAATCGTCGATGTGGTTGAGTATGTGGATGCCCTGGAGTAACAGAGGAGCAAGAGCTGCATCCACACACTTGGTGAAAGTGTGTCAGGACCTCTTCGTCGAAGCCTTCCTAGAGAGAATGACAGTCCTCAGATCCGCCTTCTCTCTAGTTGACTTCGGCTGAGAGCACCGCCCCAACCCCTGATCTCTCTGAGAGGGAGCTCGGAAAGCAACACACTTCTTCTGCGGCACCCTGTATGAAGAGCTAGAGGATGGTTGGGGCTACTCACGCCCAGCAGCCCCTGAGACCTGGAGTTGGAGGAACCAAGAACCCTCCTGGAACCTCTCGACGACAGAGCTCACTGCATCACCGAAGAGGCCTGAAGGAACAAGCGGGGTTGTGCCAGAGATGCCTCTCCGTGGCCACCAAGGCTGCCATGGTTTCCTTAGTGACCCAGAGAGACAAATCGGCGTCTCCGCACCGCCCCCCCCCCCCCCCGCCCCAAAAACCCCCCGGGGGCCCCCCCCCCCCCCCCCCCCCCCCCCTCCCTGATGTCGTCATAGCTGATTCGTTCACCTTTATCCAAGTCCCTAAGAAAGTCAGCCTGGTATGCCTGCAACACCTCCATGGCATAAAAGTCTTACCCACCAAAGCCAAGGTTGTTCTGTGTGGCTTGGTGGGTAGTGCCGGAGCCTTCAGGGACGATGCCGACTAAGGGGACAGATAGCTGGAAAGTGTCGTTTCAACCCTGGGCATTGCCTCATAGCCCTGCTGCTTTCCTGCTTGATTTCAGACATTTCTGAGTGCGCTGCTATTGCAACAGTAAACACTTCCAAGTATTTGAATGTTGAGCGAGAGAGAACCAATCAGCTGTGCCATGTGATAATGATGTCATTATGTCATATTGAGTTAGTCTATCGTACTGCTGCAATCTAGAGTTTCATGCCAGAAATTTTGTATATGTTATCAGATTACTCAAAAAAAAAAGATGCCATCATGTTTTTAGGCTTTTCTAAATGAATCCTAACTTTTATGTCAAATTCTTAAATTTAATATATATATTTGATTAGAATATTAGGACACCACAGGGCTGTTACCAATCAAATGAAATCAGATTCAACAAATAAATAGTTTTTAAATTTGAAACTAAACTCGCCAGTAGGTGACAGCAGGTCACTGCCTTGATTAAGGACTTGTTGCACCATTTGAATCATTCAAACGGACTGATTTATTCAGGAATGAATCAGAAGACTGATTTAATTGAATAATTAATTTGGTATCATTGAATTTTTCGCCCATTCGTTTGAAACGCTTCTGCTGTGGATTTATTTATAACTATTTTCATTGGCGATATAGAGCAAAAACACATAGCCTAATACAGTGTCTAAAAATGTAAGTGACTTGATATTAACTTCTTGTTTTTGAATTGTATAAAATCAGTCTCATAATTGCAAACGTGCTGATAATCAGGAAAACAGCACTCTTCTTCCTCATCTAATATTGCTTGATATTGATATTTTCTTAAATATACCATATGTTATAATATTAAAAAACGACTTATACAGACAAACGTCACTGATGCTGTGTGAGAAAATGGACATGTGGTGAGAGTTGGCAGCCCTGGTTTTCAAAGATCACGAACAGATTACCTCAAGATGCTTTTTCAGATTATGTTTTATCCTTTTAAGCCGTGAGAAATGGTTGCGGTAGAATTCTGTAGATTGCATTGCACTTTCCCTTTTTCACATTTATAAGTAAATTGTCTTTGTATTTCCATTAGAAAAACACATTACGCGGATGGGTTTCTGATTTCCTCTGCATTTTTGTGAGTCCTGGTCCTGGTCTGCTAGTTGCTAATTAAATAGGCTGCTTTTTTTAAGGGTTCTCCGGGTATTAAGACTGTATGGCTTAATATAACGTCACTGATTCTCTTACTGAAATATTAGTATGAAACCCCTGAAAATTGATGTTATTTAAAAAAAAAAAAACAGCATCGTTATATACACATTTTGGACTATGGGTGGCGCCATTATTTCAATGTCGCTCTTTTTACCACAACACAACCCGGAATACACATCTCAGAAAATAAAATACTGATATGATGATCACAGCTACTGAAAGAGCTTACAGGTGGCAATGGAAATAAGCATCGGCGTAAACCAAATGCTGTACCATTGATTTTTCCCCACAAGGAGTGTAAACACCTCTGGATGTCGAGTGAAATCCACGCTGAGTAACTCCTTCAGTGGCCGCGGTGTCATGTCAAGCGTCGGTGTAACGGACTTGTGATAAGTGCCAAATGCAAGCTTTATTAGACAGATAGTGGTCAAGACAGGCAGGGCCCAACACCAGCAAACAACTATATCCAAGGCAAGGCAAAAGAGTAATCCTATAGTCAGGTGTCGGTAATCAGTTCCTAGGCAGAGGGTGTTATGGGAAATGGAGTCCATGAAACAGTGGCAAAGGTCCGGGATGGAATGCCCTCTAGAGGAGCTCATGGGCATTCTAACTGGAGATCGTGACAGTCAGCATCCTGCCAGGATGACATCTGGCATTTCTTGTCACTGCTGTTTGCAAGCTCTTCCAGTAGCTTTGGCCTACTAAAAACCTCAAAGGCATAAGGGCTAAATTGGAGAGAACAAAGACACGGGTCTGCAGGAAGTTTTATTCTTCCACAGGCATCTTCCCATTATTTTCTCCTCTTCTTTTCTCCTCTTCTTTTCTCCTCTTCTTATCGCTAGGAAAGCAGTGAAGACTTAGATTGCTTCTCTTGTTGCCCTTCGACTGAAAATTATAACCAAAAGCCACACAATGTTGCATCGTATCAGTATTTTATTTTCCGAGTTGTGTATTTCGAGTTGTGTTGCGATAAAAAGTGCCAGTAGCTCACGAGTGCAACCATTTTACGTCATCAAAATAATAGCGCCCCCATAGTCCAAAATATGTATAAAACGACATGGATTATTAAAATAACGTAAATCTTTCATGGGTTTTCTACTACATATTTCAGTAAGAGACATCATTTACATTATATTAAGCCATACAAACCTTAATACCTGGGGATCTCTTTAAAGAGTCAGAGTCAGAGAACCACCAATTACCTCATCGGTTAAAAATTCCCAAACATTTATTAAATTTAACAAATTGCATTCAAATTCAAAGTCGTCACTTTGGTAATCAAATACTTTTCAAAAGTAACTGTAATTTGATTGCCACCCATTTAAAAGAAACTATCCTACTAGTACTTTTGTTATTGGATTGTTAAAGTTTATGCGTTTGGAACATGCTCTCTCTCCTCTCTGTGTTCACCATCATTACAGTCATTCATGCAATCTGATTCTGACTCTGCCTTTTGATGTGTGGCCAAGTAATAACTCATGCAACTAATTCAATTTTACAATAAAAACAATGGTAGCATTCTGTAAAACAGCTGGATTATGACTTAATTTTTGATTTCCTGGTTGAAAGAAATTGAACCACAACTTGCTCCTATACAGTTTGTTTTTGTTTTGGATAGTAAGCTAAAATCATGTATGCATGACCCTGTTATATAAAAACTAGATGTTGAAAATTATTTGAAAGAGACGATGATTTAACGTTATTTGTTATTCTTTTCTTTTCTTTTTTTGTCTGTATGAAACTTTGCTATAAAACTGCTAGGGTGTTCTGTGTGATTGTTTGCTGGCCACAAGAGTCAATCTTGGCAGTTTTTTTACAGCAATGAAAATCTCTAAAGGGGTAATGATTTTTTTTTATGTTTCCTGAGGTGCACTTACATTATTAGAATTTTTACTCAATTTAAAGTGGTGTGTTAAAGAGTTCACTGTAAACTCTCACTGTTGTGATTGGGCAACATCATTGTATATATGATATTATCTGTATTACTGTAAATGTGGAATTATATGTGGAACTTTTACTATGTTTTACTATTACAGCTGCCGGGATTAACTTACTGTAAAAAGTGTTGATTATAGCATTATACTTAGATTTACTCCCATTGCATAAAAGTTTGCGATGTTGAGCATTGTATCTGAACACAATTTCTGAATTCTTATGAATGCTTTAATCAAAACACAGTGCAAACATGATGTAAATAAAATTCATTGATTGTGCAAGGTAGGAAGCATCATAACATCAGTTCCAGTGATTATAAAGGAAGCATTCTTGGAAAAGGAGAAGAGTGGAATGTGTGTAGATGGAATTTGGTTTTGGGTAAGTGGTGTAGAGAAGCTGATGATTGCCACCTGTCATCAGCAGTAAGAGAAGAAATGGGAGAAGGTGCAGAGGGAGTACAGAGGAGAGTATGGTAGTTTCTTGGAGTCTGAGGTGTTGCTGATTCCCTTTCATGGGAACTTCGAACTGCGTCCTCTAGGGGTCGCTATGGGGACACCTCGTCGTGACCTGTGTCTGAAGCATACATTGAAAAAACACCAACTCGTTGGCTGGCGACAGCCATGACGTCACTACCGGTGCGACTATAGTATAAATAGGCGCCAGGAGCACACATCAGTCTCTTCTTCGTCTTCATTGACTGTTTTGTTTGAAGCGTGCATTTCTGTGGTAAGAGCGATCTATTCATCTCATTAGGGCGAGCACTAGCAAAGCGTTTAAGGATGTGTGCATCCGTGTTGACGTTGTTTGACATCTGATGACACACACGATCTATGCGTTATTTGTTTGGGGCGAAGAGCACGCACGCGATGCCTCCGAGGGGGCAATCGGTGTGCACTGTGAGCGTTTTTTCCAAGAGAAAAGCTCCGCTCTCGTTTGTCTCTTTTTTAGAGGAAAGAGGGGCAGCCATCTGCTTCCCGCGATTCAGGACCCGCCGCTGCTGAGGCACGGAAGGGAATGAGCTCATGGGGATCGCAGGTGGATCTGGCCGATGAGTTTGAAGGGGGTTTCCCTTTCACGATCGTCGGCTGTGCACGAGAGTGAGCCACTGGAGGATTATGCTATTTCATTAACATTGTCTGATCCAGTGGCCAGTGCTCTGCTGGGTTCAGCCCAAAAAAGAGCAGGAAATGTCTGAGGAGGGCAAAAAAAACTGAGGCTGAGCCTTCCCAATCCTCCTGCCCTGCGTATGATGAGCTTTTGGAAATTATGGATCGCGCCACGGCAAGGCTTTACTTGCTGTGAAGAGGGTGAAGAAAGTGACGTCGCGAGTATCTCGATGAACGTTATTTTTCTGGCCATAACCCTCCAGCTCAGGCTTCCTTTCTTCCTGTTTTTCATATAAAGATTGAGAATTTTTTCCTCATGCATCCATCGATTCCAGCATACAAGTTTTGCCAACATCGAGGCGATGCGCGAAAGGGGTTTGAGAAGATGCCCCTATAGAGAGACGCAGCTATCGCTCTATGGGTGAGACGTCCTCTAAGACTCCCCTCCTTGACATCTCGCTCGGATGCCAGGGCATACGCAGCAGCAGCAGGTCGGGCTGTCGCTTCATTGCACACGATGGTGATGCTCCAAGCATATCAGGCTGACCTGCTGAAAGATCGGGATAGCGGCCTTCACGAAGTCCAGGTCTGAGCCCGAACAACCCAGGGGTCCTAGCCCGTCTCGGTTTGAGGATCAGAGACTGGCTCAGAAGGCTAGTGTCGCGGCTCGCGTTCTTCCCCTGCCCGCGGGTAGGGGTAGGAAGTATTGCGGGTCAAAGGAAGGTAAGTAAAAGACCTAAGGGATGTGATCCAGACAGGGCGTCAGCAATTTTGTCCGGATCAGAGTGATACCTCAGTATCTACTCATTTCCTTCGGGGGTCTATATACTGTATAAATATATATGTGTGTATATAAACTAATGAACTGGTGGTTGTGTGTATAACCCTTCTGCTAGTTTCTTTGCAGTGTTTCCCGGGACCTGTGTGTTTCTGTCCCTTTCAAGGGTAGGTCCTCGATGGGCACCCCCACTGCTAGGTTCAGAAACCGGGTGCTCGACTTGCAGTGTTATTTCACTCGTCAATATATGTCCAGACGGTAAGAAGAAAAGAAAAGCTGGGTTTCGGCTTCATACTTCCTGGATCATGCGGCCATAACACAGGCTTCTGCGGGAGCCTTCGTGATCATCAGGCCCCCGGCGCGTCACTGCAAAAATTTCCTGGACATCCGGGCTGGGGTTACGCTTTCATGCTACCCTGACTGGTCTGCAGTATCTGGGTCGCCCTGAGGGGTTTCCCAATCACCAGGATATCCCTCTTGCTGAGGCATCGAGCGGGAGGTATAGGCAAGGGGCATTACGAGAACATTCCTGTGTAAATGCTGTCTCGGGCAGTGCTCACCTCACCTTTGAGGGTTGTATTTGAGCATGCCTCTCCCATTTGGCCCAGTACTTCCGGGTATCTGTAAACAGATGCCCGAAAACTCTAAAATCCAAATACTATGTGTAAGTGCACACGTTAAGCTTTGCCCACTTTCTAAAATCCACATAGCTGGTAAGTGTGCACATTATGCTTTGCCCACATTCTAAAATCCACATAAGTGGTAAGTACGCACGTAATGCTTTGCCCACTTTTCTAAAAATCATGTACGGTAAGAGCTACGCGCAACAACTTCAAGCTCTTTCTGAGTGGTTTAAAACCCCAGTTCCACCTTGGGCACCACTCCACCTATGTATCCTCTGGATACCTACTTTAACAGGGTGTTGCTACTAGGGGTCTGTTGAGACAGTTCATTCAGCACATACAAAGAGAACATACGGTAGCCCCTGTGTGACAGGCCAAGACTAGTATGATTCTAGGCTCTTAGTCGTATTCCCTTAAAGGAATCTATTCCTGATTCCAAGCCTTGAGCTCTACACCAGGCCCAGGAGTCTGGCCCTAACATGTAAGTATTTTGGGGTATGTAGCCTAAACCTTTGGCCGTAGGGAATAACGTCACAGACAGCCATCTAATGTCCTAGGAACAACTCCCATAGCAATATGGTAGAGTTTGTACTTAGTGCTCGCCATGGTTCTGGCAAGCACTCACCTCAGCATGGTGGCGTGGGTATACCGTTCCCCATAGCGACCCCTAGAGGACGCAGTTCGAAGTTCCCATGAAAGGGAAAATTTTAATTTAATTCTAAAAATACATAACATTATCTGTGAGGGTTAGGGTTATAGGTCATAGTATTTATAATTAGCTCAGTATAAAAATAGAAGTCTTTTTTTATAGCAAGATAAACGGGGGTGTGTTTGGGTGGGTGGTTTTTTGTTTTTTTTTTTTTTTTTTTTGGAATCCTGCTTTAGTTATTGTTATTTTAAATTACACCAGCCTCAAGAGCAATACATTAAACATCGTCACAACATAAAAATGAGTGGAACAGTTCAGCCTCACGGCAGTGCAAATATTGCTATGTTGTGACATGTTTTCAGGTTTAAAAAGTGTTGAATATAATTGCCTTTCAGAAACCTCTCTCTGTAACTATGCTTCAGTACTTTGTTTGTCATTATGAAACATTCCATTTCAGTAATTTTATTCAAATAACATTGCCAAGAAGCACAATTTTCTCAATTTAGTTAAAGTAAAGGCATTAATTTAGCATTTAGATCAAATATTTTGTTAAGGTCAGATGACAGCTGGGCCAAGATGCCCCTGGGGCTTCTTGCTCAAGGTAGGGGGTTATTTTGCCCCAACGGTGCAGAAAGATGGCATACTTTTATAATTTTCATTTTTGTGCCATTACAACTAAACTGTTAATTGTTTCCAATTGATTCCCATAATAGTGTGTTGGGTGATCCATAAAAATCCTCTACACGCTAAACTCATGTGTAAATGTGTTACAATTTATCAGTATATTCATTCATTCATTCATTATTTATTTATAAAGCACATTTAAAAACAACCCAGGGTTGACCAAAGTGCTGTGCAGATAATAGAAGTCAAATAAAGATACAAATGATAATATCTCAATATATCTCTTCATGTAAACAAAATAATAATAATAATAAATTAGAAATCCACACTAAGCAAATGTGTTTTAAGTTTTGATTTGAAAGAGGAAAGTGATGACACCATTTGGATCGAAACCGGTAGGCTGTTTCAGAGTTTGGGGCCTACTGTCGCAAAAGCTCGGTCTCCACAATGTTTTAACCTCGATCTACACACAGAGAGCAAATCCAAGGCTGCCTGATCTAAGTGACCTAGAAGGATTGTGATAATGTAAAATGTCAGAAAGATACACTGGTGCTAGTCCATGTAATGCTTTAAAAACAAAAACTAGTATTTTAAAATCTATTCTCAGTTTGACTGGTAGCCAATACAGAGAAGTTAAGATGGGAGAGATATGATCAAATTTTCGACTGTCAGTCAGCAGCCTGGCTGCAGCATTTTGTACCATTTGAAGACGCCCGATGGATGATTGATTTACACCATAATAAAGTGAATTGCAATAATCAAGGCGTGAAGTAATACATGCATGGATAACTTTTTCAAAGTTCTTTAAAGAAAGAACAGGTTTGACTTTTGCGAGACGTCGTAATTGATAAAAACAGGATTTAACAACAGAATTCATTTGTTTATCGAACTTGAGACCTGAATCAAACAACACAGCTAAATTTTTCGCACATGGAGTAACATGAGAGCTTAAGTCGCCAAGGTCCAGATCACCAAAATCATAGGAATCACTTGGACCAAACAGTATAACTTCGGTTTTATTCTCATTTAAGGCCAAAAAAATTGTGTGTAAGCCATAATTTCACTTCCTGTAAACACGCCAGCAGGAGAACCTCTATGGAGCTTGAATCATTGTGTTCAAAGGGGAGGTACAATTGGGTGTCATCAGCGTATAAGTGAAATGATAATCCATATTTGAAAAAGATGGAACCCAATGGCAGCAAGTATAAGGAGAACAGTGTTGGAGCCAGAATAGATCCCTGCGGAACACCACAAGAAAGATGTGCAACTGAGGAAGTGTGTTTTCCAATACAGACAGAGAACATCCTATTAGTTAAAAAAGACTGGAACCAATTCAAAACGGTACCCTGAATGCCTAAAAGATTTTCCAGTCGGGAGATGAGAATAGAGTGATCGACCATGTCGAATGCTGAGCTGAGATCTAAAAGCAGGACCAGAGCAACAGCAACAGCACTCCTATCTGTAGCCGCAGAATGTGGGGGCCATAAACTTTCAATAGAGCAGATTCGGTACTGTGAAGTTTTCTGAATCCTGACTGAAAAGTATCATAAAATGAATTAGAATCCAGAAAAGAAGGTAGTTGAGTAAGTACAACCTTTTCCAAAATTTTGGAAATAAAAGGAAGATTAGAAATGGGTCTGAAATTGCCTAAATCAGACACATCAAGATTTGGTTTCTTCAAGAGAGGAGTAACAGAGGCATGTTTTAGGCCGTCAAGGACCGAGCCAGTACTCAGACACTTATTAATAAAAAACAGGAGATCAGGCCCTATGGTATCAACAATTTGCTTAAAAAAGTGTGATGGAATACTATCGTACGGACAAAAAGTAGGTTTCAGATTATCAATAATGTCTTTACAGGTTTGAAGGGAAATGAAACTAAACATGTTCCAAGTAGAAGAGCACCCAATTATTTCAGGAGAGATATGAAGAGCTGCCAATGATTGTGGTCTTGACCTTGCTATCTTCTCGACAAAAAAGGCCACAAAGTTTTCACATAAGAGATTAGACGCATCAGGGAAAACATCAACAGCTGGATTTAAAACAGCATCTATAGTTGAAAATAAAACTCTTGGTCTATGGTGATTTTTTGAAATAATCTCTGAAAGAAATTTAAATTACGCAGACTTGACAGCTTTCTGAAAAATAGAAAGGGACATTTGTCATAGGACACCTGCAACCTGTCCTTACGCCATTTGCGTTCTGCTTGTCTGCAGTTTTGTCGGAGTGAGCGAATAGAGTCATTGAACCAAGGAGCAGATTTTTTGATGGAACGCTTGAGCAGATGTAGTACTTGATCAACGAGGGAGGGCAGTGGTGAAAGTCAGAAATTTATGATCAGAGAAGCCTGAGTCTCCGATCTCCATGTCCGTAATGTAAAAACCATGGGAGAATACCAGGTCCAAAGTGTGACCATGAATATGCGTGGGACTTTGCACCCATTGAGAAAAACTAAAGGAATCCATAAGATTACAGAAATCCTTAGATAGCGTCTTACCGGGACAACAGATGTGAATATTAAAATCACCAAGCAATAAAATTTGATCGTACCAATAAAATTTGATTGTACCAATTCTCCTTGTTCAGTCGCATTCCAACTGCAAAACTTTGCAAAAGATACAAATGATTTGTTTATACTTTTGCAGTAAAATGCCAAAATGGCTGATTTTCAACAGCAGAGTATATACAACATTTATCATTCATGAGTAGTTTCAGGCAGAGAATGACACAAGGGTGTGATACAAACCCAGTTGTGGAGTAGTTATTGTAAACAACAGATGAACAGGTGAATAACAACTGGGGAAATGAGCAGAGGACAAATGAACCACAGCAGATAACGGCAATTAGGAGCAGTGTTGGAGGTAATATATTACAAGTAACGCAAGTTAAGTAATCAGATTACTTTTTTCAAGTAACTAGTATAGTAACGCATTACTTTTTAATTTACTAGAGAATGTCTGAGTTACTTTTTCAAATAAGTTACTTTTTTTTTTCAATTTATTGATTGGCAACTCTCCTGTCCCCATGTTGAGAGAAATCAGAAGATGTTACTGTAGTTCAAAATAAATATGAATATGCATTAATTCATCTCACTCACACAAAAAAAAACACAGATTCAGTATTCCTCAAAATGAATAAAAATAATGCAACTCAGAATATGACGCAAACCTGCAATAATTAAATGTTAAACAACACAAATATCCTTTATGCATTGAATCCCATTCTATTAACCAATGTCTTCAATGATCCAGTTCAACCGTACTAATAAGCAAAAATTACTCTAGAGTGTCTTTTTTTATTGCTGAAGTGTGTTGAAATTTCTTCTTCTGCATTCTACTGTACGGACGTAAATTTACTTTCCCTTCAGCCTGAGGCTTATTCATTTCACTTTTGGTGTGAAAAGGCTTTTATATTTGCCAAAAATATAACTTTTTTATTTTAAAAACAAACAAGCAAGCCCTGTCCAGATTTAAAAAGTAACGCAAAAGTAACGTAACGCATTACTTTCCATAAACAGTAACTAAGTAACGTAATTAGTTACTTTTTATGGAGTAATGCAATATTGTAATGCATTACTTTTAAAAGTAACTCTCCCCAACACTATAGGAAGTTGTCTCACAGCCGTGGAGTATACAGCAATGGATGAGCGAAACTGCAATGGTATGTATAAAATATGTATGTATAAAAAATGTATAAAATATCAGTAGTGAGACTTGGATATGGAGAAGATCTAAGAACAAAGACAAAGAATTTCCACTGGAAAGGCAGCAAAGTCATGGAAGTAACTGATGAGACAAGTCCAGGGATTTCCAATTACAGACAGATGTGTTGGAGCAGGGCTGGAAATGAACTCGGCTGGAAAAGAACCCTTGACTAGACAATGGTAAGTGTTTGTGATGAGTAAATATTGAGTTTTTAATTGCCTTTGTGATTGTGCACAGGTAAATGTGAATAGAAGTCTCGGGCGAGTGAATGAGCCCTCCAGTGCAAAAAGTCCAGGATGTACCGCATGGCATAGGCCAGATTGTCTGCTAGGAGCGGTGATGGAAGATCACAAGAGCTCACCAGGAGAGAGTGAAGGAAGTGACACATGGCATAGAGGTGCAATTCTATAATGTACAGCAGGGTTCCTCAATAGGTGGCCCGCGGTGCACATCCGGGCCGTGAGAGAAAAATGTTTGGCATTGCGCTAATTTCAAATAATGTGGCATGAAAATTCAAATGCAGCATCAGAAAGTGACATTAAACTGACATCGTGTCTACACCAAGCGTTTGTTGGAGCGGTGACCGATTGCAACAAGATACAATAGAACCCATATAACAGCTGATGTGTCTTTCTGAGTGGATGATCCACGTGTATGGACGGAATACATATGATGTTGGTCACATTGAGTTTACAATTTAAGGACCACAAGTTTGCTTTAATTTATTTTCCTGATCGGAGGTAAAATATCTATTGTTGCTTTCATTATGGCTTTAAAGGTCATGCAAAATAATATTCAAACTCACAATAGACACTTTTAACATTGACTAAAGCACATAATCATTGCCTGAGATTATCACTGTCATATTTTGTATGTTGTTCCTGCCACGACGTCGCGAAATAGAAAAACGTTCGAAAAAAAAAAAAAAATAGAATCCCTGTCTCTTGTCGCGTGTAACTGTAGCGGGTGGTTAGGACAAAAACTACTGGAAAAGATAATTGTTATCGCGTCGTGGCTGGTTGGGACACACGATGTTACAGTTTGATCCCCCCCCAAAAAATCAAAGTATAAAAATATTAATGCTGACAGATCTAATAATTGAATCTGCAATTAGGGAAAGTGGAGAGGAGAGATCCAGTCTGGGAATGAGCAGGAATAGTTGATTTGCATGGCAGACATGGAGATCCAGATTTTTTGTTTACTCATTTGTTTTTAATATTCAACAGGCAAAGTTCCTTAGTTTCCTGTATCAAAAAATTGTAACAATTGTTTGAATAAAACAGACTACCGGGGGGCGGACATTTTGGTTGTAACATTGTGGTCAGTGGCCCTTGGCTTGGTATTGTTGGCAGAATTTGCATGGGCTTGCCATTCAGAAGGTGACAAGGGACCTTGGCTGTAGCAAAGGTACCGGTTCCACAAGTATAGTCTGAGTAATCCCTGCATGTCTCGACACAGGGGAGGAATGAAGTGAATCAATGCAATCAGCACATAGGTGCTGTTTGGAGGGCAGTGAGTTGGAGCTGGTGTCTGTGGTGGTTGACTGTGAAATATGATCATCCAGGGTTCACTGAATGGGGCTGATAATGGCAGAAGGTGGAATGATGGGCTCAGGAGTATCTGTTGGAAGTATCAAGAGAGTGGATTCTGGAGAGAGCATCTCTCTTGGAGTTTTTGGATGATACATGATGGAGAAGGCAAAGGTAATCTCTTGAAATGGGTGACCAAAACCTCAAGACAGTGGGGCCACTCCTCAAGTGCCAGCTAGATGGCCAACAGGATATTTATATGTTAGAGTCTCCATTACCCTGTGCATGAGAGGCCAGGTGCACAAGTGTTTTCACCAAATCTTGCACTAGCGTTTCCATGCTTACTTTGTGTTATGTTTGAATTTGTCGTTTTTATCGTCTGTATTTGTAGTCTTTATTTTATGTTGTTTGTGAAGAGTTGATTTATGCACAAAGATTTCCCAGGAAACATTTTTCTATTTGTTTGAAACTGTTGTGGGCTTCATTAATTATACAGTGAGAACAAACTATTTTGCGGATAACAAGATACTCTTATTTTTAAAAAAATAACTGGAAGTGTCTGCCAGGAATGTTCCTCCTGCAGAGATAAACACTATTTCGAGAGCAGGAGCGCCAACTTCTGATCAAGAGTAAACTCCTTTTAATTATTTCACTCATTTTCAATAGTTTATTTCTTCACACACTTGGTGTCATGCCCCAAGAACACGATGTTCACACCAGTTGACCTAGATGATGAACATTTATGAGTCTGGAGATCTGAGAGTCCTCTGTCCAGTGGAGATGTTGTGAAACTCTCAGTTATAATTTTGATGAAGTACATTAACTGACATTTGATCAAATTTTGATTTTCTTTGTCAGATTGATGGAGCACATTTTTACACTTCAGTTCCTTCTCATAGTCTGATATGTCCTTATACTTAAACTATCCCTTTAACAAAAACATTAACACTAGTAAATGTTATCAAATAGTAACTAACACAGTTACTAAATGAACAGTGTTGGGGGTAACGCATTTGTTTTTAAAAAACAAAAAACGTTACGTGAGTTACGTAATCAGATTATTTTTTTTCAAGTAACTAGTAAAGTAATGCATTCATTTTTAATTTACAAGCAGATATCTGAGTTACTTTTCAAATAAGTAACGCAAGTTACTTTTGTTCCAGTTTATTGACTGACAGCTCTCATGTCCCCATGTTGAGAGAAATCAGAAAATGTTACTAGTTCTAAAATAAATATGAATATGCAATAATTCATCTCACTCACAAAAAAAAACACACAGATTCGTCATTCCCTCAAAATGAATAATAATGCAACTCAGAATATGATGCAAACCTGTAATAATTAAATGTTAAACAACACAATATCCTTTATGTATTTAATCCCATTCTTTGCTTCTGACCTTCGATGATCCAGTTCAAAACCGACTACAAGGCAAATTACTCTAGACAAACATTTGTGTCTTTGTTTATTGGCTGAAGTGTGTTGAAATGTCTTCTTCTGTATTCTACTGTACTTTCTCTTCAGCCTGAGGCGCATTCATTTCATTGAAAAGGCTTTTATATTTGCAAAAATATAACTTTTTTATTTTAAAAGCAAACAAGCAAGCCCTGCCAAGATTTAAAAAGTAACTCAAAAGTAATGTAATGCATTACTTTCTATAAAAAGTAATTAAGTAACGTAATTATTTACTTTTTTTATGGAGTAACGCAATTGTAATGCATTAACTTTTAAAAGTAACTTTCCCCAACACGGAAATGATACGTGAATGGGATACGAAAGTAAGGCAGAAGATTTTGTAAATGCTTGGGAGGATTGGAGTTGACCAGTCGGCCTACTTAATTTAACATTTTCTTTTGTTTCAGCAGAATACATGTTACCTGGGAAGTGAGATAATTAGACAAAATTTAGTGCAGGTAAAAGGCACAATATTATGTTTTCAAACTCACAAAACAGGCCCAACAAATACACCACAGGTCATTGTCATCAGACAATATCAATTAAGCACAATAATGCTGAGACATGTACTATACCAGTTCTGGTCAAACGATTATCCTCTCTCACTTCAAATAAAAGTTTTTTGTTTGCATAACTGTATATGTTTTGTACTGTTTATATGTATTATGTAATATAAAGCACACCATGCTGATAGATTAAGAAAATATGTTATGTCTTTGTATATATTAAATATATTGTAAATAATAAAATTATTTGAATATCATATATGCATGTAACTACATGTTCATTTTCAAACTATATACCCTGCATGTGGTGGTATTTATATATATATATATATAGATATATATATTATATATATGTGATATATGAGTATATAGAAATATATATAACACAGTATCCCAGATATTTAATAAACAAAACTTTTTATTTTTGGATGCAATTAACGGTTATGACCAGCACAACTCTGACTAATATTTATTTAATTCTTGATTTTAACTTTTGGGAGACTGTCAATTTGGGAAATGGGGATTCACAATATCTATTCATATTTAATTAATGCACAAATATATATTAATAATCGAGTCCTTCCTACTCCTTCTAGTGTCGAAGAAAATAAGAGGCACACCCTAAACTACGCACTTTGTTGGCTTTGGGTACGATAGACACCAATGATCAAACAAAACTATACAGCAACATAATGACGCTCTGAGTGACAAGAATGCTAAATTACTTTTAATAACTAATCTTTTTGATGATCCCTTTAAACAGTGTACCCCCTCAGACCTGTTAGCTGCGGTTGCTGCTGACCTTTTATGATGCCATGTTTCTAACGGCAAAATTCTGCCACCGTAGGCCTGTATTTTATAAAAGACTATCTCAACAGCATCCTAACACTTTAAAGTATTTCTTCTTTCTCAATGGAGCTAATTTCATTCAAAACCAAGGATATCCCTACTGACTGTTACATGAGAAACACCCACAGTATAGCACAGACTAAAGAGCCCAATAAACTGCACACCATAAAATAAGGAGGTATTTCCTGCCGCCTGACAGTAAACTAACACTGTCTTAAAGGGGTCATATGTTGCTTTTTAAAAGAGCATTATTTTGTGTATTTGGTGAAATGTGTTTATGCGTTTTAAAGTTAAAAAAACATTATTTTCCACATCCTGTACATTATTGTTTCTCCTCTATGCCTTTCTGAAACATGTCGATTTTTATAAAGCTCATCTGTCTGAAAAAGCGAGGGTGTGCTGTGATTGGGCAGCTATCCAGCGCGTTGTGATTGGCCAAATACCTCAAATACTACAAGCGTGTGACAAAAATGTTACGCCCCTCACCATACTGTGATGATGCCCTGTCAGGCCGGAGCGATGAGACAGAAACATTAAAACCCATTATAAATTAGGTATTTGTTGCATCCAGTGGGGACATAATTACAGATTATAATGACTTATACTGTCTTTTTACGCGTTGCGTTGCATTGCATCACGCCACGTAAACATAAAACCCTGTCTGCATGTGTGATCGGAGAAACAATAAGTGCTACTCTACACTGCCCAAACTCTCGTTTGAATCATCAGTGGCAAATCCTTTAAATGAAACGTACTTACGTGAGTCAGAACTGCCATTTTAGTCTAACGTCTCTCCCAGGTTCAGGAAACATTCCTCCATAAAATGTGCCGGCGATCCCCAGCACTAAGTTGATGTATACCCTCAGCGACCAGCACAGAGCTCTCCAGGCATGATGAAGCGGATATCGTCGTCTTTTGGAAGACCAAACAAAGTAGTTTTCGCTTTCACAACGCAACACACAGTGCCTTCACGACATGGCGGCGCAACAACAATACTACAGCGAGAATAAAAATTACGCCTTTTGTCCCTCTTCTTTGTGGACATTTTGGGCTGCCGTTCAATCTTCCCACATAGTGAGGTAGACATGTGGGGTTGTGTTAGAATGAGCCGTTTTAGGTAGTTGTTGTTGACTCTTAACTTTTATAAAGGATATTTCTTTGGATTTGAGACTTTAGGCTTTGCAAATTTACAGATCTTCTTTATGCACCAAGAGCTTGTAACACTCCAAAGAGAAAGGAAAAAATTTTATCGCATCATATGACCCCTTTAAGATCTTGCACTGATCTTTGGGTTTGTTATCAGATTCTAAAATTAACTCCATGCTTCACCTCCTTCACCTGTGAAGTCATGAATAGAAACTGACCAATGTTACTGAGGTAGGTGGTCAAATAAATGTCAAATGTATAATTTGGCTGAATATATGTACACTTTTATTACATGAAAGTGGCATGTTTCATCCATTAATATGTTTGTCAGCATCAAGGTTCTGTTGTTTAGCATGGCAGGATGATCAGTACTGGAAGGTTTGACACTATGTGCATTCTTGAGCAGATACCTCTTTAATCATCACAACAAGTTTCATTTTTCTGGTGAGATCTATTATCTAGACCAGAAGTTGTTGTTTCTGCGCAAAATTTGAACGGAATCACGCAATCCAGTCAAAATGGAAATTACAGTAAAACGCGGAATCAAAACCTGTCAAAATAAGAGTTCGGTTTAATTTGAGATTGTGACAAAAATAAATTTCTATTGTACAGTACAATGTACTTCTAAAATTAATAATAATAATACAACATTATTTTAAAAGAAATAATCACACTTTTTTTCCATAGTTAAATTTTTACAGTAAACCTCTCTATACAGCACCGTGTTTGGCAAAATCATTAAATTTCTCGTTAAACTTCCATTTGATTACATTTTTAAATATTAAACTGTTAATATTGTATGCCTTTATTTGATTACCACCCTTTTGTAATAATAAATAAATCCCAAATATAAACGACAACACAGATTTCTGAAAAAAATGAAAATTTCATGGCCATTTGAATTGAAAAATATTAAGTTGTAAAAGTTGTAAACTTCCATTGATCTAGACGCTTTTAGATATAAAATGGAAATTAATCCAGAAAATTTATGGAAAACACAGAATTTGGTTAAAATAAAACTGAATTTGAGAAAAAAATAAAACAGATTTCATTGGTCATTTTTTGTTGAACTTTTAATAAAGTGTTGTTAAATTGTATATGTTTTATGATTTCAAATAATTAGACAGGCTTTTTAATTGCAATTGAATTTAACAATTAAAACAGAGTCCAGAAAAAAAGGAAATCCAGAAACATTTATGGAAATTCCAATGGCATCTAAGAGGACAAACTGTAGCAAGCAAATGCTTATTTTATAAGACAATCGCTATGTTTCCATCCAAAGATGTGAATTTAAATTATGCACAAAACTGGAACAAAGAGAACAAATCGTCCCTCCCTGTATTTGGCACTATATCAATATAAAATTCGGAGAATCCACTGATATAAAAGTTTAATATCTCTGATAATTACTCCACGTCTCATAGCGACAGACAAACACAATAAATGCGGTAACCTTGCTTCCGGAGCAGTAGATGCTGCGGTTTGAATGCAGTCGTTAAGAAAAATTATCCAGAAATACTTTGATGACAGACTTTTCTCGGGCATTTCAGAATGACCATAACAGCATTTCAGATGCTGTGGAATGAGATTGGTCCACTGGTTAGTCACGTTATCCCATCCCATCGTGCAAAGTCACATGACTTTATTGATGTGCATGGTGGAATTTATTCAGCAAATGTGTTTCTATTGTAGTTTATGCACATTTTTTTCTTATCGGATCAAGTTTTATCCTACTCAATTGTACGCATACTTTTTTATGTGCATTTTTAGAATTTATGCAAATCTTGGCGTTTCCATCCAGCGTATTTTTATGCGATATTCCAAAATGCGCAAAAAAAAATAGCTAAGGGGATGTTTTTTTAGTACAGACAGCCATGCCTCAACACTCCTTCTAACCACCCCAGTCCAAATATGATCTGACCATTTCTGCGTCACACCCAGAGAGCTTGTGACGTTACATTGCAATATTAGAAGGCTGGAGTTCAGTGTAAACCGTTCATTATAACAAGAGCGACACCATGTAGACGTGGTGTCAGTTTAGGTTACTTTTTCACTTATACTTTGTGAACATATCAGATTTTCTAATGAATTGCATAATGATTCTGGCAGTAGGATTTGCTCCTGTGGTGAGCCAAGTTCTTGCTCATTAGAGACGGCCCTCATGACAGCTATTTGGAGTTTAATGTCACTGTCATCCTGAGCTGAATGGGACCCTTTGAGAGGAAGGATCCTGGAGAAATAGAGCCAGCAGATTTGTTACAACAACAGGCTTCAGTTTGTGGAGGGAACACTAAAGCATCCAGACGTTAAACAATGAGGGACGGCAATATTTATAAACAGTTCACATTCTTTGTGGCCTAATGACTGTGAGTAGATTGGATAGTGTGTATTTTTTTTTTTTTATCAAGACTTAATTCAAAAGGTAAAGTGAATTTAAAAGTTCAAATCCCTAACCTTAAGTATTCAATTTTGTTATAACTGTACCATCTGTGCAATGAACAAGAATCATATCTTCAATCATATGGATCAATGATTCGAATCAAAACAGGCAACAACAAAAAAATCCCTTAGACTTAAATTGAATGACCGAGCCATGTTTAAAGATCAAAACATATTTTTTTGACGTCAATTAGTGCACGTTCACTTTTTCAGCAGTGTTGGATTTGTAAGTATTTTTTTCCATTCATTTTTCCCAAAGGGAAATGTTTCATTAAACCATTATAAAGCCATGAACCAAATCAACCATCTACGGGGTGAATCAAAACAATATAAACTATTTTTGAAGCCAAAAAGTATTTGAAAATCAGACAAATTGTCTGTGGAGACTGTGTACTTGACAGTCTTTAATTAAGAAACAAACTCAATCCATAAGCGTCGAATGACATAACAAAATGCATGTTTTCCACCATGAATTCCATTGTTAAACATGATCATTTAAAAAAATAATTTCAAATAATGTGAACAGATGGCTTCAACAAAGCATACCACTGAGTAACAACCTCAGAGCTCACGACAGGTCTGTCTGGGAAAGTTACTTTTAAAAGTAATGCATTACAATATTGTGTTACTCCCTAAAATGTATCTGTTTATTGAAAGTAATGTGTTACATTACTTTTGTGTTACTTGTTCTCATATGGGCTGGGCTTATTTGTTTGTGTTTAATATAAAAAAAAGTTCTGTTTTTGGCAAATATAAAAGCCCTTTCACAACAAAAAGTAATGAATAAACCTCAGGCTGAATGAAAAGTAAATTGACATCTGTACAGTAGAGGGTGCAGGTCAAACAAACCTTTCAGCTGTGCTGCCTTTTTGGATTGCATGAAGAATTGGATAGCTTATTATTAGTATGGTTGAACTGGATCATTGAAGGTCAGCTGCAATTGGTTGATAAAATGGGATTAAATGCGTAAATGATATTTACATAATTAGCGTCAATTCCGGAACTTGAATGTTGCTCTCTATAAGAAACTACTCAAGCCAGCAACCACCTTAGAAACTGCTCATAAATGCCCCACAACAACCACCCAGGACACCCCAGCATTGTGGCGGTAGTTTTTGTAGAAATAGCACCACTCACTTTTCCAGTTTTGCAGACTCTTTTTCCCTAAGCGTGTTTATAAGCTAATGCCTTCTGGATGTTTATGAAGACACTACAGCTTCCTTATTTCTCAGTTCTCTTCTTTGAAATACACAAGCTTATTTTTCTCAGCCCCTGGTTTCCTCTCGAACCTCCTCTTTTGAAGCTCTAAATGGATAGTCTTCATTTCCCATGGAAACAATAGCTGTCGCAGATCTCAGCCTTTGTTTAGGCATTCCTCTGCCTGGCGGCAATATGAAGCAATTAGGTGCATGTGAGCAATTAGTGAACTGAGGGTTTTTTTGTCTTTTTTCTGTCACACAGTGTTTTATGGCTGGATGGCTCTCAGAGCTCTCGCTATTTGATCTGACTACATCTATGCGACAGGTCTTATTGTGTGATAAGTTTACATCACTTCATAGTGGATATTAAAAACCCTTTGATCCCGTCTATTATGTTGGACTCTGTTCAAGACATTCTAATATTTACCATCAATCTTTGACCAGATTAGTGAATGTAAATACGACTAATAAATGACATCTTAACAATCTCTATCCCATGCTTTGCTCTTATCTCATCTACTTCTCTCCATCTTATCGTATGAATAGGTATGGTACTAACTGGTACATGCTTATATCTTCTCACTATGCCTGGATTTGCGCATGTGTGTTTTATGTCAGCCTTGTATGCATTCCAAGCTCTGTGTGTGATCTGACTGTGTTTGCATGGCAAACATCATAGTAAAACGTTATCTCTCTTATCACGTAAGCCGAGTGGCAAAACTCTGGTGTGTTTCTGTCTTGTCTCCAGAATTTTTCTTAGAAATTATAGTAATTTTTAACAGAAGAAGTACACACACAAACACCTTTCATTACAGAGATTCACATCATTTATTATTTCAGTATATTTTTCAGAACAGTGCATTTACATTGTTGGTGACTGACTCAGTCCTTAGCAAGGAGGATATGAGTGTTACTGGATAGATGTTCTGGCACACTATGAGTGTCTTTCTCTTAAAAAAAACTTTTTCCAAAGAGTTCTGTTGGATTCAAATGAGGCAACATGCTTAGTCAAGTAATAGTTAGATTTTTTTTTCTAGAAACTTTGGTCAAACTTTATTTTAAGGTCCAATTCTCACAATTAACTATGACTTTTGCCTCAATAAATTCCTAATTTGCTGCTTACTAATAGTTAGTAATGTAGTTGTTTAGTAGGGGTTGAATGACTTCTGATTTTTTAAAGTAGACTTTTATGTGATGAAATTCGAGTCAAAATCGACTAGTCGCTGATGACGTCATTAATGAACACATAAGTCTGGAGCTGTGATAAACAGCTTGTGCACATACGGCATATGACACAGCGCTGCCCACATAACTATTGCTCCTATAACAGGTCAGTTTTAGCAGTTTTTTTTTGTCTTTGGATCGTTATATTTCTCACAGATTTCTGCACGTTCTAAATCAGACACAGATAACGTAGCACAGTAAACATTATATTCATATGAATGCATTAGTGAGAGCGATTGCGTGTGTGAATTAATTCTACCTGGCAGCGTCTCTCTACTAGTAGTGAAGCTGTGGGATTTAGTTATTAAGAAATATATGCTTGAACTTTTAGTTTCTAAGCTTATTATTGAGGAAAAATAACATGCCGCGCCGCGCGATCTGCGTGGGAGGTACGAGATAATGTCGTAATGTGTGTGTGTTACAGGGCAGCAGCGCATTAGATAGAACAGCGAGTAAACTACCGTACCACTAAGCTGTTAACAGTGTGCATTCTCCAGTTCATTTCGGGCACAGTAATATAATCTCAATGTTGTGGAGCAGCTTTCAAGTAGCATTTATTTGGCATTTTAACGTTGGGAACGGAGCGGTAACATGTGGAAGTCTTCAAAGATTTATTATCACGTTGCGCCCCATCTAAGGACCAGCGACTCAGTCGACTGTTAATGTTTCAAGCGTCATGAGAGCATTGAAGTCGACTAGTCGACTAGTCAACTAGTCGGTGCAACTGCTATTGTTTAGATATGTTGTAGGATTAAGGGATCTAGAATATGATCATGCGGAGAGAAACCAAACAAAATAAAAGGCATTAACCCTTTGACTGTCACCCCCCCATTTTAAAACATATGCATAAAAGTGCATTATTCAAACTTAAATTGTTATAATTCATGAACGCCTTTGAATACAGACCTAAGGTTGGACTATTTATAAAGAAGACAATCAGCAGATTATTGCAAAAGTGCAGTTGTAAAATACATTTTCGGACAGCGAATTAGCCAGAGGCGATCAATTGTTTCGCTTTTGGTGTGAAAGCATCATTCTATGGAAGGCAGATGGGCCAAAAGTCTTTAAATAGAATGCATGAAATTTGACCATGTCAACAACATGCACTGTTTGTCCGTGTTAACGTTACATCACACACAGCAGCCAGTAGTTGCTGTATTTCAGACTATATTTGCATATGTAACACGATGGTATATTGGTATACAACACATCATGTTTATTCATGAAGGAAGTTGTAATTGTACACTTGTATAACATATTTGTTCACGAGGGAGAATGCATCAGTATGTTCTGTATGATTTCAGACTTATGTCATGATTTGTCATGCCGTTTTTAGTTGTTTAGTTCAACATTCTTTCTCAAGTAGAAAAGTCTTCATTTACATTGTAAAATAATTAGCACAGTAGATATCAGTAAAGTAATGCCATAATAAAATATAGAAAGGATTAATATGTAGGTAAATCTAGAGGTAAATCTGCTTTAAAAAGTATTACATGTTCGAACACGGCCAGAATGTGTTGAGTTGCATTGAGAGACACGTTCAAATATGTTGTCTTAAAGTTAAACTGTGTCTTTACACGTACTAAAGAAATGTGGCAAAATCTGGAGCCTTAACACAACCAGAATGTGCATGTCTACACATACAAAAGAAATGCGTTCAAAATGGTCACGTTAGCTTGGACAAACAGTGTGTGTGGACATGGTCAAATTTCATGTGTTCCGTTTAAAGACTTTTGGCCTTATCGGCCTTCCATAACATCCATCGTTTTTATCACGCCACACTCAGTGTGAAAGGGCCTTAACTCTATTTATTTAGCAAGTCTACTTTTCAACAACTTTACTAACCTAACCAACTGTCTACTAATATTATAATGGCTGGTAGTTGGTATGTAGTTGCAAAGTTATTTATAGTTAGAATGTCTAAAGTGGACTTTCAGAATAAAGAGTTAACTATTTAAGTGATATTTCACAGAAGTAAACTCTTTTTATAATGTTGATTATCCTTCTAATGAAGTAAGCACACTTTAATTTTAATATAAAAAAACTGAAATACAGTGTATAGTTTTCAAAGCATACTGAATGTGATTTTTTTAACACCATGCAGTGCTCTGAGTCTTTTTTTCTGTTCCTCACATCGTAAAAAGATGCCTTGCATGTTTATAGTGATCTTACAGGCAAAGTGATTAATGGAACACAGCCAAGAGACTCAAGTGTCTCTGATTGCTTGACATGAGATTTATGAAGAGTCTTTTGACTTCTGCCCTGTACAGTCCATTAAACAGACATTGCTCATCCTACACATATCTCAGAGGGAGTGAAGTGAGTTTTTACTGAGGTTTTCAAAACGAATGTTTGCTAATCAGTCCTTGCTCACATAACACACTCAGCTGAGTGCACATCATTACTCAACATAATTATTTTAAACACTCTGAAAAATTTAAAATAATTGCAGATTGGTTAATGCTGATACAAGCTCCTTCAGCAGAACAGAAAGTACAAACCAACAGCAATGATAAAAAAAAAAAAAACATACACTGTCAACATTATCTGTGTACAATGAAAATCCTGGGGGATTTGTAAACAGAAATCAGTGATATCATTATATTTAGAAGCTATAATAATTAGCTTCATTAAAACAAATTGGAAAAATCTAGTTTCTCATGGTTTGAGTAGTTTGGACGTGTAGTACTTCTCTTAAAGGTGTCTGGTTTGCTCTGTTAAGTACCTACAAAACTATTTTAATCTTTTGTCAGCCTGTTTACGCTTCACGTATCTAAAAGGGCAACACTATGTGCTTCATGCAAGTTATCAGTATCAGTGTAAATACTGTAACTAGAGAGACAATTGAAAATATCTGTGACAAGAGTATTTTACAACTGAAAATAGGTCAAGAATTGTATTTCAGATAAGAAATTAACACAAGGGGTATTATGGTAGTAATATAGAATATAGAGTTAAATCTGTATAGAACAGAATCATATCTAAACCCCCAATTATTCCGTTATTCAAATTCACAAGAACAGATAAACCTGAAATAAGGTCATTTTAACAAGCCAAACAGTAGTGAAAATAGTTCGAAAATAATTATGAGAATGCAGATAATGTGTGATTTATGATTGGGTCATATCTTTATTGGCACAGGCCCTAGATCAACAGTTCTCTGTCAGACATATCTACAAAGCCAGGACTCTTGTCAGTCGCTGGGATTGCATGTTTATCTTCTGCAGATCCTGATGTTCTCCATTTATATAACCAAAGAGTGCCAGAATATGGCATTGTTTATACTCTGTAATTTGTGGCGTTAAATGTTTCTGTGAAAATTACACTTTGGAATAACATTGCCAGCTAAATAAGAGATCCATTACCACTTTGGATTTGATTCAGTATTGCTAGTTTCTTACCATATATACAGTATATATATGGTAACACTTTAGAATAATGGTCCGTTGTTAACAAGTAACTATGCAGGAAGTAATAGTAGTAGTACTAACATTAACACATAAATTACAATATAACTAATAGAGGAGCACGGACTAACTAAGCAAGTAGTAGCAAAAGTTCAGGACCAAGGTAGTTATTATTTTGATATAGAAATAATGATTAAATAAAAATATCTCATGAGAACGACACTTGCGAACGACCAGTTAATAAAGAATATAATTATTACCCTAATCACAACAGTACACGTCTTAAAGTGAAACAATTGGGTCTTTGTGGAAACTATTTAACTATTTCTAAGGACCATTATTCTAAAGTGTTGCCATATCTAAGAGATATAGATATATATAGATATTATATATATGAGAATATATATATTATCAAATTGCAATATAAACATCAGTAGACAGGAACTGTACAGGTGCATTTTAATTCACAGTTAGTACCTAGAGAACAAAAAGGATGAATTAGCCAACAGGAAACCCTAAACAATGTAAACACACGTTCATGTGCTTCTGAGATAAGGCACACACACGTTCATTTGCAGCAGGAGCCAGATAAATCCTCAAAGCACTGATAGCAGATGTCCTTTAAAGATTTTATGTTTGGCTATACGAATCAGATGTTGGGTTAGCATTAAAACAATATGTGAAAGAATGTGCATTAAGTTTTACATTTTGGTGTCATTCCCAGCGGGCACCTTGATGTCAATTTATATCAATTTGACATCAAATATTAGTCAAGACTTGATCAAGATACTGTGACGTCTTTTTAAATTCACTATGGACTGCAATTTCTGCCAGTGGTAATTCGGTGAAAATAAGAAGTTAATTGGTTTAATTTATATGTAGGCCAATATGTTTAACGTTCAATTTAAATCAAATCAACGTCATGTCAAGGTTTTTCAATTTTGATGCCAATTTGATGACTTTTCAACATCAGTTGCCCACTGAGTTGGTTTACTTTGAAAAGCAAAGCACAAAATACAGCTCATAAAAAGTTAGCTCAGAGAAAAGGTCTTGAATCAGTTCTTGGCATATGCCATTTGGTTTGGGTGGTTTTATGCAATGCAATGACATTCCTACATTATGAGTGTTGCTTAAGAGGACAAATCAGTTCCTGGGCTATTGTAGAGAGAGGTTAAAGTTGCTGTTACTTTATTGTCTGAGGTGAAGAGGGAGCTGGGAGAGCGTTTGTGTGTGTGGGTGTGTGTGTGGTGTGTGTGTGTGTGAAGTGCGGGTAGTGCGTTGCGTTGAGTGCATGCGACTGGTGGTGTATGCGTTTTGTGACAAATGGAGGACATACATTTGTAAATGACAAAGGTAGACAGGCATTACAAAGAGAAGGGGAATTTTCAGGACATTTACCCACCAGTCCCCACTTTCAAAAGCTATAAATCAAACAGTGAATGGAGTGTTTTATTTGAAAATCTGAAATGCAAAATGTCGCCTTGAGGGGTAGGTTTTAGGGGTAGGGTGGGGAGGGCGTTAGAGGCAATAAGCGAAATACGGTCTGTACAGTATAAAAACATTAGGCCTATGGGATGTCCCCACTTTTCACAAAAAAAAAACTGTGTGTGTGTGTGTGTGTGTTTTTGTGTGTGTGTTTGTGTGTGTGTGGTGGGTGTGTGTGTGTGTGTGTGTGTGGGTGCTGTGTGTGTGTGTGTGTGTGTGTGTGTGTGGTGTGTGGTGTTGTGTGTGTAGTGAACCCACGTTTTGCGCCACTCACTGGACGTTTCACTTTGAAACATTATATTATAAATAATTAAATAGAGGGAAAGAATTTAAACTCACTTTCACTCCCATGTTGTGAACTTTATGGGAATTGTCCCCTATTGTATGCTGAAAATTGCATAAAGTATTGCAATTTTATTTTACTGTTTGACTTTTACAAACTGCCCAGCCAAAGGTCTGGTCACAGCTGAGTTCATTTATGTATCTCATAGTCCTGAAAGTTCAGAGTGTGCAGAACTGTAATCTTGACAAAGGGTGAAAACGTTGAAGTGAACTAAAACGTAAGTTTTGATTTATGTAACATTTTAAGTCACTACATAGTTTCCAATCTTAGCTTTGATGAAATTTCGATTATTCTAAAATGTGAAAAATAGCAACAATCTACTAGTTTGTTCTCCAAGTTGGAACAGAATAAAAGTTTAGCTGCTTGCAGTGTTAAAATCAAACAGAGATCAGTGCTTAGATTAAGGCTAGATTATGCCCTTATCTGCTAGACTTAAAGTGTGAATGAAATGAGAGTTGAAAAGAGGGAAGAAAAACGAAGGATTTCTCATCAATTTTGCCTGCCTCTTCTCCTCTCTCTCACTCACTCTCTCTGCCCCCGTAGCTGAAACCCGCCCCGTTTCATTAGCAGGACCTGCCCTATAAATACTCTCTTTTGGCAGAGAAACTTACTCAGTGCCCTCAGAAACCCCCACACTAACACATCCGCGTGCCCAGAGCTGCCAGTCATGAAGGAGCTGAAGAGCAAGGCGTTCTGGAGGGCCGTTTTGGCCGAGCTGGTGGGTATGACCCTCTTCATCTTCCTCAGCATTACAGCTGCAGTTGGAAACGCCAACAATGACAAACCAGATCAGGAGGTCAAGGTGGCTCTTGCGTTTGGCTTGTCCATCGCCACTCTCGCCCAAAGCCTGGGTCACATCAGCGGAGCCCATCTGAATCCAGCTGTGACGCTGGGCTTGCTGGCCAGCTGTCAGATCAGCTTGCTGAAGGCTGTGATGTACATCGTGGCCCAGATGTTTGGTGCAGCGCTGGCGAGCGGCATCGTGTATGGCGTCACCAAAGGGGATGCCCTGGGGCTAAATACGGTGAGTACGCTGATCTTCAGTATCTCTGCTAAGACACCTGTCTCTGACTGCTCTGTTTACATGATTACATGAGTCGCTTACTCTAGTTTTAATTAAAAAAAAAATTCTAGTTTAAAATAAAATGTACATTTTCCAATGAATCTCCAAACTGGAATAATCTGTAATTAAATGTAAATTTTAAGTCTAGGAAATGTATGATTGGTTCAATTTCACAAATAAATAATTAGTTACAAAGAAAGAAATTTAGAATTTTTCTACACTGTTAAAAATATATCAAATCTGAATTTGGTTTTATGGAAGTCAAGAATATTATGAGCAAATCTATCTATATTAGGTTAAAGCAAGAAAAGCTATTTTAAGGTTCAGATAACACACACATCTCCTTTAGGTAACAGCTTTGTATTTTCACGTTTTTACAGTAAACTGCTGCTGTTTATATTACAGTTTATATTGCATGTATTTTGACATCTGGAAAAAACAACAACAAATGCTAAACAAAGCAACCCAGTGCCTGGTTTATTGTCGTATAATTATAGTAGACATTATTTAAAAACAAAAAGATCATATATCGGACATAGAATTAAAATATGTAATACTCTAAATAATAGTTATTAAAAAATGAAGTATATAAACTTCAAACTGATTTCAACAACATTTCTTATTTTCATTTACTTGAACCTGATGTTCTAAAATAACTAAAACAAAAATAAACATTTATATTCAAAAATTAACACAAATTCAAATGAAAACAGAACATGTAGAAATAAAAACTGATTCAAAATATTAATGAAACTATAATAGTTGCTCACTGATACTAAAGCAACACTGCTCGGTGTGTCAGAATCAGTCACTGTGAATGGGCATGAAGATACTCTTCTCATCTGTCTTCAGAGGCGGCATTCTTTCCATTGATTATGTTTTCTTAACATTTTAGGAAGGCGTAATGCACGTATTACTTTGCCAGAAAACAGAGTCATATCATGTAATTGCTGAGTGACATCAGACGGCTGTCCTCCGACCCGAAAACATTTCTTACTTGCATAAATGTGCATTTAAATTTACATCATTTTTCCTGCTTGTATCTTATTGTATACGTGATCAAATGAGTCTCTGAGTGTTTCCTCTGCTTTAAATGGATTGTGATGCTTGCGATGCATGCAAAGAAATTATTCGAAATACTGATTATTCGTTTGAATCTACACAACAATCGAACTAAATCTATTTTCTATTCACAGATCAGTGGTGATATTTCTCCCGGTCAAGGTGTTGGTATTGAACTCTTCGCTACCTTCCAGCTAGTGTTGTGTGTCATAGCAACCACAGACAAAAGAAGGCGGGACGTGATGGGCTCCGCCCCTCTGGCCATCGGCCTCAGCGTTTGCCTGGGCCATTTGACAGCCGTGAGTAACCAGCATTCACTCTTCTCCTGCTGCTGTCTCTTTTCTGCATCAGCATTCCTGTAGCTGTTGTATATATTGCCAGGGTCACCATATGAATACATAAAGCAGCATGGCATGAATAGAGTGATGTTTAAGTATGTAAATTAGTTTCTGCTTTAAGAGAAATAAAAATAAAGTAGCATAACTGATTCAAAAAATGGCCAGCTTATTTCTCTTGCTCAATCACCCATGACACCTTTGTCTTTCTCTGTTTAGATCAGTTTCACGGGATGTGGGATCAATCCGGCTCGATCCTTCGGCCCTGCAGTGATTCTTCGAGATTTTACCAACCACTGGGTAAAATTACATCTCTGTTTTCCCCTTTGAAAGTTAATACATTATATCTAAAACATAATAGAGAATGAATGTGTTAAATGTAAACCATTCAGGATCTTATCAGAAGACAGAATCAGCTCATATTGAACTTTTATAGTAATGAGTAACAATTATATTTTTTTTAGATGAATGCCTAGTCAAGAATAAACAATAGTTAACTTAGTTAAATCACATGTTTGTGTATTGTTTGCTAAGGGTTACTTAGTGTATAAAGTCCCAGATAGCACATGTACACTCTTAAAAATAAAGGTGCTTCACGATGCCATAGAAGAACCTTTTTGTCTAAATGGTTCCATAAAGAACCTTTAACATCTGAAGAACCTTTCTGTTTCACAAAAGCTTCTTTGTGGCGAAATAAGGTTCTTCAGATTACAAAAACGCAAGAAAAAGATGGTTCTTTAAAGAACCTTTGACTGAATGGTTCTTTGTGGAACCAAAAATGGTTCTTCTATGGCATCGCTTGAAGAACCTTTTGAAGCACCTTAATTTTTAAGAGTGTACATGTGATGAAATGAAAATTCTCTCATCATTTACTCATCCTTAAGTTGTTCCAAACATGTATGGGTTTCTTTCTTCTGTTGAACATGATGATATTTTGAGGAATGTGAGTATCAAACCGTTTTTGGTCCCCAATGATTTCAATAGTTTGGGGGGGAAGGGGGGAAAATGCAATGGAAGTCAGTGGGGACCAAAAACTGTTTGGTTACCCAGATTCTTTAAAATATCTCCTTTTGTTTTCGGCAGAAGAAAGAAACTCATACAGGTTTGAAACAACTAAAGGTGAATAAATGTTTGACTGGAATTTTTTTTTTTTTTCCCCCCCATTTTTTTTTTTGGATGACTGGCCCTTTCCCCCCCCCCCCCAGGTCTAGCTTTTCATCCTGTAAATGTATTGTTTGCTCATCTGCAACAGGGTGTTACATAGCCATAATAAAAATGAATTTAAGATGTTTATGAGATATTTGTACACAAAAACATCTTGGAGATGAAGTTAGCGATATGAACAAACCCCTTACGTTAAGTATGTTTGATATGGACATGAATGATACCTCGAATTTGGCTTGTTGAGAAGAAATTAGCTATTAAAAATCTGATTACATTAGAGGAGGTCATGTTTGGACTGGAGACCAGAATATCAGAGAGCCTGGGAGTGACCCTTGATTTGGGCCAGTAAGCAAACCCAGAATACCCTACCTACATTGGGAAAAAGAGAAGAAGAAAAAAAAGGTCCTCTTTTGAAATACTGTTGACTATAAGTATCTTTCCAAGTACATGTCAACTAACTCCCTTGCATATTAGACGGGACTTCCGGCTAGGGTTAGATTAGTAGAATAAGTTGAATGCACTTGTAAAGTTACGTATAGTCAACAGATGCCTAAAGTGGACCAAAAAGTGGTGTTGTAGAAACAATTTTCACTCAGAAATTTAAAGTAAATTTCACAATGAATTACAAAGAAATGCTACCTGGTCTTATGGCAAAAATGTACCTGGGGGCACTTTTTCGCGAGACGCGAAATACGTACCAATAAGTACATATCACTGCAGTTTCCAAAAGAAATAAACACTAGAGGCAGTAAAACACCAACAACTTTTATTACTTTTCACACAAAGTATGATTTACAGAGTTTCGATTAATAAAGCGTAATTTTCGCACAATTAATTGAAGAGTATTATGTTGTGACTTCAAAAAATTTTTAATATGCTGGGAGATTTGAAAACTGATGCTTTTGAATGTTAGCACAGCACATATCCAGCTTCATATCAATGGGTTTTCATTGACGATAGGTTTGTTCGGTAGCTCACGGAGTACGGAGACGTACTTGAGAGGTGAGGAGCTCCGGTTCGAATCCCGTGTAACTACGGTTCGACAAAACAGTTCAAATCTGCATATAAGGAAGTTAAAATGGCACGGTTGCATCAAAAAAAATTGTTTTTATATCAGTTTTGAATTTGTTAACACTATCGGATAGGTTTAGTGTGGGGGTTTGGTGGAGGGCATATTTCCAACACGATTAGAACATGAACTTTTCGCGACAGGCACCAGGTATTTGAAAATTCTAATCGCCGTTACTACGTACCTGAAGAACGTAATAAAAAAACGGGTAACACTTGATTGCGATAGTCTACTTAGAAATTCTTATTAATTAGTACGTAACTTGAAATCACATGAAACTAAAGCTAGTAGAGTATTAGTAGATGTTCTGCTTAAAGTGGTCATATGATGTTTGCTAAAAGAAAATTATGTGTGTATTTGGTGTAATGTAAGGGTGTTTATGGGTGTAAAGTAAAAAAAAAACACATTATTTTCAACATAATGTACATTATTGTTTCTCCTATATGCAAAAACACGTCGATTTTTACAAAGCTCATCGGTCTGAAAAGCGAGGTGTGCTGTGATTGGCCAGCTATCCAATGCGTTGTGATTGGCCGAATACCTCAAGCGTGTGACGGAAATGTTATTCCCCTCACATACTGCTGATGCCATGTCCGGCCAGAGCGACGAGACAAAAAAAATGTAAAACCCATTATAAACGAGGCATTTGTTGCATGCAGTGGGGACATAATTACAAATTATAATGACTTATACAGTCTTTTTACGCGTTGCATTGCATCGTGCCGCGTATACATAAAACCCTGTCTGCATTTGTGACTGCAAATGACAAACAACAAGTGCTACTCCACACTGCTCAAAACTCGCGTTTGAATCATCAGTGGCAAATCCTTTAAATGAAAACGTACTTACGTGAGTCAGAACTGCCGGCATTTTAGTCTAACGTTACTCTACCACGATCAGGAAACAGTCCTCCATAAAATGTGCTGCACACATCTGAAGATTTGGGTTAAACTGTTCTGGAACAATGTTGTAAATACAACTTAACCACTGATTTTCTAGTCGTGTCCTATTTTGGAAGACCAAACAAGTAGTTTCGCTTTCAGAACGAAAAACTCAGCGGCCTAGCGTGAGGGGAAGCCCAGGCTTAGAGTGCGCTGAGGCCGGGATAGAGTGAGCAGAGACGGCGGGGTCGAGAACGGTGCGGCCGGCGGATCCGACGAAGGAGCAGCAACCACATGTGACGACCCCAGGCTTCGTCCACGGTGAAAGCGATCGGCAATCCACAGCAAAAGTTGATAATTGATGTATGAAATAAAAGTTACGCCTTCTTTCTTTGCGTGACATTTGGCTGGTGTTATGCAAATCTTCCCACACAATGACGTAGACATGTGGGGGCATGTTAGAACGAGCCGTTTAGGTAGGCATGGTTAACTCTTAACTTTTATAAAGAATCTCTCTTTAGATTTGAGACTTTAATCTTTGCAACTTTACAGATCTTCTTTATGCACCAAGAGCTTGTAACACTCCAAAGAGAAAGGAAAAAATTTAAATCGCATATATGACCCTTAATATCTTCTAACACTTTCTTTGTCAACTTACTCAACTAACCCTAAACCTACCCTAACCGTCTACTCTGAGAGTTAGTAGACATGTAGTTGCAAATTAATGAGAATTAGTTGACATGTAGTTGACATGTAGTTACAAATTTACTTATAGTTAATAGAATGTCTAAAGTGGACTATCGAAATAAAGTGTAACCAAACACAACCATACGTACCTATATCAACGTAATAAAAACGTGCCAGGGTTGATGTATTGAACTCGTGTTTTAGCGCCACTCAGTGGACATTTCTCTTTGAAACTGCGGCGAAACGTGCAGTAAGGTACGAAAAAACGGTGTTGCAGAAAAGTACCCAGAGGTACGTATTTTCATGAGACTGGTTTGTGCAAGTAACATGTTTAAATTAATTAAACAAAATTTTGAAGTAGAAAAACTTATTTAAAAAGCATACTCCAATAAAGTTTAGACTCAAAAAACATCAATAAACATCAAAAAATAATTTATTTATAGTAGCGACTGACCACATGAACTAAGAACAAATCAGAAAAGCTTCGCATTTTTGCACCAGTAAGCACCCTCAGGAATGCTTTATATGATATTACATAAGCGATCCCACCCACAGACACAAATAGACTTTTACATATTTTTCAATTTGTTGTTTCCAGTCGATGTTTGAAATGATTTCTCTACTGTTTTCAGGTCTATTGGGTAGGCCCTATGTGTGGAGGTGTGGCAGCTGCGCTGGTCTATGACTTCCTGCTCTACCCTAAACTGGACGACTTCCCCGACCGCGTGAGGGTACTGGTGGCCGGCCCGGCCACAGACTATGACGTCAACGGTACTGACGATCCACCTGCTGTCGAGATGTTATCAAAGTGATATGATACTATCTTAGTATTTAGTGTATGATATTCTTCAAGACCTCAAGATATCTGTAAATATACCTGTTTTTCCCACAGGGAAATAGCATTCATTGTAATTGACTATATGACAGTGAGGAATTGCAAGTTTAAAACTGTCTTTGTAGTTGTTCAAAGGGACATCTGGCATTTTGTATTGACTGATTAGAGTTTTGTATTATTGTTTGTACTCTTATTTAGAGAATCAGTATGTACCTCAGGAAATTTATACAGTTTTCACTATTTTTTTTCTAACTTTTTTCACTTTGTATTGTGTTATGTGTACACTTTGATATTGTTTTTTTCTAATTAAACTTCAGAATTTTTAATCCTAAAGTGTTTTTCTTCAAATTGCAAAAGTTAAATTCCCAGACAAAAGATATAAAAGTTAGTTGATGTTTTTAAGTCGCACACGCAAGGGTTAACCATCACATATCAATCAAATACATTTTTGGAATCAATAATGGAGGAGTTACGTTGGAAGTTATATCCATAAAATTTTGAAAAAGCCTGCTTTGTTTTAAAATGTGGACGACAGCCTTGTAATCCACTGGTGGGAAGTTGAAACAACTTATTTTCAGATAGTCACATATGACATAAACAGAAATAAATGAAGACTTGAGGTAAAACTAAACTAGACTTTAACTATGAACGTGAACCTGAAGCATGATTTTAGAAACTCACTGACAGTGGGTAAACTCAAACAAAGGGACAAGTGACTAGGGAAACAAGAGGGCTATAAATACTAGGGCTAATTAGGGTAGCGAGGCACAAATGAGAACAATCAGGAAATCACAGAAGGGAAACAGGAACTACAACTACAAACTAAAAGACTAGATAACAAAGCAAGAGCACAAAATACACACAAGCCTGACAGCAATATTTCACTTTCAAAGATGCCATATGTACCATAAGCCTTCTGTAGTCTAAGTCTTCCTTGAAAAGCATTGGCTAAATTAATACATGTATTGAACCTTCTCTAGTCTTGCCTGGGTCCTAATGGGGAGAGTAAAAGGATAAAAAATGAAGCATTTTTTAAGCATGTGTTTTTGAGGAAAATTAGAAAAGTGCATCATTTAAATGACATTTTTGGGAGCATTTTGGAGTGAAATGTGACCTGGATATTTTTGAATGTGTGTGTAAGTGACCTTGATGCAGTTATGAAGCATATCAGAGAACAATCTTGGTGCAACATAAACCATAGAGCAGTATGAAACAGTGTGTGATACACGCTTATCAAAGAACTGCCTGTACAGCATACACCAAAAATAAAGTTAATTTCTTCATTTTTACACATGTACTAACACTGATATCTATTTCGTAATTTCAAACCTTTATATACACGAATATCAATATTACTCTAATGATGTAATTGTTTAAACAATTTATGTAACTGATGTTGATTTTTAAGACCATGTCCTAGTTTCATTGGCTGTGATATTGTTTGGTAATGATTGACCATCATTTTCTTTCATATCGGCTTCTCTGAAGAGGGAGGAAAAGTGCTGTTTTTAAACAAGAGAATGATGTGAAGAATCTCAAAGTCAATAAACAAAAAAGTCAGTCCACACATGTACCGAAATATTTAATACAGGTGAATAAGCCATCTCGCGCTTCTGGAAATGGCGTATAATGATGTTTAATGGACTAGTAGCCACCCATGGATAAAGCCTGGAAGCCCACCTCCCTCCTTTGTGCATCTTATCCTGTCTCGTATCCTGTTCCACACCAAGGAATGTCGCATCTTTTTTTCTTTATTGTTCGCAAGGTCATGTAGTAAACCAATGCTCATGAATGAGTAGCCTGATAATAAATAAATAAATACATTTTCTGCATAATAAAAATGTTGTATTCCAAAGTTTTCAATCTGTAAACAAAATAACCACTTGTTAAAATATTTTGTTTTGAATTAAGAAAAACATACTTTGCATTACAAATTATAAAAGTTTAATTGAATGAACATTAAAAATGTTGACAGCAGCCCTGTCCCAAACAGCACCTTAAGGGGCCACACACACGTAACGTCTTTTGCATGCTCAAGTTCATTATTTCAAATGTAGACGAGCGACGTTCGCAATGTTCATGTGATGCGATGCGTTCGTTTTTCACCACAGTGAGATGAAAACATCTCAACCTTTCAGAATGCCGCAAGTGCACCGCAGGTCATGTGACAAGAGCTGACCAATCAGCTTCATCCTTTAGGTAAAAACATTGAAAGCTCAGCCAAGATGGAGGAACAGCTGTACAGGGATTTAAATAAATTTAGTAGCAGAGCTACTGTCCACCAAAGCATTTTTCCCAAGGCTTTTTAAAATAGTTTTCAATGTGAGCACAGTTTTTTTTTAAACGCCAGAATCATGAGATGCTGAGAGATGCTATTTCATGCTGAGCATTGAGAGCTTGGACGTGTTTTCTTGGTGGTGAGATTTGAAGAATTTTCAACTTAGAGTAAAACACAGCGCTCATCCCTGTCACTTTTTAGTCAGCCGTCCAATCACAGTGGAGGAGGGGCGGGGCAAAAACCACACCGACCAATCGTCACATCTTGTTGTTCAAGAGCAAGACGACAACAAGAAGCACAACAATGGAATAAAATCATTTAAAACAAGGGCCAGAGCAAGTACTTTACATTCTGTCAACAGTTTTATATTCAGAAAGAAATTATCTGCAAAATCAGATTATCCGAGTATATTCTGAATCATATCAGCCACAAAAACAAAAAACACTGTGCCGCAGAAGCACTCTCAAGCGCTCACAGCTAGGTGGCTAAGCTGGCTAAAAATGCATTGGTGAACACACGGCCTAAACCTTTGCCGTATTCCACACTTTCGTGACGTAATGCCTCTTCAGGAGCTCTGCGGTGGAGCTCGCCTCATGCAGTATTACACTCCTGTGATACCGGAGGCTGCAGTTTTAGGACTGCATTTTTAGGAGCCTAGTTTTTTGTGACAGCGCCACCTAGCCAGTAGTACTCCATCAGAGGAGACCTGATTCAAACCTGAAACAAATGGGTGCAAAGACTGCTAGACCACAGAAACGATTCAATTTTATTATCTTCCTATCTTATTTTTAATGAGGCGATTTCAAACTTGAAATGTGCGACGCTTTCTGTGTCATCCGCTTCCAGTTATTTTTAGCTGTACAAAAGCATTCAGTTATGCTACTAGATGTTGCAGACTGGTATTTGTTATCATATTAGTTTAATTCATTAACGTAATCATAAACACACTGGGTTTGTAGCAACTATTTTAAGGTTTACTACACTTTAAGTTGGTTGCACACCAGACAAGACACACCAATCCACACTGCGGGTAATAAAAATCAAGTCTCATTCATACAAAGAAAACAACTTATATTTGCATTAAAAAAATATGGTCTTTTATAAGAGCTCATAGATTTAAAAAAAATTTATTTAAATATGTCAAGAGGCTTACCAACAGTTATGTTTAGTGTTTAGGGATTGGTTAGTAGAATATATCAATTAGGTTTAAACATTTAAAACCTAAATCATACATGAAAATTAATAATACAAATATATGTCATGCACCTGTTTTGCTCATTCAAAAGATCTAACATCTAACATTTTGCTCTAACATCTGGAAGTGCACACCATTATTTGGGTAGCATTTTATTTTACAGTCCTGTTCCACATGTACATACCATGTAGTTATTATAGCAATTACAATAATTAGGTAATAACTAGATACTAACCCTAAACCTACACCAAAACCTAACCTTAACCCATGCCTTATATTACTCAGTACTTTCTTAGGTAAGTATATTGTAAGGGGATGTAAGTGCACGTACTGTAAAATAAAGTGCAACCATTATTTGGCATTAGTTTAAAAGTTTTAAATAACAACATAATTTGGGACAGTTTTAACATTGCTTTAAATTGTGATTTTGCCATAATTGGTAGAACATGAAATATTCTTGTTGAGTCATGGTGCCATCTTGTGGTATGACTGACAGGAATACCCAGAGGACTCCTGTAGCTCAACCAGCAAAGCACAGCTAGCAAAGCCAAGCTCATGGGTTCAGTTCCCAGAGAGTACATGTACTGATAGAATGTAGACCTTGAATGCAATGTAAGTCTCTTTGGATAAAAATGTCTGCCAAATGTATAAATTTAAACTAGATTTTCCCACCACTGTCTTTGACTCAAATGCAGCATAAAGTGCTTCCACCAGTATTGTCATTTCCCTCACAACCAATAATTTTGCCACTACATTTTGATCAAAAGTTACAGAGGAGGTTACAGAGTACAGGACAGTATCAGTGAAGCGCATGCTTGAGATACGTGACATGCAAAGAAAACAAAGACAACTCGAGGTAAATAACTTGTGAACGGAGTGTTTATGACATCAGCGGTTCTGGAAAAAGACTCACTATAAATCAATGCAAATTATCCTTAATTTATTTCATATCTGATTAATCCAATCATAGTGTTTGCTTGATGCCTTTTTTCCCAAGATATAGATGTTAACTCTTTTTTGTTTTGTTTTTCTTACACTGTAAGTGTAGTATGTTGACAACATCTTAAATATCATAGGGTCTTATTTCTTTCTGGATGTACTAAAGGAGAATAATTGACAGAAAATCAGAACAGTTTGTCCAGGAAAGCAAGTTTCTTTTGTCAACTACTGCTGTTGAGTCTCTTATCAGTGTCTAGATGTGTGTGTGTGTGTTTGTGTGTGTGTGTGTGTGTGTGTGTGTGTGTGTGTGTGTGTGTGTGTGTGTGTGGTGTGTGTGTGTGTGTGTGTGCGTGCGTCTGTGCGTGTGTGTTCCCTCTCCTAGGTCTACAGAGTTAGTCCTTTGATGTGGTGTATTCATTTGTATGTGTCTCCAAAATGTAACCATTTTCTCAAAAGTCTTATTTTGTGAGATAAAAATATCAGGCACTGAGACAAAACCTTACTTTAAAATACATATTGTGTGTAAATAAATAAAACTAAAGAAAATATAGCTAAGGAAATGTAATGCAATGCTGCATGTGCATCTAAGTACCCAGGGTGCAGCGGGTGCAGAGAAGATGCAGGCCCACTTTTGCAACCAGTGTAGACTGTAAAACCTAACAGTCAAATGTACTAAATGCAAAACGTTCGTTTTATTTTATTACTGCTGAAAGTTTATCATGCTTAAAAGAAACAAGTTATGACTGAATGAGTTACAGTAGGTTTAATTTTCCCAGTGTGCTTTGCTTCAGACTTTTAAATTAGAGTTAAAGGGATAGTTCACCCAAAAATGAAAATGTGATGTTTATCTGCTTACCCCCAGGGCATCCAAGATGTAGGGTGACTTTGTTTCTTCAGTAGAACACAAACAAAGATTTTTAACTCAAACCGTTGCAGCCTGTCAGTTATATAATGTAAGTGAATAGGAATCACAGCTTTGAGAGTCAAAAAAACATAACAAAAAAAACAAATTAAACCATGTGGCTCGTGACGATACATTGATGTGAAAAGACACGAAACGATTGGTCTGTGCAAGAAACTGAACAGTATTTATATCGTTTTTTACCTCTGATTTTCCCATTGTTCTACATTCATTTTTGGGCGAACTATCCCTTTAATGTTGAAATTAAGTGTTAGTTTGTGCACACAATTAACATAGGGGGGAGGAATCTGTTAGTGTTTAATGTCCTCATATATTGGGATTTCAATTTAAGTTGGTTGCAATAGTATTTCCCTATATTAGCACATTAGGACATTTGGCCTACACACATGCACAAACAAACACCTAGACAGGCAAATGAGACGTTTTTTATAGGGTTTTATAGGGTAAATTGGATTTCAATGTAGTGCAAGTGTTTTCTATGGCAATCTGTGACCATTTCTACACTGGACACATCAAAGTGAAAGTTACAAATAACAGGGCATCAGATGACTTTTGGCAACTTGGTTCACACCAACTTGTAAGGATATTCTTTGTGTTCTCAATAGAAAAAAAGGTTCATATATTACCCTATATCTATTGATGTGTACAGATGAGAGTTCATTTTAGGGGTCAGGGTCAGGTGATTTTAGTCTGATTTACTCGTTTTCGATTCATGAACCAAGCATTTAATTTGGGTTAGAGATTTGAGCTAAATTGCTCAAATTTAATTTAAGAGCCTAACATCTCATAAACATACAGATGTCAGTCCTGTGTTCCATGTTTTGTGTTTTCCTCCCCCACGTGCTTTCCATGAAAGCTTGCCGCAGTGACGGCTTTAGATGACGCCACCATCAACTCTTTGTTCTGGCACAGGGCCAATTACCATCGCCCCGTGGACCTCCCAGACACCACGGGACTAAGCTGGAGGGAAGGGATCTTCCCGGTATCTGGAGAGTGTCCGGCCCCGAGCCAGAACCAGCCCGCCGGCCATTCCTCAGTCAAGCCCGTCGGCCACTCAGCAGACAAGTCAAGCACACCGGCCGCGGCTCTCTCCAGCCCCCCAGCCGTTCCAATGTCAAGCCCGCCGGCCGCGCCATTGTCCTCTAACCAAAGGAGGAGGAGGAGGAGGAGGAGAAAAAGACTGTTCTCCGCCCTCATCCTAGCCCCAGAGCTCGCTCCAGTGTCGGCTCCAGCCCCCGAATCCAGCCCAAAGAGGGCTCCAGTTCCTGAGTTTAGCCCACGGAGTGCTGCAGTCCCCGAGTTTAACCCAGAGAAAGCCCCATTCCCCAAGTTTAGCCCAGAGAGGGTTCCAGTCCCCGAGTTTAGCCCAGAGAGGGCTCCAGTCCCCGAGTTTAGCCCAGAGAGGGCTCCTGTCCCCGAGTTTAGCCCAGAGAGGGCTCCAGTCCCCGAGTTTAGCCCAGAGAGGGCTCCAGTCCCCACGTCCAGCCCAAGGAGTGCTCCAGTCCCCAAGTCTAGCACAGAAAGGGCTCCAGTTCCCACGTCCATCCCAAGGAGGGCTCCAGTCCCCAAGTCAAGCCCAGGGAGGGCCACAGTTCCCGAGTTTCCAGCCCAAGGAGTCTCAGTCCCCCAAGTCAAGCCCAGGGAGGGCCACAGTTCCCAAGTTAAGCCTACGGAGGGCCTCTGAAACCGACATTCTCCCCAAGGATTTTTTGGCGGGGGGTAGTAGGGGTCCATCCGTGGAGGCCGGGCCGAGTGCCGAGGCCAGGCTCCCCGAGCTCCCTGTTCCGCCATGGTCTCCTGAACTGTTTGCTCCACCATGGCTTCCTGAACTGTTTGCTCCGCCATGGCTCCCCGAGTTCCCTGTTCCGCCATGGCCTCCTAGTCTGCCTGATCCGCCATGGCCTCCGAGTCTGCCTGGACACGCCTTCCGGGAGGGGGGAGTAATGTCAGTCATGTGTTTCGTGTTTTGGGTTTTCCTCCCCCACATGCTTTCTATGACACAGTTTTCCCTTATGTTCAGTTATGTTTATTGATCCCAGGTGTTTCTCGTCAAGTCCTGTGTATTTAAGTGGTTCCTGTTCTGAGTTTGGTTTGGTCTTAAACGTCAATCCCCGTTCCTACGTGTGTTTTCCTAGTTCCTATGTGATAAATAAAGACTGTTCATGTTGAATTCTCCTACGTCTCCCTCGCTCCGACACAGTAGGCAACACCGTGACTGCAGAACAAGGTTCCTCAGAAGGTGGCCTGTGGGCCAGAGACACAAATGTTTGGCCTGCGTCCCACGCTGAAATCAAATGTTTATGTAAGTGTATGCACCAAGCACAATCTGTGAAAATTTTAGTTCTTAGAAAACAAAAAACTAAACAAAAAGTCCCAAAAACACAATATACTACTCAAAAATGTGGGAGTGTAGAAATGTTCCCGAGGTTAACCATATGTTACCCTAAAGCCCAAAGTATACTTAATTTTTTTACGCATATGTTGCACACTGTTGAATGCACAGCTTTTCCAAGTATAATCCATTTGACAGCATGTGCGGATACAGGTGTTTGACACATGCAGACTATAGAGATTTGTCCTCGTCCAGTGTCTGTGCTTTTTCTCTCCAAAAGTTATGAGTGATAAAAATGTCTTTATGTTGACTTGCTGCTGTCTTTTAATCCCCTCACACATGTACTCGTCAATGTGGGCGCCTATTGTTTCTGCCGTCTTCAGTAGTGTAGTGTTCAGTAGTGTTGTTCTTGTTCTATCTCCTCTGTTTCTTTTTCAACAGTTAAACAATGTCCCAGTTCAGTGTTGACATCTTGTGGACAAACTAAGTGAGGCAAAAACAATTCACAGCACTTGTGCAAGCGGTTACAAAAATTGCACTGTGCACTACAGTATGTGTGTACTCTTCTGATGATGAAATTCATGTCACGCGTATTGCACACCAACCCAAAATGAAAGTCTATAAAAAGTGGGCTTAACCCTAAAGGCCTGTTCTGACACAAATGTTCAGCAAAATCAGTCTGATTTTTGCATGCAAATTTTGTTTGTTCAGACTAATGCATAAAAATTGCACATGGCCTGAATGAAAATGCAAATTCACTCTCATTAGGTGGCACTTTCAGAAATTTAACACTGCACAACTTTCTGTTTCTGACACCCCTTGTCAAGAAAGGCAGTCAAATAGTATTTATATGTTTTAAACAGCTGTTCAGATTTTTGTATTCGCTATGGTGCTTATCAAACACCAAGCTGTATTTTTATGTAACAGCAGTGGCTCTGGGAATGTGACCAAAAGCACAAATCTCATTGGTTGGCCACTTTTTTCGCAAATTAAAATGTGTCTTGATGTGACCAGGTCTTGGAAACCTTGAATAGTGTGTTCCTTATACGCAATATACATTTGGGCAGCATAGGATCCAGGGAACATATGGCTCCCAAAAATGCAACAGACAAAGATCTTGATTTGAAAATGGATCTACTAGATCTTAATGTTCTTGTTATGTGACATTATCTCTTAGGCAGTTAGCAATTAACTACCTTCTTCCTCCTGCCATTTTCTGGTCTAAAACTGTGGTTGCTTTGTTAAAACCAGTTTCCTGTCAACCATCTTTCACCAAGTGTTTATAAGTGGTCGCTAAGCTGGCATTTTCATTTACCAGCTAAAAGGCAGAAAAGGAACAATATTCGTAATGGCACGAGAGCTTAAAAGTTGGTCGTTTTGGCGGGCAGTATTGGCAGAGTTTGTTGGGATGACGGTTTTTGTTTTTATTGGCATAGCCTCTGCCATTGGAAACAAGTATAACAGATATCCCGACCAAGAGGTTAAAGTAGCTTTAGCTTTTGGCCTGGCCATTGCCACATTGGCTCAGAGTTTGGGGCATATCAGTGGAGCCCATCTGAATCCAGCTGTTACTTTAGGACTTTTGGTCAGCTGTCAGATCAGTTTCTTCAAGGCCATCATGTATATCGTTGCCCAGATGTTGGGAGCTGTGCTGGCAAGTGGCATTATGTTCAAAGTTAGTCCTGACCCTGAATCGACACTGGGACTCAATATGGTAAGTTGTTTTAAATGTAATATTAAATCACAACCACTAACAGTACATTCAGAATTGCATTATTGCATTTTATTTTGTAATTGTTTAAGTTTTACAATAAAAATTATGTTACTTTAGATCCCCATTCTGACAACATATCCCATGTAGTGTGACAAATAAGGTCAGCGTTTGATAAATGGGCTGTCTTTTTGCTCTGATAATAATGGTGCAGATGTTAAAAATTCATCCAAATATTAAAAGGTCTTGAAATTGCATTTATTATCCTGTCTTGCTGTTGTAATGTGATTGTAGTAGTATAATCTTGTTGAATCCTTTTTCGCATCTTTACAATGTAGTCCAATTTTTTCTTATAGCTGAGTAACGGAGTGAAAGTCGGTCAGGGATTTGCCATTGAGCTTTTTGCAACCTTTCAGCTGGTCCTCTGTGTCCTGGCCACAACAGACAAACATCGAACTGATGTTACAGGCTCTGCACCCCTAGCCATCGGACTGTCAGTTGGTTTAGGGCACCTAGTCGCAGTAAGCAACTGACTTTTCATTAACCAAAAGTAAATGATATGTAATGATCTTGGAAATGAGATCAGTAGGTCTCCAACCAAGTTTAGTCAAATCTCTATTCTCTTTATGTTAAGTTGCTCATCATAAACTTCATAAGCTCATCATTCCTGTCCCCAGATCAGTTACACCGGGTGCGGCATCAACCCCGCTCGATCTTTTGGACCAGCTGTTGTTCTTGAAGCATTTAAAAACCACTGGGTACGTTCTTCCCAATTTTTTTTCTATTAGATTTTTGTAAGAACAAATTATAACACTTAATTTTGATAGTTCCACTTTAGACATTCTACTAACTACAAGTAACTTTGCAACTACATGTCAACTAGCAGTCATTGGAGTATTAGTAGACTGTCTTCTTAATATCTGCTGACACTTTATTTTGATGCTCGCTCAACTGACTATAAGTAACTGTGAAAGTCAAATTATTCTACTATCCCTAACCAGTTTACTAATACTCTAATTAGAGTTAGTTAACTTGTAGTTGCAAAGTTACTTGTAGTTATGTCTGAAGTAGATTATCAAAATATAGTTTAACCAGTGCTGGGTAATCTATAATCTGGATTACATACATTACATTACATTTTTAAATACTTCACGTAATTAGACTAAAGTTACTTTTTTACTGATTCATATTTTCACATGGTCCCATGACCTGCAGATACGGCAGTTATATTTATATTTAACTGAGTGTTTTCTTTTGATTGTTGTACTTTTTAAAAAGATTTTTGTGATTTTAAAGAATTTTTATTTTAAAGGTTTTGCAGTTTCCTGCACGAACCTCAGTTTGTGAAACTTTGCCCTAAACTAATATTAAGTGTCCCTTCATGTTGCTAATAACAATGAATGGAATATATTTTCTTTCTCTTTGTATTTTTATAGCAATATGCTACAAGATTATCTTATTTAAATTAACGTGATAAACAAGTTAGGTCAAAAGCAATCTAAAAGTAGTCTGATTATATTAAAATGTGTAATGTAATTGATGATGTTACTAACTACAATTTTTGGCATGTAATTTGGAATCAGTAAAGCCTACAGTTTAAAGTACCCAGTATAACCACAAATCCCATTGTTTTTGAATAACAATAAAAATGAATTTTATAATTGCAATTTTAGTGCTAAAAGGATTTGTAATTAGCCTGAGGTAAAAAATGCACTGGCCAAAACCGTTTTTGGCATAACTTTGTGACACTTATCTTTCTCTAAGTTTCTTAATGCTGGAAGATGGAAAGTTATTGTGGTTTTTTTGGTCCCTTCTTATTCAAAAAAAACTAAAATCCAAACCAATGACCCATAATATGCAATTGCTTTATATATATCTACTAACAAATATATTATTTTCATCAACATAGTCTACTGGAATTGCGCCGTGATGGCGGAGGGTGGCGCTTAGGGCAGCTGCTCTTTGTAACTACTTCTTGGCCTGTCCGCAACCAAAAAGGTAACAGCTTTCGCAAGCGGAGGTGATGATGTTCTGAAGGAGGACAAGGCGGACCTGCCTGTGGGGGAGGATAACAAACCAGCGCGACGAACCACTAATCAATAGGAGCAGCGGCCCGAATACGCGCAGATCCCGTTTTCTGGTCATTGGGCCACCGAGACGGACCCACATAAAAATATCTATATAAATGATAAACAAACCTGGCGTGTTTCCTTGGAGGGGGGGGAAGTTTTGTTAATGAACAGATACCTGAAAGCGATACCTAGCAAGATCGGGGCAGCACCAAGCACGCAATTACTATTAAGGTGCATCAATGTGGTTGGCGTATCCTAACGAACGTTTATTTGGGTCCAAGCTTCTTTATACTGGCTAAATATTCTACACTAGATCCACAAAGCTACGGTAACACATCTCGATGTACAGCTTGTAACCCTACTTATAATATGCGAAAATCAGGTTTCTTGTAAGGGGAGGGGACAGGGGAGCGAAATCTTGCAACTTACAGATGTTATTCCTGTGGACGGCTAAAAGGTGCGTGAGAGAGAAATTCAATGCTGGCATTGACAACGCATATAAAACGGTACGATAAGGCAGAGGTGAACAAAAATACGAAAATTAAAAAATCTAATATAGTTGTCAGCAATTGACAGGACACAACGTGACGGGGGTTATGAACATTTTGAACTATCCATAAACTATGCGTAACATCAACAATTAACATACGTAGACGGTGCCTCCGTCTCAGAATAGATATAAACACTATGCAGGCGCGCCGAGATTGGATACCTAACATAATGAATTAAATGTATGGAAATCTTTAGTTCCAATACACCAGTCAGATACAAATTGCCTTTTGTTGGTTTGTAGTACCCTCACAAGGTATTTCACCTCAAGTCATTGTGAATGAGTCTTGGCAAGAAGTGGGTATGTAACGTAGGACGAGAACATATATAGAAAATCGGAATGACAAGTTTGGAAATAAAAATTTTGACTATTTTGTGTAGTTGAAGAAGTTCTGGGCATTGTGATCTTACGAAAAATAAGTGATATTGATTATCATCACCAATAAAGGGGGTGGGGTAATACACTGCTCTCCTATTTGACTATATTGGTACAGATTTAATGTATTCCTGCTGATGAACATGTTGAATTTTCAGCATCAGTACTCCGTCTTCAGTTGTCACATGATCACTTCAGAAAGCATTCTGATTTGCTGCCAAGAAACATTTCCTGATGATCCATGTTGAAATTTTTTTGCTGCATAAAAGGAATATTTGGTGAATGGAAACCGGATCCAAAAATAGGGCAGTCAATTTTAAAAAGATATGCATGAAATAATACATAATAGAGTGGGATAAAACAAAAATTTATTCTACAAGGAATCCAGTATTGATCCAAATTTACAGTAAAGATCATATATGATGTTACAGAAAAAGGGGGAGTGGTGTGTTACTTTTTAAAGTAATTCTTTCTTTTGAACTTTAAATGGTCTCAACCAATCCTGGAAAAAAATGCATCCTAAGTTCCACAAATATTAAGAGCAAAAAACATTTCCAAAACATTTCCTACACCATTAAAAAATCTTAACTATTCAAACTTTGGTGACAGAGTGTGTGTATTTAGGCTAAGTTGCTATCTCTGTCTTCTATCACTAATAAGGCGGAAACCACCAGTGTGGCAATTGGAAGTAGGCGTCATTCTAGAATGACAGCTCATATAACAAAATTTTCACCAACGTTTCACCTGTTGATGGTCCGAGGAACCAAGAAACAAATAGAATGAGTAACGCAATCAAATAAGATGCGAGGATATCGATGTTTGATAGAAAAAATGTCTCATACATTCGATATGGAACATTTGACATTGAGGAACTAACCCAATACAGTTTGGTCGTCTTGTGCGAACAAATATCTAGAAATAATTTCAGCACATTACTCAGGAGTAGTCTGATGAACTACACGTCTGCAAAAGCTCAGGTGACCAGCATACAAAAAAAACACAGGCGGCGTATTTAATTCGTAGGGCAGGGATAGCACCGAGACACAATTTCCAAACTATAGCTGTTCGTAAAGCGGTACACAGCGGAGTAGTCACTAATGTTGGAAAAAAAAGTCTAGCACAAAGATCTACTAATTAGGTCTCAGGCGGTCAGTCCAACATGGAGACGACACCCAAAAAAATTACATCACCATTATGAGGCTCAGGCAGTAAAATATAAGCAAAGATCGCATGAACTTGGGGACGAGGGAGGATGGTAGGTAGTGGGGCGGTCAACACCCCAAAGAAGCTAGAGCGTTTTTAATTAGCACTACACCAAACCCTATTAAGTAACTGCAATTAAACCTCTTTAGGGACAGCTTTTTGTTCATCAGAAACAATCATCTAGCATCTGTTTTAACACCACTGAAAAACAAGGGGCCATCCCAGAATGCATCAGAATGGAACGGCATTGAACGCATACAAAGAATTTAATGTGCATGCCTAAAATTTTTGGCCGACATTCAAATTGTAATCATAAGTTTTGGCTTGGTTTCATTGGAAAACTATGATTTGTGTTCAGTGCATTTTATTGTTTCATGAGGTAGATGAAATAAACAGTGAATGAGATCTGTATTATTAGAGACGCAGATGGTTGTTTACAAAGTCAGTGTTATAGTCTTATTCCAAATGATTTCTGACATTATAATGTACATCTGGTAATCAAGTTTACTGAAAATTTGTGTCCAGCAACTGGAAGCGGCACAACTTAAAGGCCCGCTCACACCATGAACGATAACTGTATAAACATGAAAGAGAGTCCACACCACAGCTATAACGATAACGATGCAGTGGAGCCATATTGTTGGAATCACTTTCAGCACTATTTTTTCCCAGCTGATGAGCAATAAAACGCTGACAGCCTGTCAGAATTCAAATTCAAGATTAGATCAGTATGCCAGGCTAGCAAGCAATGTAACAGCTTAATTCAATTAAGAGATCAGATAGATCACACTAGCTAGATTCACTGTTTAGATGCACTCGAAACATAGCATGCTGAGGACATCTGCTGGATAAAGTTAAGTGTAAACTGCAGTGACGCAATGACTTTACCAACTGAGAAGGCGGGACTATTCCGCCATATTGTGCATTGCACTTTCTCCCATTCATAAGTAATAGACCTCGAACATTACAAAGCACACAATAACTTTAGTTAAGTCTACAAGAAGTAAATCTACGTCACCAGCTAATTACTCTTCAGTACTGATGCTATCCACCTTATTTTTCCCGTAAGATCGAGCGTGGTCATTTGTAAATTTAATGTCTTCCATTTACAGCTATTTTTGGCTGTACAAAACCGCTCGTTTTGCAGCTTAATATTTCGAACTGGCCTGTCTTACCATATCATTTTAATGTATTATCTTAATTATAAACACACTGGTTTGTAGTGCAAACCGTTTTACCGTTTATTGCACTTTGTTATTCTTCTCGTTATTTCCCTACAGCGCTTAATTGAACCGTAAGTCTCACACATTGACAGAAAACGGCTTACTTCTGCGTTGAAGAGCTACTGCAAAAATGGAAGTTCAGAGACAGAATTCTAAAAATGGCTGCGCACTTGTTTCTCAGGTCTATCTCAGGCACCGTACACTGTAAAAAAAAATCTGTTACATTTACGGTAAAATACCGGCAGCTTTGGTTGCCAGAATTTTACCGTAAAAATATGTTAGCAACATTTTAGGTTTTACAGACTTGATTTAAATTCACAATAAAATACCGTATTCCATTAACTGATGTAATTTTAATAAACCAACATATTGAAGTACTGATATCTGTTTTGAACCATTGTAATGCACTGATAACCACCAAAAACTGATGGTGATGAGAAAGTCACATGATGAACCAAAGCCCATCACAAACAGCTTTTCTACGAGCTGAGGAGGGCGATACTTGTATACAGAAGGTGCACAGTGTCATTCACACAAACACTAAACCCCATCATGGTGACACACATGATACTGAAATAATACAATAAACATTAATTTAACAACATTAGATGTAAGATTAAACCCTGGTATACACCACTGATAAGAAAAAACTTCAACTATGACGTGTCATGCAGGGAATTCTGGGAGTGTCAATTTACGGTTTTTCATCATAAATTATACAATGACTTTTTCTTTTTCACTTCCAAAAACCGTATTTTTAACAGTATGTTACTGTAAAATCACATTAAATGTAATAACATTTATTCACTGAATATAGTATGGAAACGTACTGTTAACCAGTTAATAGGTTTTTACTGTAGCATTTTTACAGTATTTTACTGTTAAAATCACAATCAGTGTATCTAAAGTCTTCGACGTAAAGCAGCAGATCATCTACATTCTCTTTCCTTACTTTGAAACTGCACCGTACGTTGAGAATGAACAAAATTTATCGTTCGCAGATGTGAACGTAAATATAGTTATCGTAATAGTTATCTTTATTATTCTTGGTGTGAATGGGCTGGTTATCTGCTCCCCTTCCTCAAAATACTTCTTCGGGCATCACTGATAAAACGCATTGCATGTTTTCACATAACTGTGATTTCAGTTAACCTTGGGTTACCACTGCACTTCTCTTTCCAAAAATGTGTTCATAGCAATCTGTGTTTTTGATCACTCTCTGTTGGTCTTAAATTTCTCTGTTTTCTGATATGTGAGTTTCATTTAATGAGTTAGTTTATGTTTATGGCATAGCGGCATGGACAGCTGGTTGAATCTGAGAGTAGTGTGTTAGATAAAGCATGTTAATTTCTCCCAATTCACTATGATAAAACATGGCACGTTCCTGTCAGTCTATCCGCTTTTCACTCCTACACTGCTTTGCTTCATTTTTCGTAAAGGATTCAGAAGCAATGCGGCGATGAGATTTTGTAGATGCTAAAATTTCATCATGAAAACTTGCTGGAGTAAAAGCTTTCAACTTCCCCTGTAGCAATCGAAACACCATACAACAGAGAAGAATATATATATCAGGAGGCGTTTCTGAGGGTGGGGTGACACTTCTGAACGGCATTTATCGAGTGACAGAACTGCAACACCCAAACGTTCAGTTATCGGTTTCCTCACATTGTGCTGATGAGGCATAAACAAACACATGCCGTAGATCTCCTCAAGCAGCTGTACTGAAAGACAAAAGCCAATTCCAAAACAAATTAAAGGAGATTGCTATGGTGTAAAGACATCATCATCTTTGTGAACAATAGTACCAAATCTATTAGATTGTCCTCAAGCCTCTATTTGACATTCTTATGGAATAGTTTGTCTTATTGCATGATTTTTTTAAATGTCTGTAGGGAATGATAAAATCAAGATTAAAAGATAAATGTGAATGAAGTGTCTCAATTGAAAATGTGTCGCAATATATGTGTCAGCCCTTCCAAGGACACCATGCACATCCAGTTTCAATTATAGGCCTATTAAATACCTGTTAGACACTTTATTTTAGAATAGATTAGATATGGAATCAGATAAAGATGGATTCATTCATACGGATGATTACATCCACCAGCTTTATTCTGCACCACTATTTCTGTAACAGACAACTAAAAGTGTAATCTCAGTGTTTTTTTTAAATAATACAATAAAAATGCATTTCAAAAATGTTTACATTTTTGAGAGTTCTGACTTGTGTTTTTTTTTTGGCTTTGCAAGAGCTGAGTAAAGATGGATTACATGCAGAACCACCAGGCAAACTCCTCTCTTGCCAGATATAAAATCTGTGTAATACTGCATTGATGTTTATGTCAGATTAAATATATACTATTCTGAAAATGTAGATGATTAAAGCTCTGTCTCCATTACCATTATTGTATGATGAACATCAGAATCTACTGTCTTACTACAAATAAATAAATAAACTAAGTGAAGAAAGGTAATGAATTCATCATAGTTGCTTGTAACTTCACTCGACCCTGAGCTGAGAAGTGACATTAAAGTACCGAGAAATTAAACCTTGTTATGACACTTTATTTAAGGACCAGTACTCACTATTAACTATATTAGCATGCATATTACTAGCATATTGGCTGTTTATTAGTACTTACAAAGCACATATTAATGCACGACCATATTCTAGAAATATAAAAATAAAATTAGTATGTACATTGACTTGTTTACATCAAAGCACCTTTGTAATGTCACCATGGTACAAAGGGTAACCATAATTTAATGCTTTAAACTTAAAAGACTGACATCTGCTGGACATTTTGTCGAAATCCACTGAATTCAGGAACATGTATTGGGAATATGTTGTGAAGTTCACACACACCTTACTCAGTTGATGGTGGAGTTTGACAAAACACTACAACAACAGCTGGAAAGTGGGAAAATACCAGTTTTGAGTAGGTTATTGGTGATGTTGTCATAAAAAATGGGTTTAAATGATTATGTTTACACATCATATCACTGTGAATTATGCCTCAAACGTTCGTTTTAAGAGGCCTATTGTTGAATGTTACACAAAATGAAGGTAAGAGTGACATTTGATCATGGTTTGGTCGATACCGTCAAAATGGCGCCTGGGTGACGTCACACATAATATACATACGTGACTGACAAAGACAGATAAAAGGGCAGTCAAAAGTGAAGCCCAAGAAACAAGAAATATAAAAAAATAGAAAGGTAGAAAAATCAGAAATGCATAGAATATGTGAATTACCACATATGTGAGTGCAGGGTTACTGAATGTGCTTTTTTAATTGATTGTGCTCTTTGTATCAATGCTGTTACTTTTACAAAGAAGCAATACTGATAGAGGCAATTTGATAAGCTATGGTCTCTTCAGAGACAGAATCTGGATAAATGCTTAAATGTGTAAAATAGCTGGAATATTCCCATCAGTTTAGAAGTGAAGACGAGCATCAAACCATCAGGATGAGCTGAAATTTGCAAAGACTGAGTTTATTATAGAGGATTCTTATTCTTCACTCTTCATTAAAGAAGCTGAAAGTTATTAAGCCTCAAGCAGTTTAAGATGTTGTTTGAAATTGTGTAAATAGCACTAATAATAAATAGAACAATGTTCTGGATCATCTATTTAAGTTTAATGTTTGTAGTGATTATAATGCTGATACCTATAGTAATGTAGCTTCCTTTAAAAATACAGTTACCATTGTAACATTCTAAGTCAGTTAAATTCCGTTAGATGTCTTAAAGGAACACTCCACTATTTTTGAAAATAGGCTCATTTTCCAACTCCCCTAGAGTTAAACAGTTGAGTTTTACCGTTTCCAAATCCATTCAGCCGATCTCCGGGTCTGGCACTTTTAGCTGTACACTATAAAACATGACAGTGAATTTAACGGTAAAAGACTAAAAATGCTACAGTAAAAACCTGTTAAATAGTTAACGGTTAATTCCCCTACTATATATGGTGAAAAACTGTATTGGACATTACATGTATTGGACATTAATTTTACGGTAGTATACCATTTTTTGAAGTGAAAAAAGACCGTATAATTTACAGTGAATAACCGTACATTGACATTCCCTGTGTTACATTTCAAATTTGATGTTTTTGTGTTGAAATAACTGTTTCTTCTTAGTTTTTTCTTATCAGTTTTGTATATTAGGGTTGTGTGTTACACCTAATGTTTTTAAATGAATGTTTATTGCATTATTTCCGTTTCATGTGCTACAATGACGGCGTTTAGTGTTTGTGTGAATGACACTGAGCACCTTCTATATATGTTATTATCTAAAAGCTGCTTGTGATGGGCTTTGGTTCATCATGTCACTTTCTCATCACCTCCTGCATTTGGTGGTTATCAGTGTATTACAAAGATACAAAACAGAGTTCAGTACTTCAATAGGTTGGTATATTAACATTATATCAGTTATTGAAATTACGTATTTAACTGTAAATTTAAGTTAAAATCATAAAACCTAAAATGATATTACACAGCACCTAAAAATAGGCTAACTTCCGTCAACATAACCAACGTGACCATCTGCTTGCACAGGGAGCGTGCTGGGGACTATTTTCAGGCGCTGCGTAATATAATTGCGCCTGCTGCACCCATAGTACGGCAGCAAAGTTCCTTGATTATTTTTACGATATCGTTGGAATCACTTTCAAAACGATTTGTCTTCAGCTGATGAATGATAAAACATTGACAGCCAATCAGAATCCATCCTGCTGTAACGAGCTCGAGAATTAAAGCGGCAGAAGAGTGTGCGCTTAGAATAAACAGACGACATCGTTCGCTGGTGTGGACACTAATATCGTTATCGTTATCGTTCTTGGTGTGAACGGGGCTTTATTTAGGTAGAACTTGTGATCATGTGTAGAAAGCATTGTCTGTAAGTTTTTATGATTAATTTGTATTTAATTTGCTGAATTGAATTTTTATGAAAGAACTATATACGATAAATAACAGTAAATTGAGACATTATTGTATTCTTAGAGATAACTGAAGCTACACTATACTTCTCCTTTCTAGTTTCACTCTGTTTCAACATACAGTATACAGTCAATGTGGTGTGGAATAAAGTGGCATTCTCCCTCAAGTGTACGTGTTGGAAAGAGTTTATCAATCTGTTAGCTTGAGTTGAGTTCTTTTGCGTCTTCTTGAGCTTGAATGTTTAAAGTTGCAAGGCTTAAAAACACATGCAAAGAATAAACTTTTGTGACGCCGCCCGCATGCTCCGTCAAAGAAATGGGCATAAATAGCCTACATGAAAAATATATTTAAAACAGGGCCGTAACCACCATAGACAGCTGCAAATCATTTAACATTTGTCAACTTTTAGAAATTCAGTATAAATGTTAAATGACCGACAGCTATATCCAGTGAAGCAAACTACTATCTCTCTTGACCTATCTATGAAAACAGTTTAGAAAACATTCAATCAATTCACACTTTATATCAACACCATGGGATGTCATATCACTCAGCCCTAACATGCAATAGAGCTTTAAACACATTTGAGAAGATTACCTACACTGTAAAAAATGACCGTGAATTTAACGGTAAAAGACTGTAAAAATGCTACAGTAAAAACCTGTTAAATGGTTAACGGTAAATTCCCCTACTATATACGGTGAAAAACTGTATTGGACATTACATGTAATTTTACGGTAGTATACCGTTTTTGGAAGTGAAAAAGACCGTATAATTTACAGTGAATAACCGTAAATTGACATTCCCAGAATTCCCTGCGTTACATTTCAAATTTGATGTTTTTTTTGTTAAAATAATTATGTTTCTTCTTAGTTTTTTCTTATCAGTTTTGTATGTTAGGGTTGTATGTTACACCTAATGTTGTTAAATGAATGTTTATTGCATTATTTCAGTTTCATGTGTGTTACCGTGATGGTGTTTAGTGTTTGTGTGAATGACACACTGTGCAGCTTCTATATATGTTATTATTTAAAAGCTGCTAGTGATGGGCTTTGGTTCATCGTGTGACTTTCTCATCACCTCCTGCATTTGGTGGTTATCAGTGTATTACAAAGGTACAAAACAGATTTCAGTACTTCAATAGGTTGGTATATTAACATTATATCAGTTAATAAAATTACGGTATTTAACTGTAAATTTAAGTTAAAACCGTAAAACCTAAAACATTGCTACTGTATTTTTTACAGTAAAATTCCGACAGCCACAGCTGCCGTTTTTTTACCGTAAATTTTACGGAATTTTTTTTACAGTGTATCAATGTCTGAACTATCTGATGCATGAAATCATCACCCTGATAAAGAGGTTGACTGGCACAAAGGGTTTTATGAAAATACAAAAATACTGATCTTAATATCTATTTAGACCCAAAATACATTTGATTTTTTTCCAAAGGTTTTAAAATACAAAATATAAAATAAATGGCGTATTTTGTATTTCAAATACATATTTTAAATGCATGTATCTGAAATACTGCCCATCCCTGGCCATCCATCTTATTAGTTTTCACTTTTACTTCACTATAGCTTTTGTTTTGAGACTAATTAAATGATACCTTATTATCAATACATTGTTATCTTTACTTTTTATATTTGAACAACTTATATTGTCTACTTATTGTATTTACATAAGGAAAAGGTACTTTTATATCTGAAATGCATGCATTGTTATGTTCCTTTTTGGGCTTACTGTTTTTAAAAAAAAAGCTTTTAATTGCCTAATAAATTATATTTTACTACGCATGACTGAGATTGGATGAGACTGCTATGTGTCCACATTTGTAGGCTATACCTGATTTGTGTGTGAGGTGTTGCTTTGTCATTTTAAACAGGGTTTGGCATCTGCTGCTGATGACGTCATCACTAGTCAGTCAGCATCGAGTCTTCTTCTGAGGCGAGGTGAGCATTTCGCGTATTTAAACAGGGCCTGATGGTAAAATGCACTGTAAACATTTTTGTTTATGCAACAATATGCGAGGTCGTTTCTGCATTGTTTTCATCGAGTACAGCGCTTAACAGCTTAGAACAAGCATGTGAGGAAAGCATGCTGAATTCACAAAGACCTGAGCGATTTGTGTTGTTGTGTGTTCGTGAGAATGATTGTTTCGAAGTTTGGAGTGATACTGTTGCTGTTACTGAATGTTTCGCGTTATGTGAGTGAAATGGATGCTAACCAATTGTATTGCTGCTGTGATTTTGTTATTTTTCTGACCTTTATCATTGTTATTGTTACTTTACATGGTTAAAATTAATAACAGATACTACTAATATTGAGCCTATATAATGAGCTACTATACATAAATATGAACAGATTAATAGACACTGGATATTTTGCTTTGTGGTACTCTTTCTGTTCAAATAAGATTTTATGATCACTGTCAATTACTGCACACATAAAACTATAACATGTTATTAATTTTATCACTTTAATTGCTCTGAATGTAGTTGTTAGAAAATCAAATCATATTTAGATGTTATGTGCTGCTGGTGCTCACTTATTTACCTGTAGTTGTTAATGAAGATGGATGTCATCGAATATCTGTTTATGCTTTACTTTTTTTTATTCTTACTGTTACTTAGAAGTAACATTCTATTTTCGATATTGCTAGACAGATATCTTCTTATATGTTAATACGGGGGCAGAATGAAAAAAATATGGGTAGAAATGTTAACATTAAAAAAACAGAATTTATATATTTTCTATATTTCTACACTCAAAAAACAACGCTCACATATGCGGTAATTCACACATTCTATGCATTTCTGTTTTTTTACTGTTAACATTTCTACCCATATTTTTTTCATTCTGCCCCCGTATTAACATATAAGAAGATATCTGTCTACACTCTAAAAAATGCTGGTAACATCCAACCCCAGTCTGGTAAACTTAGGGGACAAACCCGCATTGGGTTGTTTTGACCCACTGCTGTGTTAATGTTTAACAACCTTCTGGGTAGTAGCCCAACCGCTGGGTCAAAACAACCCAGTGCTGGGTTTGTCCCTTTTTGACCCAGCATTTTTTAGAGTGTAGACAGATATCTTCTTATATGTTAATACGGGGGCAGAATGAAAAAAATATGGGTAGAAATGTTAACAGTAAAAAAACACAAATGCATAGAATGTGTGAATTACCGCATATGTGAGAGTTGTTTTACTGAATTAGCTTTTTTAATTGATGTGCTATTGTGTCAACGCTCTTTTAATATAGTGATATAATGATTTACTGTGTTGGAACGCTTTGTATTTGTTAAGCATCGTGCATACCGGGACGATTATCGCTCGCACTTATCGCCAGCGTTTTTCAACGCGTCTTGTGTGTTCATACGATAGACCAGTGGTTCTACAGACATGCAAAATGTGATGTGTTTGGGTGCCTCCAGGACCAGGGTTGGGAACCACTGCCATAGACTGTATAATAACATGGACGTAGTGACGTTGACGTCACCCGTAGATTTCCGAAGAGCGTTTTTGAAGCTCAAAAGTAGGCGGAGCCGGCCGTCGCCATCTTGGCAGCGCGTCACTCCCGGATAATTGAAAATGGGCAAAGAGGCGGGAGCAAGTTGCTGAAACCACGCCCACCTAGCTGGACGGTGGTGATGGCAGCGGCAATCCACCTGTCACTCAAGTGGCCACGCCCTTAATTATGCAGAACTTTAAGGCTTAATATTATTTAAATGGATGAGTTATAAAAAAAAATTCACCTCCCTCACAGTTGTCATGAGGGGCAAAATTAGCTATATAGACCAAAACCGCTTTTTGTACCAGTCTTTAAACATGTTTTGTTCTGCTGTAAAGTTGGGCATTTTAACATGGGGAGTCTATGGGCTGACTCCCTTTTCCAGCCAGCCTCTAGCGGCCAATTGACGAATTACAGTTTAAGTCACTTCCGTGTTGGCTTCACGAGAAAGAGCGGGAGGTTGCCGCTTGGTTCATACCCAAGCAATTTTCACTCCCTGACATTAGATGGCGCTTAAAGAAAAATACCCATCGAATCCTATTTTGATCCAATTCCTCTTATCGAGATTTTTGTAGTCGCCGTCACGTTTGTCATAAAGCCCTTTGTGTTCAGACACCAATGAAACCAGCAGCTCTACATTCATCTTGCCTCGATGCATCTTCTTGGTCTACTTACTTCCTCTTCGTCGTTCGGTATCAATGTGTGCTCGGCAAGACCGTTTTGTGCTTGAGCACCACCAAGTCGTGTTTTACTGTAACTTCAGCAGCTCCAGGCACGTGAACAAAAGCACCAATCTTTTTAACGGCGTGTTAAACCAAAAAAACGAGCCAGAGGCGTTTTTTAAAAATGGCGCTTTTACGCCTGGCATTTTGCGCGCTCACATTGGCGCCCTTTGTTTAGTCACGAGGCGTTAAACGTTGGCGATAGTCACATGCGATAATCGTCCCGGTGTGCACAAGCCTTTAGGCTATGGTCTCTTGAGATATATAATTTAGAGGACATCTGCTTCACTTACATACTTAAATGTGTAAAATAGTCCAAATAAATAATTTAAAAATATGGTAATTATTGTTGATTTTGGCAAATCTGCTTCTTCCACACAGAAATTCATGTTCAGTGAAGCTCCTGAACAATCACACAGTCAGTGATTTCACCAATAAATACTGGAATATTCATATCAGCCTACAAGTGAAGACTAGCATAAAAGCATCATAAAGAACTGAAATCTACAAAGACTGAGTTTATTAAAGAGGACAGAGAACATGAGAGATCCAGAACCCTGCAGAATGAAACGCACTGAAGATACCGAAGAACAAACAGGTTGGTGTTTATTCTTGTTTCTTCATTAATAATGCTGAAGTTTATGAAGCTTCAAGCAGATTTTTATTTGTTGTAATAGGAAATAGCGGTTACATGTTATTTCAAGGTGTCCTCGTTACAGTGTAATTATACATTTAAGCACTGAGTAATATTAATTAACTACATGTACAATGCATCCGGAAAGTATTCACAGCGCTTCACTTTTTCCACATTTTGTTACAACCTTATTCCAAAATGGATTAAATTCATTATTTTCCTCAAAATTCTCATTGACACTCAAAACTGAGCTGAGGTGCATGCTGTTTCCACTGATCATCCATGAGATGTTTCTACAACTTGATTGGAGTCCACCTGTGACAAATTCAGTTGATTGGACATGATTTGGAAAGGCACACACCTCCCTATATAAGGTCCCACAGTTAACAGTGTATGTCAGAGTACAAACCAAGCCATGAAGTCCAAGGAATTGTCTGTAGACTTCCGAGACAGGATTGTATCGAGGCACAGATCTGGGGAAGGGTACAGAAAAATTTCTGCAGCATTGAAGGTTTACAGGCTGGAGTCCCTGTTACCCTTAATGGAAGAAGTTTGAAACAACCAGGACGCTTCTTAGAGCTGGCCAATTGATGGAGAAGGGTTTTGGTTATTGTGGTTACCAAGAAGCTGATGGTCACTCTAGTTGAGCTCCATGATCACACTGTACGTGGAGATTGGAGAAATCTACAGAAGGACAAACATCACTGCAACACTCCACCGATCTGGGCTTTATGGCAGTCCGGCCAAACTCAATCCTTTCCTCAGTGAAGACGCATGAAAACACACTTAGAATTTGCAAAAAAGCACTTAAAGGACCCTCTGAGAAACAAGAGTCACTGGTCTGATGAACTTCAATTCCATGCATCATGTTTGAAGGGAACCAGCTCTGCTCATCACCTGCAGAGTACCTTCCCAAAAGTAAAGTGTGCTGGTAGCAGCCTCATACTGTGGGCTGTTTTTCAGCGGCAGGGACCGAGGGACTCGTCAGTGTAGAAGAAAAGCTCAGTGCACCAAGATATTAAGATGGCCTTAATGAAAACCCAGTCCAGAGCATTCAGAACCTCAGACTGAGCAGAAGGTTCACCTTCCAACAGGACAATGAACCTAAACACACCCCAAGAGTGGCTTACAGACAACTCTGTAAATGTCCTTGAGTGGCCCAACCAGAGCCTGAGCTTGAACCCAATCAAATATTTCTGGAAAAACCTGAAAATGTTCATCTGCCCCCATCCAACCTGACAGAGCTTTAGAGGTGAAGAGATGAGGAGAAGAATGGCAGGTAATTGCCAAATCATGATGATCAAAGCTCGTCACATCATACCCAAAAAGATTTGAGGCTGTAATTGGTGCCAAAGCTGCTTCAACAAAGTATTGAACACAGGCTGTGAATACTTTATGTACATGTGATTTTTATTTCCGTTTTTTATTTTTAATAAATTTTTCCAAGTAATTTCAAACAAACTTTTTTCACGTGGTCATTATGCGGTATTGGTTGTAGAATTTTGAGGAAAATAATGAATTTAATCCATTTTGGAATATGGCTGTAACATAAAATGTGGAAAAAGTGAAGCGCTGTGAATATTTTCCGGATGCATTGTACTTACTGTATGGTTAGGATTTGGTTTAGGATTATTTGTATGTAATTATGCATAATCTATTGTTATTATAATAGTAAGTAGGAACTCCTTAAAATTAAAGTGTAACCGAAAAAGAGCGCTTTAGAGCTGTGCAATAATATACTTTTGGGAAGGTACTCTGCAGCTAGAGCATCAAATAGTAAGGCAATAATTGTTAAGTTGGTCAAACGTATTTAAAAGTTCTCCCTATAGAAACATGGGATTTGTGCCCATAATGTTTTAAAAATAGTAATTGAGCTCATGTACCCATTCACGGAAGTTTCAGGGACGCATACTTATAAAATTGCATCAAAAATCACGTTTTTGTGTAGCTTGTCTTCTTTCCCTGTTTATATCAGAGCTCGTTTTTATGTCCTTTCACATTTCAGTTTTTTACGAGTTACTGAAATTGAACCGTTTTTACTTTTATTTCAGAGTTGATTGGAGAACATCAGGAGCTTGAAGAACTGAGTGACGTTGAGGAGCAAAATCATGTCAAAACTGGAGAAAAAACTCAGAGTTTCTCTCGGAGGTTTTTACAGACATAAGTGCTGACTCTTTCACCTGTACTCGGTGTGGAAAGAGTTTCACATGCAAACATAGTCTTAATGTTCACATGCGAGTACATACTGGAGAGAAACGGTACAAGTGTTCACACTGTGACAAGAGATTCATTTATTCAGGAAATCTGAAAACACATGAGATGATTCACACTGGAGAAAAACCTTACAAATGTTCAATCTGCGACAAAAGATTCAGTCGGTCAGGAATCCTGAAAAAACATGAGCGGATCCACACTGGAGAGAAACCGTACACATGTGATCAATGTGGGAAGAGTTTTGTTTGCAAAAGGACAACTTACAGAGCATATGAGAGTTCATACTGGAGAGAAACCGTTCTCTTGTGATCAGTGTGGGAAGAGATTTGCACACTCGGCACATCTTAAGGTACATATGAACATCCACACTAGAGAGAAACCTTTGCATTTTGATATGCGGCAAAATGTGTTTGCGGCTTCACAGAGCTGAAGATTCACCTGAGAGTTCATACAAAGGAGAATCCACATTCATGTTATTTGTGTGGAAAGAGTTTTTTATGTTTACAATATTTGAAAGTACATCAGAAATACATGCTGCTGTGAGAGAGTACATTTGCTTTGAGTGTGAAAAGACTTTTATTTTAGCTGAACACTTGAAACTGCATGAGAGGATCCACACTGGAGAAAAACCTTAAGTGTTCACACTGTGACAAGAGATTCAGTTGGCCAAGAATCCTGCACAGACATTAGAGGACACACTGGAGAAAAATTTTATAAGTGTTCACACTGTGACAAGACATTTAGTTGGTCGGGAATCCTGAAAAGACATGAGAGGAGCCACACTGGAGAGAAACCTTACAAGTGTTCACTCTGTGACAAGAGATTCAAACGGTCAACACATCTACAAATACATGAGAGGATCCATACTGGAGAGAAACCTTACAAGTGTTCACATACTGTGACAAGAGATTCAGTCGGTCAGGAAATCTGAAAACTCATGAGAGGATTCACACTGGAGAGAAAACTTATAAGTGTTCACACTGTGACAAAAGATTCAGTGATTCAAGAGACCTAAAAAGACATGAGAGGATCCACACTGGAGAGAAACCGTATCAATGCACTGCATGTGGGAAGTGTTTCAAACAATCATCTGCTCTACGCAGTCATACAAAAAACGTTCACTGTAAGTAGATCATCTTCAGATCAGGACTTTCAGGTCTGATGCCGCGTCCTCAACAAATATGACACAATAATGCATCAAGCAATAAAATGTCATCTGGATAAATCTGTGCTAACCAGTCATTACAAGTGACATGACAAAGAAACATTATCTAAACTTTTCACAGTGAATAAAGTTAATCTTTAAAACCATCAGTTTCAACTGTGAGATTCAGATCAACTCAAAGATGGAGTTCCTCCCCAAAGAACAATGTCAAAAAAGTGTTACTCTTGTGTATCATTTTGCTTCATGACACAAGTCAGTGGTTCCCAACACTGGTCCTGGAGGCACACCAACACTGCACATTTTGCATATCTCCTTTCACTGACACCAATTTCAGATCCTGGAGCCTCTACTAATGAGCCGATGACCTGAATCAGGTGTGTTTGATTAAGGATGCATGCAAAACATGCAGTGTTGCGGTGCCTCCAGGACCAGGGTTGGGAACCGCTGACATAAGTGATACTATTGTGCTTTTTTATAAGTTTCATATTAAGTTCAGTTGTCTTATAATGCACATGTATCACTTGTAGTTTGCTTACTCTTTCATTAAAGGGGTCATGAACTGCCTTTTTTATTATTTTGTACTGTTCTCTGAGGTCCCCTTGTGTTATCAAGATTTTTACATAAAAATGACAAAAAATTTGAAGTAATTGTAATATTTTCTGTCATGTTTTGACCTGTTTGATGGGTACCAGAACCCAGTATTAAACAGGCCCTGGGGCTAAATTACAAAAGACCTTCGTATCAATAAGCTCTGACGTTATCAGTTTGGAGAAATGATGAAAATACACTTAATTTATTACTGCTGCATAAACGTTATCAGGCTAATTGTGTCTTGCCAATCATTTCTATATGCGATATTATCGTCCATGATGCGTTTTTGTTATTTGCAATCCAGAAGCGAGAACTCTCATGTACTTTAGGGCTGTACAATTAATCAAATTTTATTTTCGATTTTGAGTTTGGCTTCTAAGGACTATGAAAAAAATATTGTTTTATTGATAATTGTGCCACATTTCATCTAGCAAGCCTTCCTTTCCTTCGTAGTGCCTTCATTCCTTCCTAAAAGTCCTAAAAGTTAATGTCAAATCAGTGATTTGATCAGATGATTTATACATCATCTCAAACTTAAGGCCATAAAAAGTCTACTGTTAAACTGCAGGATGTGTTTGATAATAAGAAGCAATTTATTACGGAGCTAGACTAAAATTGAAACTAAATCCTAATAAATGAAGTGAAGTTTGCAGAAGCTCAAGTAAAAGACCTACACGCATTATACCTTCACCTACGCTGTTGGATTCCGTCGTTGGGCCAATAGGTCCTTACACACTGCTGTGGATCCTCACGTGTTTTCAGATGTCCTGACTCTGGTACTGCTTTAAACAGTTCACTGTAGTAAACCTCTGTCCACACTCAAAGCATATCTGAGCTCGTATACCAATATGAATATTTTTATATGAATATGGCAGCAGTGAGAAACTCTTTCCACATACAGAACATGAATGCAGCTTCTCCTTCTTTGTCAGGTGTGTCTTCAGGACTGAGCCCTAAGAAATGTTTTGCAGCACTGATCACCCGTGTTGGAGAGTAACTAGTTACATGTAACAGAATTACGTAATTTAATTACAAAATAAATGTAACTGTAAAAAATGTGTAATTAAATTACAGTTATGAAAATGTTAACAATTACAAAGAGGCTTGCATCTGAATATTTTCACACAGATTTGATTGATTCCTTTCCTAAATTCTGCTCTTCAGGAGTTAAGGGCACCGAATAGGACACATGCTTTATTTATTTATTTCCTATGCTTTATTTTTTAAGATGAACTGTTTTTGCATTGTTAGATGCCAGTGTTTCCTGTTGTAGCTATGCAAAGATTTGATTTCAAAAACAGGATCATAGCTATTAAACTATATCTTATGATTTTAAATCTGTATTTAACCTCAGAATGATCTCACAGTAAGAAGAGGTGCTAAAGTCTGATTTTGTGGTGGCTGTGCAATAAATGCTTTAAATGTTGTCAAATTATTAACCGTTGAAAACATTTGTTAGAAATTTGGAAAAGTGATCAAAAAGTAATTAAATGTAATAATTAGTTACTTAAAAGAAAAAAAGATTTGAAATAGTTGCACTGCTTATTACATTTTGAATAGGGTAAGTTGTAATCTGTAAGCTTCCCAACACTGCTGATCACATGTGAACAGCTTCTCTCCAGAATGAACTCTTACATGAATATCTATCGTAGCATTAGTTCTGGCAGGTCACGTTAGTCAAGCTCGCATCAGCTGACTCTCAGCTGATCTCCATCTGCCTATGGGAATACGACACCTATCTAAGCATTCATATATAAGGTCCCTCAGGATTATCAGCAGTTTTCGCATTGCTCAATAGCTAATTACCCTCCTCCATCCCCAGCTCCTCCTCTGTCAGTCGGGATTCAGCCTTCTGATTCTCCTTTGAATCAGACTAATTTTAAAATGCGTACATAACATTATTGAACTTTAACAATATCTGCAATACATTTATGTTGGTTCTGTTCTGTTTACCCTGGGGGGGGTTATCGCTGCTCTCCCTGCTCATTCATGACAGGCTGCATGGAGGGAGGTTTTTGCTCAGAACAGAACCATACCGCCAATCCAAACTGTATGCTAATTGTCAATCATCTTTGACGATAGTGGTCCTGACAGAACGGCTGCTCTCCAGTGTGGATCCTCATGCCAATCTCAAGATCATATTTCCTTCAGATACTGTTTCCACACTGAGTGCCGGTGAAAGAGTTCTCGGCTCTTCTTTTCTTTAGAAATGTCTTTTTAGTCTTTGAGGGACTTAATGTTTTTGTTTTTTTTCCCCCAGGTTTGACATGATGTCCCATGTAAAGTTTAATTTCATTTTCAGCACATCAAATTAATTCAAAGAGAGAAATATGAAGTGAAAGGACATAAGTGACTGACATTTATTTGACTGAAAACTTAAAGTAATCACCGTAACCTACCTCTGTTGGTGAAAATCATCACTAAACTGCACTGCTTTTTAGCAGCTGATGGATTTTTGATGATTTTTAATGTGATCATTTTTAAGTATCCAAATGTTTTTATAATTTATATATCTGGAACATGCAGTTGTAATTGATAACAAAAAACCTGTCAAACTGGTATATTAAATTATTTAAAGAATTATGATGGCATGAAAGTTATATTGCATCAAATTGAGGAGGGGGGGGGGGTGTTGAAGGAAAAGCAAAAAAAAAAATCATCATCATCATCATCATCATCATCCTCATGATTGCACAGCAGTCCAGTAGGTGGAGACATGCATGTGTGTTACCCAATACATTTAAACTAACGAAGAAGAAGAAGGAGAACCGGAAGTAGAAGGGGCCCAGTAAAGATGTCTCCGCCGTCTCTTTTCGACTTTACTGAAGCCAGAGATATATTTACGGTGAATTATAATTACAAACATTTACCGATAGACGGTTTTAAAAAGAAAGTGTTTTGTTTCTATCTCTTGCCTGCCAAGTCTCTCCTCCAAAGTAGTAGATATTATCATAATATATATGATTTATCATACATTAGACCTATTGGACTAGACATTTGTGTAAAGCAATTTGTTAGTGAATGCTTTAAAGTAGATGATGGTGTTTGAGGAGGGCCTAATGTGGTACTGTGCATGGTAATACCAATGAGAAACATAGTATTACTATGCTACATGAACCAAAATCATATATTTTCACTGTACTTTGGTGTTTCTGTGTCTGGAAACCACGTGATATCATGCTACATTTAGTGTTTTTGTCATAAATACTATAACCACTTTATTCAACTTATGTCAAACTATTTGTTTCTTTCCTCCCAGGCTGCCACTAAAAGTGCTGTAGATATCAGGAGCTGCAAACCCCTGACCAACGCTTTCAGCCAGCTGCCTGGAAAGTAATAATTGCTCTTTAGCAAGATTTTCAATTGTTTGTTTATATATGCGTGAACCCATCACTGTTGAGATGTTATGTGTGATTTCAATTCATTCTTCACAGTGAAACTGAGAAGAAAGCCACTCTTGATCAAGCCCTGCGTGGAGTTCTTGAAGAGCAGATTGTGAGTCCACAGCTGCTTCCTTGTGCTCCAGAATACTGGCATACTTGCGTTTATTTTGCATATGAGTTATCATTGTGTATGGTGATGATTTCATGTTATTTTGCAGGTGAAGCAGAAGGTGGACGTTGGAGATTTCCTTTCTCTGATCTACATCAGTGTAGACGGTGTGACTGAAGGTACGCGGGAACTACCACTCTTCTACACAAACATTAAAGTATAAAAAATGCTCATTTTCAGTCGTTTTGCATTGATTTATTGTTTTCGTAAAGGCGTCTGCTCTGCTACCACTCCTTTTCTTCTGCTGGGAGATGTTCTCGACTGCCTTCCTCTGGACCAGTGTGACAAAATCTTCTCCTTTGTTGAAGAAAATGTGTCTACATGGAAGTCTGTACGTTTGGACCTTTTAGTTGATAGTGCTTTTTTGGGTGTAGAAATCAATTAGACCAATATGTAGAGAACAAGCACCAAAGAAGCATAGGCACCTATTGTGATGCTATTCTTCTTCCAACAATGAGATCTATGGCAGCCCATAGAAACTTTTGCATGAAAGTTATGTAATTTTGCACACGGATGGAGGGCAGTTTTGCCGTTTGTATATTTGGAATATCTATCTCACACCCTCTAGTGCCTTCAACAGCTAAAGTTTTCACATGAGTTTATGCTAAAACTTACAAGCAAGCTTCTTTGTGTCTGTTTCTATGTCCACCTGACATTTTCGTAAAAACCTACGTTTTCGAACTCATCCTAGACAGTTCTGGCGATCTTTACCAAATTTGGTGTCGCCGCTTTTTTGTAAATACCTGACGACTGTGAATTTACACCATTTTATGCATTTCATTATCGGCTGCACGATTAATCAATGCGATCGTCTGCGCATTTTGTTAGTAAAGCCGGTTTTTTTGTTTTGGGTTTTTCTTTTCTGTAAATCAGCAGGAAATCATCATCACGTGCTTTCAGACGGAGCAGCATTTACTACACATAGCCGTAGTTCACTGACGAGTTCCGCAAAAAAAATCGCGATTATGATTTTTATTGCGCAAGCTGAACTTGGCGATAATGATAGCTGTTTGCGTAGCTTCTCAGTGAACTCCGGCTCTGTGAAGTAAATGCTGCTCCATCTGAAAGCACGTGAAAATATCACATTTAACATGTTTTTACTCCAAACTCACTTAATAACGTCAGTTGAGTGTTTGAAATAAATTCTTCTGTGAGGTGATGTGGCTTCTTAAACAGAATAAGGCGCGCAACATATTTCATAGTGTTTAAGCCGTGATAAAGGCATTGCATTATAAATATACTTTATTTACTACATTATAATACTACTACTCGATAAACGGATATTGGGGCCCCCCCCGCCGTAGTCGTGTGTTTATCAGTCACGTTGAATCAATGAAAGCAGTTGAATCTTCTGTTTATTCAGCTGCAGCGATTTTCTGGGTTTCTTCTGCGAGGCGTATTTGGAGTTTCTCTGGCCTTCGGATGGAGATTTACTACTGATCACAGAACCGTGCTTCACTGAAAGATACGCATGACAATCGCAGCTTCGCGATCTCGATTCCTTTTCGATTTATCGTGCAGCCCTATTTCATTATGTTAATAGAATGGTTTGTTCAGTCTTCAGTGTTACCCTTAATTGCTGCTTGCAGCAATATTATTTATGCTTGCTCTTTCTTTCATGTTTACAGAATACCTTTTACTCTGCTGGAAAAAATTACTTGTTAAGAATGTGCAACGGTGAGTTTCAAGTTCTATACAGATGTGTGCTGTGCATTAAAGAGACATTTAAATTGCACAAATCAGTTTTTGGAATAAAAATGTATTATATCATAACTATATAACTTTTTAATGATATAGTTGTTTTCTACCATAGTTTGTTGAAATATAAATGCTTAGGCCCAAATCAAATTGTGAATACCTAGTCCTAATATTCAAGTATATCTGTAGCATAATTCTTTATTGAGAATGTGCTGGAGTAGCCTAACATGACCACTGTGTTTGCCTACAGACCTGCTCAGGAGACTCTCAAAGTCTCAGAATACAGTGTTTTGTGGACGAATCCAGCTGTTTTTAGCACGTCTCTTTCCTTTGTCAGAAAAATCAGGTATACTTTTTTTTTTTTTAACATTTCTTGTTTTTTCTTGGTTCTTCGTTCAGTGGTTATTTTATGACTTGATGTTTTTCCCTTGTATTACAGGCCTGAACTTACAGAGTCAATTCAACCTTGATAACATCACGGTGTTCAACAAAAATGAGCAGGATAGCACACTTGGACTGCAGGTAAAGTCATGCTGACAGATGTTGGGTTTGATTTACTTAGCCATGTATTTTTGAAAGTTCATGCAAGCAGAAAATGTGAATAAAACGGACAGTTAGACACCTACAGTGGATTCTACATTAGATGTCAGAAATGTTTACATTTTTTCCCCCCAAGCACACAGAGGTTAAGGAGGAAGGGATGGAGGTGGAGGAGGGAGAGATGGGCGATGAAGATGCACCTGCTCCCTGGTAAAAGATACGAGACATTGCCTTGCTTTTGCTTTATTTTGGCTGTTATTAAACAGCATGTAATTTCGAGGGCTTTTGTTTTGTAGCTCCATTCCTATTGACTACAACTTGTACAGAAAATTCTGGACCCTGCAGGACTATTTCAGAAACCCTGTACAGTGCTATGACAAGTTCTCATGGATGACTTTCCTTAAGGTAGGTATTTGATCATTCAGTTATCTGATGGGATGCATGAAGTGGTGCGCAGGTGTGCATGCACAAACAAAATAAAAAAACTGTGCTATGTAAATAAGTTCAGACCGCTCATTTGCGTACCGAAATGGTTGACTGCTGTTAATGCACAATTACAATTTTATATCGACAAACTGTAATACTGTATTAAGATTTCCATTTGAACTGAAAGCACAAATCTAGGCTACGTGCTGGCGGTTTGTTTCATAGCAAAATGCAAAACTGTGGCACTTCATTTACTGACGCACTTCATTTGGCAGCACTTAAACCACTTACTTGCTAACAACCCGCCAAAATAAAAGCTTGCACTCACATGTCGCGTCTTAGAAAGCTTTATCTTAGTCCTAATGTCAGCTGTATTTTTCTCCAGAAATTATGACCAATTAAATGACTTTGTACTCTTTCAAACTGAAGTTGTGGCTCTTTCCTACCCCTCACCCGCGCTTTTCAGTGTGTGGCTGTTTTGTTGTTGTTGTCTCTTTAGTTTTGTTTTCTGCTTTGAAACAACAGCCTGGGGCCGGTGTTGCCATCTTGTGGAACAACTGATTAGTGCAAAACCAAGTCAATGCGCATGTGCGACCTGTGCGTGCAATAGGGCTGGGACAATAAATCAGGCAAATCGCCGAGCGAAATTATGGTCGAATTTTCCGAAGCATCGCTTTCTCTCTTGAATCGATCGGATCTTAATTTTGTAACACGCCGATATGGCACTGCTGCTTGAGGACTAGTCCAGTCTCCTTGCTTCCAGTTGCTGTTACCACGCACCATTTGAACCTAAAATCATCATTCCTAAAGTTAGAAGTTCGAAGCGAATCAAGGATGTTTCACAGTGGGCCCGTTTACATTAATCTCGCATGTGCATAAAAGCAGGGTCAGTACATTTACCCTTAAACTCTCAGCCCGACGCAACAAGCGCTCCTTCTTTTCCGTGAGCTTGAGTGTGTGGTTAAAAGCGCCTAGAGCAGCCATCGCTGTTAAAAACTTAAGCTCAGATCGGTTCGGAGAGAAATCCCATGCAATTCCCGAAAATCCTCAGAGCAAGTACCACGAATCACGATGCAGGTCGATTTAAATTGTCCCTTCCCTGCTTCCAAGTACGCACGATTGACAGTATCGTCGGGCCCCGGGATATTCCCATGCTATATCGTTACCGGGTGAGGGCAAGGCCTCGATTTTTACGGGGCAGCCGTGCTTTCCCTGTTAATGATATAGAATGGTTGCAAAAAGATAAAAAATGCTGTAAGCTGGAAACGTTACAGAGTGTCTGGCTAGTCGCATCAGCCGAAAGTCGTTCCCATTGCCGTTTCACTCCCCTGGAAGCGGCAACTATCGGAGTTCTTAGAGATATCGAATGCGGTCATTAGATGGATCATAAAAACTCTGTGTGGCATTCAATAGGGTCCGCTTTGGCAATCTTTGCAAAACCCGTCGACCGGAGAGAGCGATTGCTATGCTGCGTGTACAGCTACCCAGCATTCACTCCGACTGCCATGCACTAAGGCACGATCTTAACACAAGGGAGCGGCTGAAAGGAGCACACACAACCCTACCCCCCACCCGGCCCCACACCGACCTCATCAGCTCCGGCTGCCATCAACTGCTTTATACCCTACGCGACTCCGAACATTGCGTCGCACGAAAAGCACCTAGATCATCTGTACAGGATGTCTCAAGTACCCGCACATTAGAGCTCAGTTTGCGTATCAGTAAATACCGCGCTGGCTCGCATCGCTATACGAGGCATCAAGCCCTATACAAATAGCGCCAACGACTCCCGATCCGAAAAACCAAGATCCTCCATCTAAGGCACCACAGACAAGGAGAAAGATGACCGACAGCCAGACTACGAGTCGCCACTCGACACCTGACGAGCAACCCTAGTCTTGTAAAAGTACCATGGAACATCCATTGGACGGGAACGGGCGGTTCCGCATTAACCCTTAGGGACCACACAAAGCCGATCTCCAACACGTAAGAGGGAAGCATGGATGGTCACTTTACCTGTCGGAACTATTTCGATCTCAAGTACTCCACGGCCAGCGCATGGACAATCAGATACTGCAGATTGTGTGCAGGTCATCCAGATCGCAGGAAGTGGTGTCATATAGCACATACAGAAGTGGAGGGAGGGGTGGAGGGGATACTAGTTCTATTGGTGTATAGATGCTGCTCCAGAAGATTGTCTCGTGGCGTTTTGGCTCGCAATCGGGTAGAGTTAAGCAAGACAAAGATAGGGCGTAGGAACACAACGAAGTGTACCGAATGACAAGCAAACCCGGAGAAGAGGGCCGATAAGGGGTGGGACAAAAGAAAGAAATGAGCGAAAATACAAACGAAACGAGCGTTGATGAGTTGTACTTATTAACTAATTGTATGTTTGATTTAATACTCAAGGTGTGAACTAGAAGAGGAGTAGCGCCTTGTTTAGGGAGTTTTGATTTGAACGAATAAACGCAATAGTTTAATATGATTTATATGGACCCTGACCAAAAATCGTCATAAGGGTCCCTTTTTTTTGCGAAAAGAATTTACAGCACGAATCTGAATAAATAAGCATGCTATTTACGATCAAACAAGTTTTGATATTTTAAGTAAAATTGCAAATATCTTCATGAACATGATCTTAGGAGATCCTAATATTTTTGGCAGAACTTATGGTTGACCAGAACAATGTATGTTGGCTATTGCCTAACAATATAACCCCAGCTCCTTATGACTTGTTTTTGTGCTCCAGGGTCACATATACAAATAATATTTTTTTTCTAGTTATATATAATGGGTCACACTATGTGCAGTGTGAGCACCAAACCAAATCTCCAGGTGCTCATGAGAAACAGACTAAAAATTTTATGTGCATCTCTGGTTATAAAACCACACCCCCTAGAGTCAAACATTCTTGGATGATGAAGATTCTTATAGTACAATTTCAGTTTAGCAGACAAAGTACATTTACACTCTGCGGTTGTCCATAGTTTGCATGTGATGAACTACAATATATCTGTGGTTACTTTGATTGGCCACCTGTGTGAGGAAGAACTGATTGGAATCAATTGAAAATGACATTCTTGGTCCACAAGTATCTTGTTTTAATGTCCCATCAATCGTGTTCTCTGTGCAGTATTCAGATGAGACACTAGCTGTGTTCAAGAGCTTCAAACTGGATGACATGCAAGCCTCAAAGAGAAAGCTGGAGGAGATGAGGACTGCTGCTGGAGACCACGTGTACTTTGCCAAGTTCCTCACCAGTGAGAAAGTTGGTTCTTCCAGTATTTATTAACCAACTGCTGAATAAAACTGTTATTAGAACACGCCAGTCGTTGATCTGGTAACACAAGGCAAATTTCCCATCTTTCTGCAGTTGATGGACCTTCAATTGAGTGACAGCAACTTCAGACGACACATTCTGCTTCAGTATCTCATCCTCTTCCAGTATCTCAAGGGCCAGGTCAAGTTCAAGAGGTCAGGGGAAACGCCAAGCATATTTAGCATCATTTTAGTCATAATGCAGACTTTTCAAGCTGTAAGGATACCCGTAAATTTGCCCTGCTTTTTGTCAATAAATATTTTTACCTCAATTTCTCTCTAACCTTCGCAGTTCCAGCTGTGTTTTGAATGACGATCAGTCTTTGTGGATTGAGGACACGACCAAACTAGTCTATCAGGTTAGTCTTAACCTTTAGAATCAATGATTGGATGTGTGTGGTATGTGTTAATAACACTGTTATGTCATGTTTTATTACTTTTCCCACCCTTTAAGTTACTGAGAGAAACCCCTCCAGATGGTGACAAGTTTGCGTTGATGTTTGAGGTCGGTAGTATCTGTATACATATACTGTACATGCTATAGGCGTATGGATTTTAGTTTCTCTCTCATAATGAAATTGCACCCTAGTGCTCTAAAAGCTTTATCGTTTCATCTTAATCTATTCATTATATCTCCAAAAGCACATCCTGAACACAGAAGAAAACTGGAACTCTTGGAAAAATGAAGGCTGTCCAAGCTTTGTGAAAGAAAGGTATTGAATAAAAACAGCACAAGAACAGCTTTATCCATATTTACACAAATTAGTATTAAAGCGTTTTGTAATGAATTATTTGAAATAGTTAACAGACTCTGAAGAAGCATGCAGTTTAGAGGAGATTGGTGATGTACTTACCCCAAGTGTTCTAAAATCTATTGTGCCTCGTATTAGTTTATGGTGCTAATGAGATTTTAAACAATTCAAATGTTACATATGCTTAATATATATGTAAACATTTAAATGGGATATGCATATATTTATGTGCAAACATTTAAAACTTGAGATGAGTACTTTTAGAGTCAATGTATTTAAGTACAAAAAAGGTCGACAAGTTTCAAAGTGGTTTCTAATAGAGCTCCTGAGGAAATTAAATTTGACATTTTTCTGTTTTCTGACTGCGACAATTTTTCTGTTGCTTTTGGAGCAAATTGTTTTCAAGTGCTAATAATTTATATCGGATTACTCACTTAATCACTGTATTTTTTCCTTCTTGGAATCTTGCCTTATTTATTTAAAGATTTGAGGATGGGCAAAACCTTGCAATGAGCATCCAATAATATATAATGAGTTAAATTCATAATTATTATGGTTTATAATAAACCGTTTCCCTACTCTCGAAATGCACCATCTGCCACTGCTGGGAAGTGCTGGAAACATGCTTGAATTTCCCTCTTTAAAAAAAATTCTAATTATCATTTTGGGCTGCATTAATGAAAAAAGTAGATCTGTTGGTCATTTGCTGGATCAGAAACAAACCAGTGTAGAAATGTTTGCCAAATGAGTCCCAAAATCTGTAATAATCAAAGGAAAAAAGAAAAATTTCACTTATATGCATGCTGGTACTTCAAAACTGGGCACTTTACTTAAATATCTATAACTTTATAAATAATAAAAGATTTAATTCTGCAAATAACACATTCGTTTTTTTTTAACTGCATTGATCAAAAAAGTGCACCGATATGCTTAGTTGATCTATGAATTGCTAACGTTTAAGTCCCTCTGTTGACTTCTCTTTAGTTTGCAGGTGTGGTCACTGCTCTTTGTGAATGGATATGTGAATAGAGTTGTGTTTCTCTCAGACCAGCAAAGACCAAACCCATCCGTCCCAGCAGAAAGAGACAAGCACCAGAGGACTTTTTGGGGAAGGGCCCTGATCGCAAAATCCTCATGGGAAAGTAAGATGATATTTGATTACTGGGTAACTTGTATAACAGAGGCCAAGTCTTCTTTTCTAATCGTATTTTGCATTTCTGCTGTTCTTGACCATCATCAGTGACGAACTCTCAAGGCTCTGGAATCTAAACCCTGACAATATGGAGGCCTGCAAGTCAGATAGCAGGTGTGTGTTTGGTAATACTCACTTAAAGATGCTTAATGCTAGAAATGTTGCATTAATACATGTCTCTGTTAAAGGGAGTTCATGCCATCACTGGAGGACTTTTTTGAGGACGCTATCGAACAGGCGGATCCATCAAACATGGTGGAGGAAGAATACAAGTACAGAGATTTACAAATTCAGTCTCATAAATGATCAAACAGTGCATCACAATAGATCAGAATTAATCATCAGAATAAACAGGTTCTTTGTCGTCGTCCCTCAGAGTTGTGCGTAACTCAAACTACGGCTGGCGAGCTTTGCGATTGCTCTCCAGAAGGAGTCCTCACTTCTTCCAGCCCACCAACCCAGTTCAGAGTCTGGCAAGACTACTGGAAACATGGTCCATCAACTGGCCAAAGCTCTGTGGGGGACATCCACACTCTCAACAAGTAGAAACTTCAAAAACTAGTGCTTGACCAATATAGGCTTTTCAGATGCTAATATATGTGACCCTGGACCACAAAACCAGTGACAAGCGTAAATTTTTCGAAATTGAGATTTATACATCATCTGAAAGCTGAATAAATAAGCTTTCCATTGATGTATGGTTTGTTAGGATAGCACAATATTTGGCCGAGATACAACTATTCGAAAATCTGGAATCTGAGGGTGCAAAAAATATCTTTAAAGTTGTCCAAATTATGTTCTTAGCAATACATATTACTAATCAGAAATTATGTTTTGATATTTTACAGTAGGAAATTTACAAAATATTTTCATGGAGCATGATCTTTACTTAATAGCCTAATGAGTTTTTGCATAAAAGAAAAATCAATAATTTTGAACCATCCAGTGTATTGTTGGCTATTGCTACAAAGATACCCCGCTCCTTAACACGGCTTTTGTGCCTAGACAATCCCTCACACTATTGGCACCCTTAGTAAATATGAGCAAAGCAGGCCATGGAAAAAGTGTTTTGGTTTTTTCACAAAAAAAATCTAATTATTGAAATAACTCAACCAACATATTTATTTTTCTCAAATGTATGGCGTCCCCAGTTTTTTGGCACCCCCTTCAGCTCGCTCTTACAAAATAAAGCTATACAAGCGGTGTTTAATGCAGCGATTCAATAGTAAACCATTTTGGTCCTCAGGAACTTTCAGTTTCTAAAAAACGTTATATTTTCATAATCTAAGACTCCCTTTCACACTGTAAGATTTGGAGTAGGGAAAAATGTCCTGATGTTAAAGGTTCCTCATAGATGGCAATAAAGAACCGTTATTTTTTAAGAGTGCACAAGCATCAGGCGTACTTGAGTTTGTGTAGTAGACAAAACCTGATCGTCTAAATGTTTGTGGAATAACAAAAAGATTACCAATATTGTGGAATTTTTTTTATTATTTTTTTTTAATATGGATATCAAGTTTATCAAATCACCCATATCCTAGTTCTGCTAGCAAGTCCCTTATCATCTTTGACAATCCCTCATGAGCAGTCAGTCGACTGGAGATGAACCGAAAACATCTTTTTACTTGTTGGAATTTGTAGCTGCGCCAATAAGTTTTGCGCATATTTTGGGGGAAAACATTTAACTTGTTCTCGTTTTTGTGTGTAATTTTATTTTAAAGGTTAGGTTTTTTAACTTTGTAAATAAGACGAGAAACAACAAAAAAAGGTCAATCCATTTCGTTCATATTTACCAAGGGTACCAATATTAATAGAGGGTAGTGTACAATATGATTTAATTGAAATTACAAGATTCACTCAAGAGAATGGAGATAACCTGTTAAAAGAGAGCAATGACAGTAAGTTTTTTGGGTTTTTCTTAATGAAAAGTCTAAAGCCATTTTTATGACTGTTGCCCTGCCTGCTGGATTCTGTCCACACTGTATTTCTCAGATCAAAACGGCAGTACGGTTGCATCAAAGTGGCAGCAGTTGCTAAGAAATGACTCCATAGGAGTTGTGTTGCTCGCCTCACTTTGTACTTTTGGTTTTGTTTCCAAAGCGTCATCACAGAACGTCACCTTCATTTATCTATAAAAGCTCAAGGACAACAGGAGTTCATTTTTGCTTGAGGCAAGCAGAGAAAATAGAGAAAATGTACAGGAAGCACTGCACATTTTGTATGTCTCCCTAAACAAAGATGCTTGATTCAGCTCATGTATTTAGAAGACCTGAAAAAGGAAAATATGGGCTGCATCTGATGTTCATAAGTCACATGACTTAAGTCACGTCCAGATAAAAAAAAGTAATTGCATACTCTAAGTAGGTACTACTTTTAAGATCCAAAACGCGGATACAATTTGGCCGTACTTCAGGAACAGGTTTGGGGAACACTGGTTAGTCTGGTTTAAACTTTATGCAATAGAGCTGCAAGCAGCAATTACAGGGTCAAGCTCAGCATCGGCAGCCAAATAAGCATGATGACATGTTTTAGGTTTCATGTCAAGGGCTTGCAACCATAAACGTCTGTGTTGAGCACCAAAGGATGTCTTCGACGATATTTAAAGATGATTTGACAGTGCATTTATAAAACATTGCATGTTATGACAATTAAAAATGGACAATTTTTAAAAATTGACACTCGAAACTGAATGGTTTGATTTGTTATGCTGCAAATGAATCTATAGAAACCAGTCTAGTGATTTTTGGCCAAATAAACATCTTCTCAACATGCCAATGTATGTCATGAAATTCATCAACGCGCTATAGGAGAATGATTTGGTGTACCATTAATGATGGCCTTACAGTGATCTGAGATTATTAATCTCATCTTCAAAACTGGCCAAAATGAGTTTGAAAAGGTAGTAGTTGTTGTATTTTAATGGAAATTTGAATTGGCAGAAATTCTCAGAACTATGTTAGGCATTCAAGTCAGAAATTGTACTACTAGGCCTTATGGTTATAGCATAAGCACAAGTAAAACTCTGAGCAGTTGGTTGTGATAGAGGGTTTGGGATTCTCAGATTTTGCTATGTTCTGTGTGTTTTTAACACATGGCTCTATGGTAATATTACAAGGTCTTTGCCCCTTTGTGCCTTGACCCCTAAAAACATGAAGAGTTCATTTGCAAAAACGCATAACTCCGTTTTTAACAATTTTCAACAAAGTTTTTTCATTGTGCAATCCAGTTAATCTCAATCAAACTGCAGTTGGTTTATTTTGATTAGGTAAAAATAACTAAATAATACTAGCTAACCAACACAAAAACGTAACACAAAAAAACCCCACATTTTTGAAAATCTGTTTTTGCAAATAATCTCTTCATATTAAGAACAATGTGGATGCAGGGATGTTCACAAGTCTTAACTTGGAGTCCGAGTCAAGTCTGAAGTCATTTCAGGTCGAGTCTAAGTCAAGCCTGAAGTCTATAAAAATGCGACTCGAGTCCGAGTCACTAACTCGAGTGCCCATCTCTGTGTGGATGTTTGTGTTTTGCCTCATCACCATTCGGTCTGAGGACTTCTTTCAGCAGGGGTTGATGAAACCAATTACAAGTGGTCACAGGAGATGCATTTGCGATGCATGTTATGTCTGGCTGTGTAAACTGTTATCGGGTTACCTGGTGTGAATGGGGTCTGTGATGCCTTACAACATTGTCAATGTTTGCAGCACTGGATTTGGATCTGAGCTAGCATAAGAGAGTGTCAAAGCTTATTTGTTGACAAAGTGAACTCTCCTTTTCCAGGTCCCAGCATTCAGAGCAAGGCCGTGACCAACAGTCAGATGGACGAGATCGCAGCCAAGCTTGGGTCGCAGTGGAAGACGCTGGCAGACCACCTGGAGATGAGCGAGAAGGAGATCCGCGTGATCGAGTCTGACAGCGAGGATGTAGAACTACAGGCCAAGATGCTGCTGGTGGCCTGGCAGGACCGAGAAGGCCCTCAAGCTACGATGGAGAGCCTGGTCACGGCTCTGAACTCGGCTGGTTTCAGTAACATCACAGAAGGTCTCAGTGAAACATAACAGCCACATGTTCTTGTTTTGTTTTAAACTTTGACTGTACTTCAATGAAATGCATTCTTTAGCTACATTTTTTAAATAAATGTTCGTTTGAAATCGGTCAATGGTTTTGTTTGTAAAATACACACAAGAGTGTCAATGGCATGTTTATTTCACCGGTTATGAAAAGCCAGTAGTCAATAATTATTACAGAGCTCAAGTTCTCTTACTCCGATTGTATTTGAGTATTTAAGGACAGATGAGTTTACAGTGGCATTTGTTGCATGGTAGCTAAAGACAGAAGCAGTAATTGAGCATAAAGACATCCTCTCCAAGTGCTTCGATATGAAATCCACCTTTGATAATTTCAATACACAACACATCCTTGTAAACAAATTGCATTTCTTTTGGTGAGATCCCAGTATCACACAACCTCTTCTTGATGTATTTAAGTCTGAAACTTGAGGCCAAGAACATCTTTATATACCAAGTCACTACTTCTCCTGCGGGAGGATACCGTCTATTGAGTATGAACACCTTTTCACAGGCTTAAAAAAAAAAATATTCAATGCATATAGAAAACATTTATAAAACCATTGCTCCAAATCCAAACAAGGATCGCGTCCAGCAATCTATCATCCAAAAAACAGAAGAAAAAAAACACCCTTGAACATGCCACTTGTGTGTTGATGCATAAAGAGTTCAGGAAATATTAAGGTCATGTTTTTAAAGACACCAAAATTTATTTGCACATCTATACAGACAGTGCTCTGAAATGGCAATTATGGTTTAAGTTTCCTCTGTGAACCATTGTTACTCCAGTATCTCCAGACGTCGAGGGCCATACAGAAGGACGTATGCTATATGCCAATCACCACCACCAGACAGCTTCAAGATGTCCTCAGGGGTCACAACGCTGACCTTATCATCGTCAAACTTCACCCATTCATCTGTTCAGAGAGAGGTGGGGGGTCAACATCAGCTAGAATAGGAAAACACCCTACAGCATGTGTGTCCAATCCTAAAAACACCTGCACCAGCTAATCAAGGAAGCTTCCAGGAAAATGTGTCGGGCAGTTTGGAGGTAAACTGTGCAGGACTTGGCCCTCCAGCCACAGGATTGGACTCACAAACTGCATCAGAAGCAATAAACGGCGACGCTGTCCAAAAAAAAGCAGCTTGAGTTCTAGATTTTTTATCTTTTCACTCAACTCACAATGCGATACGTTTCCCACTACTGATTTCATGATAGGATTCTCATGTTTTTTTTTTAAATCAAAACTGAAATGTCAAAAAACTAAACTGAAAATGTTGAAACAAATCCCAAATCAAATAAAAGAAATCTCTTCATATTAACAAAGGCTTTGCCTGTGCTCTTTCCTTTTAAAATTAGAGGCGACCGCTGGATTTTAATCACAATTCAAACAAAAGATGCCGCATGCTGCTTGAGCAGTTTTTAACCTAAATTAGACTGCGTAATTTCGAAGTTTGAAGCAAAAACAGAATGGTCTGACTAGCTTTGTGAAACTACACTACATAAAACATCGGAACGAAACAAAAACAGCAGACGGGCTGCATGAGAATGCAAATTCACTCTCTGACAGCAGGTGGCGCCAATAAACTACTTTTTTATGCACTATATGGAGATAAGAAATTCATTCGACCACTATCCGGTCAAATTAGTTTTTGACTACCTCTGGGAGTGCTCAAAAGCAGACAAGCTCAAAACATTTCAGTCCCCGTTTACACCTGTATTTAGCATTGTCCAGTTGTGATCGGATCAACAAAAAAATGCATCTTCATATCAGGTGTAAACGGCCTAAAAGAGTGTGAGAGAGCCACAGCGAGCTGAATGCAATATGCAAAAGTAACAAATTATTAGCAATGCATTACTTTTAAAAGTAACGGTACTGTGTTACTAGTAAAGTAACATTGTACTTATTATTAAGAATCCTGGAATACTCACTCAAGCATGCAATCAAGATCCATTAAAAGCCTATGCATTTTACGAATGATTCATACACATAATAATAATTGGCAGGGATCCCCAGACCAATACAATTAGTGTGCCTCCTCGATTTTAAAACCCACAAGCCGCCACTGTTCATGCAATAACTTGATCTGCTCTTATTGAATGCATGAGGTCCATGAACACTGCTTTGACGTTTGAGAGACATAGACAATACTTGACCTTCTTTCCTTTTAACCCAGCCGACGTAGTGGCCAGATGAACTGGATCGGCCCTGATGCGTCAGAACCGCTTGTAGGTCGTAGTAACCACTGTTGTTGGAGCCCAAATCTACAGAGAAGAAAAGTTCTCCGCTTATAAATCCACCCGCAGAGCAAACTTTTTCAGAACCGTGTTGAAATGGAACAGAGCTTTGCGGTGAGCACTTACCGTCAGAAAAACAGAAAGGTTCATATTTTGTTTCCTTTGGAGCTCCAACCTTCTGATTCTCCTGTTAAATGAGAAATAAAACGAACGTCAGTTATTTTACAGGCGGCTTTTCTAACTGCGTGAAGCGTTCAGAGTGACATCACAGGGCACTTGCTTTCGGCTGCTGCAGCATCTCCAGTTTCTTGTCTTCAACCTCCTTGAACTTTGACCTCACAGAAACCATCTTCTCCTGCAGTCCAGCAGTGCACAGCTCATAGACGTCCAGCATAAGAGGAAATTTGACATCCTAAATGCAGCAAAATTAAAATGCACACAAAATAACAAATCAATATACAGATATTCTGGTTGACACACTTTATATGCTGACTCAGCCAAGAGCAAATGACCTACCTTAAGGACTTTGGCATTCACGGACTCTTTTTCTTTGTAAAAGAAACGGACCATCTGAATCGTGAGGTATGCCGGGAGACGGCTGATTTTGGACTTAAATGCAGTAACATAACAAGTGACTGTTCATTTCATTGTTGCACAGAAGAGGAAACACTTAAGCAAAAGAGCATTTCTCCAAACATGCCAGAAGTCAAGATAAAGCATACCGATTTGATATAGAGGGCATTTCTTTGTAAGGATGGGGACAACTTTGTAATGTCCTCTTGTAGCCTCTAGATGTAATGAGGAAAAGGTAACGATTAAGAGGGACTGTGAGCACTGCTGCATACTGTTTGTATGGGACGTCCCACTCACCAATCTGAGTCCAGTGGCGAGATATTTGACTTCCTGATTGATGAAGCAGCTAAGCTGCAGCTGGCTTTCTGTGCCTTTAGTCGGATCCTCATCCTCTGACTCAGTACACTTCATACTGGACACATGCAGGTTAAGGAAATTAAAATATTACACATGTTCATATGCATGGAACTGGAGAAATCTCAGGTTTAACTGTATGAAACTCTCAATACAAACTCTCTGTAGAAAACTCTCAATATACATGTATGGCATAACACTGCAGTGAATCCAAAAGAGAAAAGAAAACAAACCGTTAGTTGCACTGTAGGACTTAAAAGGTGTAATGCCTATAACGTAATGCACAAATAAATATACTGCATAGAAAGTATAAGAACACACTGCTGCAACTAACACATTTCAAGGCCTATTTTGAGGCGTTCATATACGCTGTTTGATTGGTTATATCAAAGAGCTGTAAAGACTATTTAAAAAACACTATATCACTTAGCAAAATATCACTTTAGGATCACTTTAACAGGTAAATGTTGAAGTAAACGGGTCGTGCAGCTTATTAAACTAAAAACAGCCACAGCACACAGAAGCACTACCTGAGAGAGCACATGCTGGTATAGAGTTGCACAAGAAAGGATACGTCGTTTCAAATTCAACACCAAAATACCGATCGATGAAATTCTTCTTTTTTGAGGCGGCAGCGGCTCCACTATCACCATCAGTCTGTTAATCGACCAAAAACATGCAGACAGAAGAAAATGATTACAATTCTTTTCCAGAAAAATATGATAAAGAACTGCTTTTGTTTACATTAAATTCTTAGTGTTTCTGTAGTGAAACCATTATATACAATAAACAATATGACCCGTGCTGGCAAAATGAGTCTAATTTTGAGCAACAGGCAAAAGAAATGGAAAATGTCGGTGTTGTGGTTGAATTTGAGGTTTTCACAAAAATGAGTTCATTAAGCCCTCTTCTAGCGATCCCAATGCTCCAAATAGTAATTCAATATCTAAAATGATCTTTATTTGTACATTTTCTGAGAGGAGTATCTTTTTCTCTGCTCACTGGACGACTGCTGCTACTTCTCACCACAAGTTGTAGGTCTATTGTTGCAAAGCGCAGCATTCCAGCTTTGTGAATATTCATATCGAATTCTCGATGACACGAGTCCAAACCAGTGAAATATGGTATATTTGTAGCAATACTTAAAAATACACTGTATGGGTCAAAATTATAGATTTTTTTTATGCCAAAAATCATAGGATATTAAGTAAAGATTCATGTTCCATGAAGATATTTTGTAAATTTCCTACTGTAAATCTATCAAAACTTAATTTTTGATTAGTAATATGCATGGCTAAGAACTTCATTTGGACAATTTTAAAGGCGATTTTGTCGATATTGCACCCTCAGATTCCAGATTTTTAAATAGTTGTATCTCGGCCAAATATTGTCCTATCCTAACAAACCAGACATCAATTGAAAGGCGATTGTATTCAGCACGTATAAGATGTATACACCTCAATTAAAAAAAATTGACCCTTATGACTGGTTTTGTGGTCCAGGGTCACATATACTAATTTGATGGTATTTTAATGGAGAATTTAAAAAAAAAAAAAGATTTGAACGTTTTGTATTTGATCTTTGGTCAGCACGTGTCACATATAATAAAATAAGCTCACGTCCAGTGGGGTTTCTGGTTCTTGAGATTCTAATTTCTGCTGAAGGACCCGCATAATCTGAACCCAGCACTCATTGGCATCCTGGGTAAATGAAAAGAAAAAAAAATTACATTTTATAACTTTCCATTTTAACAGAAAATATTCTGATTAATGTATTCCAGTGAAAATATGTGATCAAAAAATATCTCCTGACCTGCTGGAGGTACTGGCCCTGGTCGCCTTTTTCGGCAAACTGTGGAAAGGCCATGTGCAGGAACTGCAGCAGGATGATGGGGGGAATGCTTGACGCGGTCTTATTCATGGACTCGTACAAATCACGCAGAGCTAAGTGAAGAATTCACCTGATCAAACAAGTGCTACATGCTGTCCACAAAAACTTAAGATTCAATGACTACCCAGCTTAACTCTTCCTAATTCATTCAGGACAAACCGATCCTCAAACGTTGATAAAAAGTCGAAAATTTTGTAACCTCAAAACTAAGATACAATGAAAGTTCTTCACCTGCTGTGATGTACTGGGAAGGTACACTAGCTCCAGAAGAGCGCAAGGCACCAGAGTACCTACAGATGGAAGAAAATGATCACAAAAAGACATGGATGCATTACAGAAAATAAAATCTCTGAACTTGATATGAAAGACATGACTAAATTGTACCTCCTGAGAGCGTCTTTGAGCTCAGGCACAGAGCGTAGACACTGCACTGTTGCGTTCATGTAACATGTGTTGCCCAGATTTGTCAATCCACATGGCAACTCCATCTGAACATGACAGAGATTACAGAAACAAGTTCACAGCTGTTAAAACTTTTCTCTATGATTTCTGCTGAAATATTCAAGTAGCAGATCTGATGATCCAAACTGGGTTGGCTGAAAACTCACCGCAGATGCAAGCTGCTCCTCCGTCATGTCCTCCACAAACATGGGTCGCACTACAGGCTCTTCAGGCAGGGCGTCAGCAGAGCCCATCATCAGAAGAGTCATCCCCTACATGAATCAAAACACCCGATTAGCTAAAGAAAACTCACATTTAGTGTCAACATGAAATAGCATTTGCAACACACTGTTAATTGATAGTGTGTTGCATTACTCAAGTATGAAAATGAGCAGAAATCCAAAGTTCTGTTATGAAACTCTAGATGGCGCAGTCCAATGGGTCAAACTCAATCTGACAATCACATCATTATTCACATGGTGCAGCTGATTGGTTCTTTTTGAATCACCAGCCAATGAGCTCGCTGCTCAACATTCAAATACTCGGCTAGTGCTTGCTGTAGCAGTGCGCTTCAGAAACCCTCCACCTTCCCCAGCTCCACCTGTATAGATCTGCTATGGGGTGATTTCATGTATGTTATCTATATATGGGGGTTATTTCATATATGTGACCCTGGAGCACAAAACCACTCATAAGTAGCATGGGTATACATTGCATGCAAGATGACTGAAATGACCCATCGAAAATTTTCTAAAGATAGTCTCATCAGAAAATACAGTATATAAAAACACCGCGGCTCGTTTTGATCTTTAAAGGCCGTACATGCTAATGTGTATTCAAACAAAAAGCCTTTTGGAAACTCGTCAGTGTTGCATATTGTGGAGAGGCCAACAATAAATGAAATGTATGGGAAACAATCACAGCACAACACCTGAGAGCACCAAACTTCAGTCTTATCAATACTTAGCTTAACTGCGAGCTGGCGCCATAGTCAGACTGGTAAACAAACACAGACTGGAAGTTAACTTTGGGCCAGGTGCGTGCGCCCGATGAAACCGTCTATATAAAGCATCAGAATCGGTATCGGCCGATCACCATGACAAGAAATCGGTACTCAGTATCGGCTGCAAAAATCCTGATCGGAGCATCCCTAATGGTTTTATGAATTTTGTACTTGGTAAAAGTACAACAAGGTTGGCCGCGAGTGTAGTCAACAATGAGCATAATAAGGGGGGGGGGAACCCCCCCAGGTACCATGTTACTTAAAGGTGTCATATGATGCTGCTAAAATTATTTTGTGTATTTGGTAAAGAAATGTGTTATGCGGTTTAAGGTTCAAAAAACACATTATTTTTCACATAATGTACACTATTGTTTCTCCTCTATGCACTGCCTTCTGAAACGCGTCGATTTTTACAAAAAAACATCGGTCTGAAAAGCAAGGTGTGCTATGATTGGCCAGCTATCCAATGCGTTGATTGGACGAATACCTCAAGCGTGTGACAGAAACGTTACGCCCCTCACCATACTGTGATGCCCTGTACGGCCGGAGCGACGATTCAAAAACATTAAAAACCCATTATAAACAAGGCATTCGTAGAATCCAGTGGGGACATAATTATGGATTAAAATGACTTATACTGTCTTTTTACGCGTTGCGTTGCATTGCATCGCGCCGCGTAAACATAAAACCATGTCTGCATTTGTGATCGGAAAACTGACAAACAAAAGTGCACTAAATGTATAAAAACTCGCTTTAAATATAAAAAATATAAAAACTCTTTAAATATAAAAAACGGGTAGGCGTGGCAGAGTCTTAACTTTTATAAAGAATATCTCTTTGGATTTGAGACTTTAGTCTTTGCAAGTTAACAGATCTTCTTTATGCACCAAGAGCTTGTAACACTCCAAAGAGAAAGGACAAATTTAAAATCGCATCATATGACCCCTTTAAGGACTAAAAAGGATAAACGTTCATTTTTTTAAGGCATACTTTTGGACAAACGCATTTGGAGCCCATTATTCACTTTTTAACCAATAACCGCTGAATTCTGATTACAGGACAAAACTTAATTTTCAGATTCTTCCAGAAAACAGATTTAGCCATATACTTACATTTTTCAACTTGATGTTGCCCCACTCGTCATCCTGGGGAACAAAAGTCAAATGCGTCAGACACCTGCAATAACAGAGGACAGCACATTCGAATGCTCTCGATTACGGTTCACATCCAGTACCTTCAGCGTTCCACCTTTCACCATGACTTTCTGTCTCTCTGGCTGAACCCCCGTTAGAGCGAAAAGCTGGGCTTTGAACACCATGGGCGGCTCCTCTGTATTCAGCTCCACCGCATCAAACTTCTCCTTCCCCCATTTCACATTCACTATCAGATTCCAAAATCAAGAAGGCACATCAGTGACACAACAAAATCATTCAGTAACACATATCTGCACATAGAGAAAGACATATGCATAGTTTTATTAAACCAGGGGGATTCAAACCATCCCGGTCTCCACGGGATAGCTCATTTTAGCTGTCTGCATTGAATGAACTCATCAGTTCAGTACTGCATAACCTAAGCTGGGTGTGTCCAGTGGACTTTTTCACAATTATCAACACAGTTATTAATTATTAACTTGTGGTGGCTTTAACTAGTTAACACTGCTGAGAGGGTGTTTCTAATACAAGGTCTGAAGGAGTGATGAAAAATCTGCTGTAATCAATCTTTCTATTTTTTCTTTTGCAAAGTTGTGGAAACAAAGTTAGCTTAGATTTGTCTAATTTTGCTACTGGAGCCAATTGCACTACAAAAAACACATTTGCCGATTCATCACGATACTAGTTGACCCATCTCTGACGAATTTTGCTTCTGAAAACGCTGAAATGTGAAGAAAATACATCCAAATTAGTGTAGTACATCATGTGAGGCTCCACCTGCTTTAAAACGGACAGCTCGCCCAAAAATGAAAATTCAGTAATCTTCCACTCACCTTCATGTCTTTATAAACAATACGATTGTTATTTCTGCTTGCTTGGGATATTATATTCCTAGCATAATGGCCTGAAACGGCGCATCCACACTTCATTTATAAACCATGTTGGATTGCAAAAACTCGCCAGCCAGAAAGAAAAGGAAGAAAAGAAAAACACTTTCATTTTGTGCTGCTCTTCACATTAAACTAACATACGGCTTCCGAAGACCTTTTTTTCCCCATTTCTGCCCATTCTTTACAAATAAGCAGCTTTAACATTCTGCAAACCATCTCCTTTCATGTTCAAAGAATGAAAGGAGGTAGTGGAATAAAATCAGGGGGAGTAAATAATGACATTTTTGGGTGAACTATTCCTTTAAATGTGTGTTTGAACCCCTATTAACACAGCTGGCCAATGCAGTCTACACAAAAGACAAACTAAACACATGAGAGACTTAGACTTAGGTCTAACAAAAATGGCATAGACAGAAATAAACACAGCTTTAACAGATCCATCACTGGAAATACATTAAAATGAACTAACTTAGTAAATGTTCCATGCAAGGCATGATGCATCACATTTAAGACCTACAAGATGTTCTATACTCAATTCTGCATAAATGTAAGTCTGTATGTTCCTTAATACTGTCTGTTGATTGCAAAGTGGTATTAGTTATAAATGCATTTTAATAAAGCGCGAGCCATCAAGTCTGAGCATTATAGTTCACATCCATATAAAGGCAGGCAGGAAAGCTTGCTATGGGATTTCTGCTTCTTGGTTAGCTTTCTCCTGTTTTAAAACAGAAACTATCACTTGAGGCCTGAAGCTAATGTCTAATGCTAACGGCGCTGCCTCCTCTCAAGCATCTCTTTTCGTTTAAAGACTAACTATGATTCATGTCAAATCATATTGCAAACAGACCTGTAAATACGGGCATCTTTCGGTTTACTTGTCCTGTATTCAGCTCAACTGCAAAGGCCGGGTTAAAGTTGAGGAGCGGAAGATTTGAGTGTCTTCTAACTTCATTCAAACAGCAGCCCGCAATGACGCTGCAACTGCATGATGCCCGGATCGATGAGCTCGGCGCGCGACTAAGCCAACTTAATGCGAAGGTTTGAGTTGTAAATATTAATAAAGCCTCCGATACGTTGCTCGATGAAGGCCTTATTCACGAATATTAATTGCATAGTGTTGACTTTGCTTGGTTACCGGTGTTGGGGGTAACTCATTACAAGTAACGCGAGTTACGTAGTCAGATTTCTTTTTTCAAGTAACTAGTAAAGTAACGCATTACTTTTTAATTTACAAGAGAATATCTGAGTTACTTTTTGTCCAAATTACTGATTGACAGCTCTCCTCCCTGTTGAAAAAAACAGCATATGCTGGTTAGGTATGTTTTGACGCTGGCATGCTGGTTTAAGCTGGTCCTTTGCTGGTTTATGCTGGTCCTTTGCTGGTTTATGCTGGTCCTTTGCTGGTTTATGCTGGTCCTTTGCTGGTTTATGCTGGTCCTTTGCTGGTTTAAGCTGGTCATTAGCTGGTCATGTGCTGGTCCTTAGCTGGTTTGACGTAAGCTGGTCCTTTTGCTGGTTTATGTTGGTTCTTTTGCTGGTTTATGCTGGTACTTTGCTGGATTAAACTGGTCCTTTGCTGGTTTATGCTGGTCCATTGCTGGTTTATGCTGGTCCTTTGCTGGTTTAAACTGGTCCTTTGCTGGTTTAAGCTGGTCCTTTGCTGGTTTATGCTGGTCCTTTGCTGGTTTATGCTGTCCTTGCTGGTTTATGCTGGTCCGTTGCTGGTTTAAGCTGGTCCTTTGTGGGTTTAAACTGGTCCTTTGCTGGTTTAAAATGGTCCTTTTGCTGATTTAAGATGGTCCTTTTGCTGGTTTAAAATGGTCCTTTTGCTGGTTTAAGCTGGTCCTTTGTGGTTAAGCTGGTCCTTTGCTGGTTTATGCTGTTTTTTTGCTGGTTTATGCTGGTCCTTTTGTTGTTTTATGCTGGTCTTTTGCTGGTTTAAGGTGGTCCTTTGCTGGTTTAAAGTGGTCCTTTGCTGGTTTAAGCTGGTCCTTTGCTGGTTAAGCTGGTCCTTTGCTGGTTTAAAATGGTCCTTTTGCTGATTTAAGATGGTCCTTTTGCTGGTTTAATCTGGTCCTTTGCTGGTTTATGCTGGTCCTTGCTGGTTTATGCTGGTCCTTTGCTTTTTTATGCTGGTCCTTTGCTGGTTTTTTGTTGGTTTATGCTGGTCCTTTTCTGGTTTCTGCTGGTCCTTTGCTGGTTTAAGATGGTCCGTTGCTGACGTTTATTGTGGTCCTTTGCTGGTTTAAGCTGGTCATTAGCTGGTTTAAGCTAGTCATGAGCTGGTTTAAGCTGGTCATATGCTGGTTTAAAGCTGGTCCTTTGTTGGTTTTTGCTGGTCCTTTTGCTGGTTTGTGCTGGTCATGTGCTGGCAAGGACCAGCATAAACCAGCAAAGGACAGCATAAACCAGCAAAGGACCAGTTAAACCAGCAATGCCAGCATCAATAATACCTACCGCTTAAACCAGCAAAAGGACCAGCTTTAAACGCATCATGCCCAGCGTCACAACCATAACTATTACCAGCTATGCTGGTTTTTTCAACAGCGCTTGTACCAGGTGAGAGAACTCAGAAGATGTTACTGTAGTTCAAAATAAAATAATAATATGTATTAATTCATCACTCACACACAAAAAAACAGATTCAGTATTCCTCAAAATGAATAAAAATAATGCAAACCTGCAATAATGTGAAGCACAATCTGACATTAATTAAAGTTAAACAACACAAATACCTTCTGCATTCTATTAACCAATGTCTTTGCTTTGACCTTCGATGATCCAGTTCAACCGTACTAATAAGCACAAATGACTCTAGGCAAGCATATTTGTGTCTTTTTTTATTGCTGGAGTGTGTTGAAATGTCTTCTTCTGCATTCAACTGTACGGACTTAAATTGACTTTCCCTTCAGCCTGAGGCTTATTCGTTTCACTTTTGGCGTGAAATGACTTTTATATTTGCCAAAAATATAACTTTTTTTATTTTAAAAACAAACAAGCAAGCCCTGTCCAGATTTAAAAAGTAACGCAAAAGTAACAACGCATTACTTTCCATAAAAAGTAACAGTAACGTAATTAGTTACTTTTTTTAGGGAGTAACGCAATATTGTAATGCATTACTTTTAAAAGTAACTTTCCCCAACACTGTTGGTTACCTTCCACTGGCAAGGCGACAATTAAAATTTTTTTTTTTTTTTCATCCCATTAATATGCTGCTTTGGCACTGGAGGGAGAGAGTCAATAACCACTATGCGCCTAATTCAGAGCCAATCAATGTCGAGCTATAAATGAATCACATCATAAACTTCTGCAGTAATTCTACAGTAATACTGTGGTCGCTAACGACAGGTGGCTAGTCCATCACAGAGAATTAAATCAGTGTGTCAACTGCGAACATCATCTCACCTGACATTTACCTCAGGACAATCATTAGCTCCTTCGTTAGCTAGAATGAACTCTACAGAGAAACATTTTTATATGCACTATAGACCTACAAGTTCGTGTTACTAATACCTGCTTAAAAATTATAACATATAATTTGAAAGCTAAGACTTGCCCTTTTCATTGATATTGTGTTTCTGTGTCAAAGACATATTCAAAGCCTCTGTGTAGTCTTTCAAATAGTTCAATTTTTTGGTTCATGAAAGCCTAATGTGCAATTCAAATGTTTGTAAACAAAATTGGGTAACACTTTACTTGAAGGGGTGTGCATAAGACTGACATGACACCTTCATAATCATGACATGACACATGTCATGAATATGAAGGTTTTTTATGCATGTTTATGACAACTGTCATTACGTGTCATTCGCTCAGTTATGTAATTCTTAATGCAAATATGACATTGTTGCGATGTCTTTGTTATGGGCTAGGTTAGGGGTAGTAGGGGTTTAGTTTATGGCGTGAGGTCAAATAATATCTATTGCATTAAAAAATGACATAAAATGAGCGATGAACTTAATGACAGTGTCATAAACTGCATAAAACCTTCATATTCATAACATGTGTCATGTCATGATTATGAAGGTGTCATGTCAGTCTTATGCACACCCCTTCAAGTAAGTGTTACCCAATTTTGTTGGAGTGTTTATTATATCTGAATATATAGCGTGAATAAACAGTTTGGCCTCTGTTGTTAATTTATCCTTTAATATTATAGAAATGTACTCTCACTGGGTACACTGCTAAAGGTTAATAAATTATGAAGACATTTATGCATGCATGCATGTATGTATGTATGTATTTTTCAATTGACTGTACAGCTCACAGCATTAGTTGACCTATTTTTTCTTAACATACATGAAATATTTTAAAATACATTAATTTTGAAGCAAATCAATAGCTTGTGGAACAGAATCTAATCGAATTTGTGAAACGAGGTGCATCAGTCAAGGTCACCAAGCCCAGTCCTTTGACTAAACTCTAATTGCCTCCACTTTACACTTTTTTTCAAGTTGCAGCCATCATTTCCCTCTGACAGAGCCAAAACTGCTTATATTATCACACTTCTCTCTGGAAGAGCCCTGTCCTGGGCTACAGTCATCTGCAAGCCCCTTCTGTTACAGTTACTCCTCTTTTGTTGCGGAAACCAGATGGGTGTTTAACCATCCACTCAAAGGAGCCTTTGTCCATCCAGCAAGGCAAATGTAGTGTATGCCATTCAGTTCTGCACCATCGCAGCAGCAGCAAGTGGCTATGATACAGATGCACACATTGTGTGTTTCCAGAACGGTCTTGCATAGGTCATGTGGAGGATGAGCTTGCCACCAAAGACCCAGTCACAAGGTCTTCATAGATGTTTGTCCTCCCAACACCTATATACCCAGTGGTTCAAATCTCTCAAGAACACCTAAGCACATTTTTAGCTGAAAAGTACCAGGATTCCCCTTGCTGAACATGACAGGCACGTGAGGGAGCGGTGCTGCCTTTACTGTGGCTTATCTGGGCACTTTCATGTCACCTGTTCCAAGCTTTTGGGAAAAGCCCTGGCCCCTGCAGTTACCCTAGTTGCTCTAATGGCTACCCTTCACTGATTCAAGATTATTGCCTCAATCAATACCATTTATTGCCGGTCTGGGTGGATTGATGTGTGGCTGGAAATTTCATGGGTCTTCCCTAGACAAGAAGCTCAGTATTCCCTGTGAGTCCATTCCTTCTCCCCTGGCTATTACTGTCCTGGACAGGTGACTTTTGGGCCATGGAGAGATTGTTGACTCACATCTATAGAGAAACCTAATGTGTAAAGTAAAGACAAACTCACCGTGTCTATCTAGTCATGAAGATGTACAGTGTATATATTTCAATTTCAGCAGGCAACTATTTTTACAGCTACATGAGAGTGAACTGGGCCAAAAAAACAAAAAAAGTTAAACATTCAATATGATGGATATATTATTGGAAGATTAATGTATCATGTAATGGCCAAATAGTTATTTTGAAGTACATACCTCCTGTAAATTATGTAAGTTTACAGTGACATTACAGTACCTTTACATACAGTACATTTAAAGTAAGATGTGAATATTTTCTAGAAATAAAAATTGCAGAAACTGCTTTCTTTATTTGATTATTCTTTCTTACCAAGATCTTACAACATTACAATAAGATGATATTTTAAGCTCCTTATGTAGCCGAATCTGTGCTGGTTTGAATTGGCCGCCTCCAGTTTTCACTTTTGCTTTGTCTTGCCTCCAGCTAGCTCTGTGACGTAATTGTGACATCGGCCCTAAAAGGGTCTATAGGGGAGTCCTGACACTTAGAATATGGGGTGCTTACATTCGACCTGTCCAATGCCCCAGTGCTTGTGTGCTTAGAGACATAATAAATCAGTTTGTCTTTGAACCAGCTATTCGTGAAGGCAGAGAACTGTAACTTTCGTGCCCTGCTGGTTCTGTTCTTGGGGTCCATCATCTTGGTAAAAGCCGTTTCTGACTGACCAGTTTCTGGCTCGCACAAAGCCCTCCAACAATTACTGGGCTTTTCCAGTTTCTGTCGACACTTTATTCAAAATTACAGACAGGTGGTGACCTCTGTGACAGCATTAATCTCCACCAAGTCTCAGTTTGTAGTGCAGGTGATGTGTCAGAGGTAGGAGTTGGAGTGGTTCTTACCCAAATATCCCCTCATGGTAAAAAGTTGCATCCGTGTGCTTATTATTCTCTGCATTTGTCCCCTGCAAAGCAGAACTGTGAAATCAGCAGCTGTGAGCTGATGGAGGCTGGAGGGAGTGACTGTCCCATTCGTGTTGTGGACTGACCACAGGAGAATATACTAAACTGCTGAACTCCAGACAGACTCAGTGATCCTCACAGTAGTGGACCACTACTTCAGGGTGGTTCATATCATGCCCCTGCCCAAAGTTCCCTATGCCAAGGTGATGACCCAGGAGATCTTGGACCACAGAGCAGCTGCAAGTGTTCTGAAAAATTGGCATAATAGAGTTCAGAGCTCTTAGTTTCTAGAACTCTTAAAACTCTAATGGTTATTTTATAGCTTTACATCTATTACCAAAAACTAACGTTGCCAGAATATTGCAAGGAGTTTTTTTTTTGTGACAACCTAAAGGGAACCTATCTGCTTAAGTCATGACGTAAGGAACGCCTCCCCTCATTTCACTTGAGAATACTATCTCAACAGCCATTTATGAGCGCTGTTTATTCATTTAAAATAAATATTACAATGTACACTACAGTTTCCATGCTCACAGTGTCCCAGACACTAATATTTTAATGATTTATAAAAAGATGAATGGTGATAAAAGATAGGATTATAATTTTTTTCAGTAATATTGAATCACATTGTGAGTGTATATTAGCACTGTTTGTTGTTGTCTTGTGGCATGAGCATTTGGACCCGGAAGCTGAAAACAGCTAAGCTGGTTGGTTGGTTTTAGCCGAAAATCAGCTTGGCCAGTCTGGGAGACCAGCTACTTTGAACTTCAACCAGCTAAGACCAGTCAACCATCTTAGGCTGGTTTTAGGTATTTTTTTCAGCAGGGATATTTTTAGGCTTTATTTTTAAAGAACAGAAACGGTTTAATTTTGAATTTGATATGATTAAATGCAGTCCATTTTACATTGAACGCCTATTATCTGTGTCTTCAAGTACAACATGAACATGAAGGAAATATTATCAGTATCACATAATTTTAATACAGTAGGCTAATGTCAATATGCACTGTTTATGGCATTTGTTAATCTTGGTTAATATGATTTAAACATGTATTATTATACTTTATACTGGCCTCACCCTACACAACTCACAGATCAGATGCCTGCTGTATGCAGACGATCTGCTTCTGCTGTCTCCCACTCAACACGCTTTACAGCAGAACCTGGACCTGCTACAGCAATACTGCCAGACCTGGGCTCTGACAGTCAACCTGAAGAAAACCAGAATTATGATCTTTCAGAAAAGATCCAGATCCCAGGGAACACAACACACATTAACATTAGGCACTAAGCAGACAACACACACATTACACTATAACTACCTGGGTTTGAAAATCAAATCCACGGGAAACTTTAATCATGCTGTGAATGAACTGAGAGATAAAGCACGCAGGGCCTTCTACGCCATCAAACGGCAATGTCCTATAGAGATCCCTATTAGAATTTGGCTGAAAATATTAGAATCAGTAATTGAGCCCATTGCCCTCTATGGCAGTGAGGTGTGGGGTCCACTGACAAATCTAAATCAAGATTTCACCAAATGGGAAAAGCATCCGATTGAGACCATGCATGCATGCAGAACTCTGTAAAAAATATACTACACGTGCACCGGCACACAACAAATAACGCATGCAGTGCAGAATTAGGCAAATATCCTCTAATCAAAAAGATACAAAAAAGGGCAATTAAATTCTGGAAACATCTGAAGCTCAGTGACCCCAATCATATCATTATAAAGCCCTGCAAGACCAAGAGATGAGCAAAGAAAGCAAGCCCTCCCTCAGCTGATCCAGAGCTTCAGCCCTGATGCTTCACTAATATCTACTGCTGCTCTGAATCACAACATCAGAATCAGTCAGATTACTGCACAAACCAAACAGAACTACATCACTCACTGGCAAAACCAAACACAACAGCAGAGTAAAGTGCATTGCTATCTGGCCCTAAAGAGAGAGTACAGTACGGCAGAGTATCTGTACACAGTGTCAGATAAAACTGGAAGCACGTTAGCCCCGATTAAAGACTCAGCGGGAAACAAGAGTGAGATAGAGACGGGCAGACACAGAAAAACATGGCTGCCACCGGAGCAGAGACTGTGGTCACACTGTGATCTGAATCAGATGGAAAAAGAGCTGCACTTCCTAACAGAATGCCCCAAATACACAGATATACGGACAGCGTTCTACGATAAAATACAGCAGATCCATCAGACATTTCAAACTCTCTCAGACCAGGAGAAAGTGTCGTATCTGTTAGGAGAACAGAAGAACTGCTGTGTGTTTGCTGCTCAATATGTGTCTGCCTGTCACCACAGAAGAAAACACACTCAGCCTGCCCTGATCTGATGTTTCCAGCACATCTACACTATATTAGGCCTAATTACTGTATTATATTACTTAGATGTACATTCTGCTTCTGTAAATATGTCTAATTCCTTTTATTTTTATTCTAGTTATAGTATATAATTAGTAATAATTTGCACTGCAGGTAATAATTTTAATAATTTTATTATATTATTATTTTTCTTTCTGTTAATACATGTGTACTATTTGTGAGCAGTCCAGCTGCAATTGCTTTGGCAATACAAATGTATAATTTTTGTCATGCCAATAAAGCACTCTTAAATTGAAATTGAATTGAAATTGAGAGCGAGAGCGAGCGAGAGAGAGAGAGAGCGCTCTGCGCATGCGCAGTTGGAGCAGTTTTGAAGTTGGCTCTGGGGTGTTTCAACAGGAAGGCGGACATGTTGGTCAGGCAGTGGGAGAAAATCGGGCACCCAGTATTTTTTTTTATTTGTATTTGTATTTATTTTTTGAATAGTAGCAACGTTAAAGCTTGATTTATCCGCATACTCAGAGCATCGTGGATTACATACTTGTTGGAAAAGTGAAAGCCGGCATGCGAACTAAGAGAGATTTACCACAGCAGGATTTGTAAAGGATCGTTTTAACCAGGATCTTGTTTTAACTCATCGAAATTTGTAAGGCGAAGTTAGTTTTTTTCCGCCACTTCTCACTTTGCAGCTGTCAGACTCGTTTGGCCTGGCGAGCTTTTATGGTCGGAGGCCTGGAGAAACTTCACTTAATTTCATGTGGCCGCATGCTAACTCTGTTTTATCGCTTCTTTTCGCGTGAATGTGATCGGCTTGTGTGTTTTAAAAGAGCCCGTTCCCTTCACATCTCCTGAAGCTAAGTTAGCTTAGCGCTGTATAAGCTGCCGCTCTCTGTGTTTGCTAAGTTGTCATGGACTAATCCGACACCTCGTCCTGTTGTTGTTTTGTTCCGAAAATGTGGCTTTTTGTCATCTCTCGGTGTTGTATGCGATTCAACGAGAGTGATATCAAGACACAAAACGTTGCTTTGATCAAACTAGCGCTCGTTGCTCATTTGTGAGGAAGTTAGCGAGTTAATTTGCTAATCTTAGCCAGAAACTCGCACACGTCTGAATCAAAGCATCTGATCAGTTCTGAACATGTCTGCTGGAGAGAGTTTGACAGCTCGATTCGAGAAGATCGATGCCATGCTGAAGGATCCCAGGTCAGAGATCAACACTGACTGCCTGCTGGTGAGTGTGTCTGGTTTATTGTGCAGATAGTGCTGTGTTTTGGAAACTGTGTACAATGAGCTCAGCAGCACAAACTAATATAAAACACGACAATCGTGCAGTCAAGTAAAATAGTGCAGTATATCTGCAGAGCAGTAGAGGAATGAATGCATGCAAGCTTGTAATAACTTGAGTAGAAGTCACACTTTGTGAGTGTTGCTGGATTTAAACTTGAATAATTTGGCTAGGTTCTTACTGATTTGCTTGTAATGGTGACCCTTTTTTATAATGCATTTGCACAATTCATTAATAATTACTCATTTAACTATTTGCAGTACATTACAGCTTTATGTGTTTCTTCATAGTTCATTGCAGGGTTGAATCTACAACCTTTTGGTAACCAACAGGGTCTTTAACCGCTAGGCCACACCACCCATGCTCAGATTTTCTAAGGAATGAACTTTTGATCTGCATTTGTACCGTGTGTTTACATGCAGTTTGCACTGAGGTGAAATGTGCAATTTGATTTTATTGTATTATTTCAGCAATTTCATACATTTGAGCATTGCTTCTTCAAGAATTTGAGCTCTTTGGACTTCCATGACTGTTGGCACACAGATTGTGTGTGTTTTTGAGCAGTTATAGTGTTAAATCTCATTTTGCATTAAAAGCATTTCTCACTATGAGCTTTAGTTTTTAATAGTGGCGTCAGTGACACTTCTTGTAAAGTCTTTTTATGTAGTCTTCAGTCTCACAGGTTTTGACAGCATGCGTAAGAAGTGCAGGTCACGGGATTTTACAGTAATGCATTGAATTAGACGGTATTTATTTATGGATAGACATCGATGTATATGTATGGCTACTACGACCATTCATAACCCTGTTCGGTTTTCTGTATGTAGCTATAAAACAGTTCTGGTTTTGGCTTGTGATTTGTCAATACAGCGTTCCCACTCTGCTAAAATCTACAAAAATGATCTTTACATCTATATTTACATTTACAAGTTTTGCATACACTTTTGGCAACCTTTTTTCCTTAAAAAGTCTTAAAAAGTCTTAAATTCAGATTCGATGGGTCTTAAATATTTTTGTTCACATTACCCCTAAAATAATAATATTTTTACTTGCCCGACCCGACAAATAGCCCGATTAAAACTTAAGTGATAAAAAAAATAACCAGCGAAGCCATCGAAACGCAAGAATGATTCTTCTAATTTGATTACGTTCAGTGTAAACTGTGATTGATAATGGATAGTGTATTTCTGGTATCAAGGTCGCACACGTAAAGAAACTCCGAAGAAATACAGCAATGTTACAGGTTGCCACGTTGCCATACCACAAAGGGCATCAAAACCACATTTACTGTTTGAGAGAAGGTAGATATAATAAAACAGGATCACTTGAAATTAAACAAATAGGCCTAGATGTTGATGTCTGCTGGGTTTTTCCAAATGTTGCTTCCTGCATGGATGTTGTGTCATTAACTACATTTTAAAAACATTTACTTTCCACTTAGATTGTCAGGGTTTATTTTTTTATTTTTGCTGAAGATACACTAGACATGTGACTAAAAATATGAGAGAAATTTGCTCCCTATGAGCCATATTAACTGTTTTAATGTGTGGCAGAATGTGTCAGTCTTAAAACACTGATAAATCATTTCAAATGCATACCATACCATTTTCACAGACAAAACAACAAGAAAGAAAATCTTTTTGAGGAATGAAATGGAACAGTCTTCACATGACTCTTTATGTGCACTGCATGAGTTTGTGTGTGCATGAGAGAGACAATGTGTGCAATAACTTACAGCTGTAGTACCAACTAATCTTGAGCAAATATTGCACCTCTTGCAAACCATGTGATCAGGATACTATTAAAACTATTCAGTTTCATTTGTTTAGTCATATGGAATCATTTTGCAAGCATTCTGAGAAAGCTGTCCTCTATACTTATTTTGTTAACAAATAATATGTGATTCTTTGGATGAGTCTGACAGATGAGCGCTAGGGCTGGGCGATATATAAAAAAAATTATATCTCGATATTGTCAAAATTTTCACGATATATATCTCGATATGTTTGCATTTGCTTTTAAATAATACAAAAACAATTTATTTTTCCCCCATTAAAAAAACAACATAAACTATTTAGATAGAAGTTATTGTTACAAAGTAAATACAAAATTTTTAGTGCAAATTTAAGCAGTTAAAAAATCTAGACCAAGTGATCACTTACTGCTTTTTATTAAATTAACACATGTATATGTAACTGAAGTAGCGCAAAACAAGTACAGAAAGTGCATTCTGTCAACTTTTTTTGGTGCATGCAATTCACAATTTACACTGTGCAACTGGGGGAAATAATTAAACTAAGATAAGTATATTTTACAAGTTGTTAGCTAAGAACACAAGTCTGTCAACTGTCTCTGGTTAGAGAGCTCTGTGGCAGGAAACCTATGTCCCACTGGCACTAAAAATCTAGGGATGTTCCGATCCGCCTTTTTTGCCTCCGATACGATTCCGATACCTAGGGTTCGTATTGGCCGATACCGATCCGATACCACTGAAGTTTTTTTCCCTCATTTAAATAAACTTAGAATTTATATATCTCTGTGTGTGGAAATGATAATCATTCTTTCACAATACTAGATACAGACTACTTCATTATAAAAAAAATAAAAAATAAACAATAAATATGAAAAAATATAGGCCTATGTATATTTATAATCTGTGACAAAAATGTATCATAAACTAGGTTTAGTGGATAATTCTGCAGCAAAAGTTATTCTAGAAAAATCTGTGCACAATAATTTTAGAAATCCAAAAATTTAGTGAAAAAACTATATTTTGTGTGGAACAAATAAGTGTTGCACTAAATATGGTAAAATGTTGCATATTGCTATTTGTATTATAAAATCCATTCATTAAAACATTCATATATATGCTTAAGTATATACTATAAAATTAAAATACATTAATTTTAAATGTATAGCATATTTTTTAATAAGGCAACAACATATGATAGATACGATAGGACAAAAATACAGTTCAGCACGAACTGTTTTTATACAGTCGATGAGCACGAAGCGTTCCAATGTGCGCAATCCGGTGTGCAGAATGTGACGTAACAGCCTGCCGCCGGTTGCTTCAAGCGCATCATTTCTGCACACAGGATTCAAACATGTAAGCGCTGGTGTTAAAAACTGCTGTGTAACGAAACCGCCCCGGGGTAAAGGCTGAAAAGATGACTGTAAGCCAAGCGGAGAGAACAGCGTTGTGTGAACTTTATGTAAGGACTTAAAAGTCATATGTAGCTCACATTAAGCTAGGATGGATTCAGAAGTAACACAAGAACAATTCGCCAATCGAGAAAAAAAAATAATAAAAATCTCGGATTTGGGTCCCTCTCTGACCAATACCCGATCCGAGAAAAATGGCACTATCGGAGCCGATACACGATATGAATATCGGATCGGCGCATCCTTAAAACCCTCTCAGATGGGAAGCAGTTGCGGAAAATCATTGGTATTTTATATAATAAATGAATACCAAAGACTTATGCACTCTATCTTGTCTATATTATGAAAACTGGTAAAACAAATGAAAAATATTATAACAGTGAAATTCCTTATAGTAATTCCAAATTGCCATAGCCTATGTTTCTCTATTCAACCAACAGTGGTTGAGTAAGTGCATTTATTCAGCGATAACAATCGTTAAAAATATAGTCGAGATCTCATTACAGAACAAAGACCGGTGTAGTGACACTTTCATTTAGATCGCTAAACTCCAGCTTGTTTGTTGGTGTTTTCAGATCATCGTCGGCGCCGCTTCTGCAATGAGGAGCGAGCGTGTGCGCATGGTTGCCAGGTTGCTTAAAATAAGCAAAACACAGAAAATGTATGCTTGTAAGAGCGAAGCTCTGATTCGGGGATTTGAACTATTGATATCTGGCAACCGCACTCATGAAAGCTCGCGTAGTAGAGGCATGTAGAGCAGTCCGCAATAACATGTTGTCTCCTTTTTTTGGACGTTCGGCGCGTTCTTTTGGGAAAGTATGCTTGAATTTGAAATATTCGATATTCACAATATTTTCAGATTTTACATCGTCGTCAAAATTATTGCGATATTATCGCTAATATTCAATATATTGCCCAGCTCTAATGAGCGCACTAAAAAAAGGAGGGTGATGAATTCCTCTACAGGAGAGTCTTGGAAAGAAAATGAATTGCTCCAAGGCAAAATGTGGCCTATGCCACAGTCAGTGTAGCTCATTATGTTGTAGTCGTGTAATGTGGTGATGTAGTATTTAAAGTTGTTGCATAATCTATGTATGTTTGCTCAATAGGTTTATGTTATCTGCAATCAAGGCAAATCATTTTCTACTCTATTTCTGCATTATTTGACAGTCATTGTTACAGGTGTATGGGCTTCTAGAGCCCTTCAAATTTCTCCAGCTCCCAGTAAATTAACTCCACGCATGATGAGGGTGAACAATAATCATCTATAATGATTCTACAGGCATTTTAAGCTCTTCCTCCACTGACAAACATTACTATGTGTTTGCAGATTGGTGGACACACACATCCTAAGGAAAATATTGCCCCCATTGAAGTTCATAAAATAGTCACTGGTCTTCCTGGTTTCCATATAAATAAATAATCAATTAATTAATCTTTTTTTCCAAAAATAATTTTCATTTCAGTGCATCGCTAGCATTTTTAAAACTGAGTTTCTACAAATATTTAGGAATTGCACATAAGGCAATTTTTATGTCACCCTTTTAATAACAGAATAATGTTAATCCTTCTATATGCCTTTCAAATATAAACATTTAAATTATGGCTGTAATAAAAACATTTGATGACTAATTTATTCGAACGTACATTAAATGAACAGGTAAAATAAAATATAGTTGTAATATAGTTGCACATATTTATCAAAATGCTCTTCTCTAGAGTTATGTTTTTTTCTAACTAACTAATGATTTCATGAACAGTAGTGGCTAATGTAAATGTAACTTAAATGTAAACATCTTTTAACACTGAATGAACAATTGACATATCGGTAAGCCCCTCCCCTCGAATGCAGATGAGCCAATGGCAGTCTAGTATCAGTTGCACGGGGAGCAGAACTCGGACATCTGTAGGTTTCAGCGCCATAGAGAAACATTGGAAGATCCGAAGCTCGCATAGTTTTTATGGGGTTTATGCTTCAAAAATAGAAAAGCGACATGCCTGGGGTACTTGTGACAGTGATTCCAGGTATCCTGAGAGGATAGGCAATAACATTTATTTTATTATATTTCCTAAACCCAAACAAAACGGAGCAAAATGTCCCTAAGCATTCAACCCTAACCCAAATGAAGAAAAAAAAAATATTTTTCTGGTTGTCATACTCTCATTAATTTACAATTTTCATCTGCTCAAGCAGAACGTTAATGTCATCTTGTGCTTTAGCAAGGTATGTCTGGCTAAAACTGGCTAGCGTTAAAGTTAGTCCATACAAACCTAAATAGCGTACTCTTCTTGCGTCTTGTACAGTGTAGGGCAAAAACACATAAATGAAGGTCTACATTTCACTGTCTCTTCATATTAAACTGGTTAAATGTAAATTAATTTAATCATACATGGACAGGCACAGTGTTGATCTTGGGATGGTGTTATTGTAGCTAGTGGTCGACTGATATTGTTTTTTTTGACAGCCGATGCAGATGCCGATATCTTGGAAAGCAGGGTGAACGATATAAAGCCGATATCATTTTATTTAACATTTAAGAAATTTGAAATAATTTGAAAATGGATAAAAAAAATAAATGTGTAAAATAAACAAACTTATACTTTAGATGACAAAGTATTTTTTCACAAATAAATATTTAATAAAAAAAGGAAGTAAACACTGTAACCAACAGAGCACTCAGTATTCTGGGAAGTTTGTGTACATTAGGAATCATATTTTTTCAAATAAAGCCAAAGTAACACTCCATTTGACATTCAGCCACACATGGAAAGGAATGATATGGCGGGCCAATGCATAAGCGCAGGCATAATTTGAAATCACTAGTTTAACGTTTGTAGAGCGCGTCGACAGTGAAGTGTGAAATCTTTCTCCTGTCCACATTCACTGTCACAAGGAGCTTACCACCGACGTTCACGAAGCGGACACACGCGATCAGCAGGATGACACATGCACATCACAGATCTCACAACTGGAGTCGACTAAGTTTGCAAGCTTCAAGATTGGTTTAAAGAATAAATGGTATTTGCGATGGCAAATGAGAAAGTAATGTTTGCCTTTCTATTACTAATAATATAAAAGCACGTATAATAGTTGTGTATACATTTTAATTCCTTTGTTTAACCGTTCTATCTGATTAGTAGACAGACTTATTATCCGTATTAGAACAGAACTGTTAAAGACGCCGGTTCGAACAAGAGGGAGAGTCCCACCTTGAACGCATCGGCCAAACAGGAAAACTTATCAGCTGATGCCGATATTTTAAAAATGCCAAATATCACCCGATATATCGGCATTGGCGATATATCGGTTGACCACTAATCGTGACGAACGTAACATTAGGCTTCTCCTGCTTGCATTGTAATCTGTAAAGCCTCGCTTCCAAATGAATACCCACAATATTTATTCTAAAATCTTTTATATGTCCCTCCATGGCATATTTAAGTCCCACTTGAATGGTGGTGCTTCTGTGTCCAAAATTGATCAAAAATATATAGGGACAAGGTTTTCAGACTGACAGCTGTCATTGTAAGACAGTGAGCAACTCCAATTGTTTGTCCAAGTTCGCAACAGTAACTAAGGTGGGCGGGGCTTACGGATAGGTCAATTACATAAGACATGAGAGATTTCAGTAAGTTTTACTGTTTCTTTCAGCACACTTTCTGACATTCATTCATGTTTAATTGGTGTAACTAGTAGTAAAGATGAAGAGATTGGTTCACATGTTGCTTGAACTGATGCTGCTACAGCAATCTGTCATGCCGCATTAAAGAGGGTAAAAACACATTTATTGTTTGTATTTCATGATAAAGCTGACAGAATTTGAAAGCTGAGACTTTTTAATATCAACAGCAGTAACAAAGCACAAAGCTTACTGCAATTATTGGTTGTCAGGTACACTCAAAATATTGTTTAGTAGAGTTCACTCCTCAACAGAAAACGGCATATGTGAAAAGACTGATATTGAGATTTAAGAATTTAGATTAAAAATGAGAATCAATATAGTTAATCCAGCACTAGCGTGTACAAAGCTGACATGTTTATCCATGGTGTGTGAATGAAAGACACTGACACAGTCAAAATTCTAATTAATTTCGTTCAGGGATTTACCCTCCAGAATTGAAAAGTGCTTCCAAAATGTCGGTGCATCAGTAAAAATACACAATAAAAAATTACCTTAATTAAAGGGATAGATAAAATACTATGGAAGTCAATGGCTACTGTTTGGTTATCATCATTCTTCAAAATATCTTCTTTTGTGTTCAACAGAAGAAAGAATCTCTTACAGTTTTGGAACAACTTAAGGTTGAGTAAATGATGAGAACATTTACATTTTTGTCCCTTTAACTGTAAATTATGTATAGTATTCCCAAGCACAAACTCCTAGCAGTGAATAAATGGTAATGCAGTATCTACGGCTTTTATAAAAGATCCCTTTATAATGGCTGGGAATTAAATTGCACAAGTTATAAATAAAATGAAATGCCTTTCAGTTACACAGCATTTGTAAAGGCCTAAGCCTTGTGTTTGCTCTCACAAAGAGCAAATAGTAAGAGTAGAGGTACTTTTGTTTTATTCATCTGAAGCTTTCACCTCTGGCCTGTTCTTACCCGTCTTTTCCATGTGTATCGCCTCACCTGTCCCCGTATCCGCCTCTAATACTTCCCATTACAGCCATAGTTCGAGATATGACATGTCTAATGAAGCTCCAGTGTTCAGAGAGTCTAGAACTACATGCACCTCAGGGCAACTGGCCGATCAAAGCCACTTTGTGCTTGGGAAGCTCATGACAGTTTCTTGCGGTGCGCTGGGGCTGATTCTTTCCCCTGGCTGGCCTCCTCTGCCATGGGGCTGCTCTGGGCGACCGGCATCAGTGTTTCCAGCTTATGTTATATTTTCCTCTGACTTTACATTCCTGGAGGAATGTGTCAGAAATTACATTTTCAACAACATTTCTCACCGCACACTGACCTAATTCTGATTTTGTGGCACTCAACCTACTTTTGAAAATGTGATTTCAGATGTTGGTGAATTTAAACCTATTTCGAAAAATTGGATCTATACGAGTCATTCATAATTTAGAGTACATTTCGCAGTAAAAAAGTGTAAAAACAAGATGCTTTCTCAATAAAACAACTGCCTTAATTATTAAACACCATATTGATATTACAAATAAAATATGTTTTCCTGCTGGTCAACTGTTACTGAGAAACCGTATGGGTTTCCAGGTAACATAGTTGACAATTTCACTATTTGACTCGTAATTTCAATGGCAGGCCTGATCAGGTTTAACCTCAAATTATAATATTTATTTGAATTAAAATCATAAAAATATTGCAAACCATTACAATGGACCAAACAGTTGATGGGCAATTACTAAAGTCCTCGACAAGAGGTCACTGGAGATATTTTTACGATAAACCATTTTTTAGTTTTCAGGGTGTTTGATTTGTATTATAGTTGACAGAAATTGTGTGGACGTGAGTGAAAGGAATATTTACTTTTTAAGTAATTTAAACTCAATCTATTTTTCTAAGATATTTAGATTGCAGAGATACATTTAATATAGATAAAATTGACTGCCATTTTTAATTCATGGTTTTGAACTCTTGTCATTTAAGGGACATAATGACAATTTCAAACAAACTGAAAAGCAGGGTGCACAAATATATATGTTTGAGATTTTAGTATGTATTTGCTTAGCGCATAAAATATGGTGTTTCTGAATAAAATTGTTGGAAAAAATATAATTATCATGAATGGTCAAGAAATGTGCCCTAAATGATAGAAAAAGTAGCAATTTGTGTTATGAGGGGGCAGGCCTGTGCTTGAGTCACTGACTGAGCGTTTGAGGGTTTCTCTCTCCGTGTTCGTGTACAGTGCGGTGAGAGTAATATTCCTGTTGATATCAGTGGATATTTGATGTACTGCAAACTCTAGTGTGTAGATGCCAGACTCACCGTCACTTGGCTGAGAATAATCTGGTTTTCTCTCACACGTGCAAAGAGAGTCTTATGTACCACATAGAATTGACGCTCCATATGTAAATGATATTCTTTGTTGTTGTTTCCTGTCAAAATGACTGAATTTGTTCAGAATTATGTTCAAAAGTTGTAATAACACAACAAGTGATAGTTCAGCCAAAAATGAGATTTCTGTCATCATTTACTCACCCTCATGTCAATTCAAACCTGTATTTGATAAATATTTATTTTAGGCTTATTTATATCTCTACACTGTTCAACACACATACATGTAGCGCATCACATATGGTAAACACAGAAGCCTATGTCTGTGTGTCATGTGGATTCGTATGGATTTATTTAAAATCTAATGTATAAATCCAATTCATAGTTTTCACATGACGCCACACCTTAATAGAAACGTCCATCTGGAGGGCAAACCAAGGCTTTCCTCTGCTGCCTGTCAGTTAAGTTTACCAAATGTGTGCCAAGTACGAATCTACTAAGTATCAATTACACACAGACAAAAACAATGCATACTATATAAAGACAAACAAATGTGCGAATATGAACGCAGTGCGCTACTTGCATGTTATGCATTTCCCAGAGAAACCCATAAAAAACAAAAATGCAGAAAGGGATAGTTCTCCCAAAAATGAAAATAGTCATCATTTACTCACCCTTGTTTTTTTGAAAAATACAGGTAACCAAACAGCTGATGGCAGCCATTGACTTCCATAGTATTTTTTCCAGGCAATGGCTACCGTCAGTTTGTATACCTATCTTTTGAGAGGCAACCTATATTCTTGGCTTGAAACAGATGCAAAGTTGACAGGCCTGTGCCGCAGTTTTATGGATGTTTTGATCTCGTAGTCTCCATGCCAGTCAAATCGCATGACCTGAAAACTGTGAATCTATTAAAGGTGTCATATGATGTTGCTAAAAGAACATTAATTTGTGTATTTGGTCTAATGAAATGTGTTTATGCAGTTTAACCCTCTGGGGTCTGAGGGTGTTTTGGGCCCTGGAGAAGTTTTGACATGTCCTGACATTTGTGCTTTTTTCAGTTGCTAATAAACATTTTAATGACTAAGTTTAGTAGCACCATAATCAGCATAAACTGGGCTACAATAATATGTGAGCTGCATGTATGTACATGATTGTGTTTTTGAGAAAGCAGTGTTTATGTGTGGTTAGTGAAAAACTAAAATTTTAAAGTCCCAGAATAAGGCCATAAAACACATACAGTATATTTGTTCACAGGACTATTGAGAACATATCTTGAAGTCTAGAGTTTTTGCATCATAATGATGTGAAAATCATCTTGTTTACTAACTCACAGAAAACACTATATTGATTTAAATTTTCTAAGACAATTTTGTGTAGAAAAGGTATATGCGAGTAGGCGTGAATGATCATGAATAATGATGTGATTCACACCTGAGAAGACAAAGGCGTGCATAATGAGCTGCATAATGAGCTGCATAATGAGCTGTCAGGTGAGTGACTGATAGGGAATTGCTACAAGAAATAATGAGGAAAAAAGAAATGTATCTATTTTTTGTTAGTTATATATTAGCATATATATAACTCTCACACTTTTGGGAAGGTGCATTCACAGGTTTAGCTGTGGTCCAGGTCATGGCGGGGCAGGAAATCTCAGCGCTGTGGAACATGTCACGTCAGTCTTGGTTTCCGACCAAGTGGGCGGCTTATTTGCTTTGGCTCTCTGGTGAAACAGGTTATTCTAAATCTGAACTACCAAAAGCAAGCTTGTTACACAAACACATTATTAAAAATTATTCTGATGTTCCGGCTAATAGTACATATTTATCTAAACATAAGCACACAATCCCACATAGCAAACCTTTTTACCCGAAGTAACTTAAATCAAATGAAGTAACTCTGTTAAATAGTGAAGCACAATTCTGACACGGATGTGAAAAAACGAAACGAGTGCCTCTTCCTTGAGAGATGCAGGTGAAGGCAAGAGTGGGGTACTCCCACGGTACCTAGTATAGTTGCATACGTCATGATGGAAAACAATGCCTATTTAAATGTTTTAACACTATCAACAAAAATAAGATTACCAAATTATGGGCATAATACAATTCTTATATGTGACTTACTCAGTAGGACTTTCCAGGTGAACATTAAACAAACATCCTGGCATTGTGAGACATTTAGATGCAATGAAATGAAACATTCTTCAAAATGTTTCACTTGATTATACATTTAGGCAGGAATTATAGTTTGGAGAAAGTCTAACTAGTAAAATGTGTACAAATTATGTGAAACTAATACAAGTAGGTTAATAAAAAAAACTTTCTCATGTTTTTTCCTGAGGTAATCCAAAGATTCTTGAGGTGAATTCTGTGTTATTCCTCTCAGCACGACGCGAACAGTAAAACTTGTTGCTTTGTTTACTATGATGTGGGTGTTTACGCGCCGCGCGCTTCAAGTGGACGATTATAATATCAAAAGCGCTCAGCGCGTGGGCGTGGTCACATTAAAGATAATGAAGGTAGATGTGAAAAACTGGACATCGCGTTGGTTTCATATGGATTACTTTATCACAGAATATTTGTTTTCAACATGACTTACTTAGTTTAAAAGTAGATATGTTAAGCTTTCTATAGATATATCTCTCATGTATCTTTGTTGAGTATTTGCTGAGTTACAGTCCATTTTAATAACGCGTTTCTAAATAAAGATCACACAGACCAAGGCGGCAGACAGCACACCCTGTTTGTTTTCTTTATTTTATAAATGCAAAGTTCTGTTGTTATTATGTGTGTATACAAATAAAAGTAGACCTTTTACAGATTCGATTGATGTATTGCTTTTATCTGTTAGATCAAAACTGAAAGTGTAATTTAAGTTATTTTCGGTGTGATCAGGAGAAGATACCACAAAACGCGTATCCGCGTTAATCGACCTCAGAGGGATAAGGTTAAAAAAACACATCGTACACTAAGTGGTACATTATTGTTTCTCCTCTATGCCCCGCCTTTCTGAAACGCGTCGATTTTTACAAAGCTCATCATAGCTGAAAAAGCGAGGTGTGCTCTGATTGGCCAGCTATCCAGTGTATTGTGATTGGCCGAATACCTCAAGTGTGAGACAGAAATGTTACGCCCCTACCATACTGTGATGCCCTGTCTGGCCGGAGCGATGAGACAAAACCAATAAAACCCATTAAAACGAGGCATTTGTTGCATCCAGTGGGGGACACAATTACTGATTATAATGAATTATACTCTCTTTTTACACGTTGCGTATCGCGCTGCATAAACATAAAACCATGTCTGCATATGTGTGATCGGGGAAATGACAAACAACAAGCGCTACTTTACAATGCTCAAAACTCGTGTTTGAATCGTCATTGGCAAATTCTTTAAATATGAAAACGTACTTACAGGCTGTGAGTCAGAACAGGTGGGCGTGGCAGAGTCTTAACTTTTATAAAGAATATCTCTTTGGATTTGAGACTTTAGTCTTTGCAACTTTACAGATCTTCTTTATGCACCAAGAGCTTGTAACTCTCCAAAGAGAAAGGAAACATTGAAATGCATCATATGACCCCTTTAATAGGCATGTGATTTTCACCCAACTGTTTTGATTCATTTAACATAACCGATTGTTTATGTGACCATTTGTCAAAACCGGTTTACGTGTTTTAGGCCGTTCAACTGCTGGAACAGGCAGCTGAGCATCCATAAGATCAAAATATATTTCATTTCTTACAAAAATGCATTCTGTGTCCTCCTGTCCTTGCGAGGCAAGACAAGTCTCCATGAGAACGCAAGTCACAAATTGTCAAGAACACCAAGCATGCTAACTGGTGCGATAACAGGGCCCTTTCCTGACACGAGCTTAGGCTGGGGATGAATGGTAATGATGATCTTTGGAGATGAGCTCCCAGGCCTCTGAACACAAGAGTGTTGTTTTTGCCCTTCAGAAGCAGTGGTTGATCAGTGAATGGAGTCCTTTGCTCACCCCTCCCTCCAGCATCCTGCGGCTGCCCTACCCACCTCTTAATAAAATCCCCCGCTAATCAAAAAACCTCTTGTCTTGGACCCACAGGGGGCCCCTGAGTGTGTGTGTGTTACAGTGCAATGCTTTATGGCCCATGTATATTCTTGTGGTTTGAGGTACAGATTTGCAGTTTGGAAAAAAAAATAGGTTGGTGAATTATGAATAGCAGGATTTGATCCCAGACTTAAACCAAGTTTAAGTCATTTGGAAAAATAAACATAGTATGAAACACTAACTAAATGGACCATTGGATGTCTAGAGCGGATGATTATCTTTAGACCGTTTATTAAAAATGTAAGTTATTGTTTTTAGCACTAGCCTTGCAATCCCACATGAAATTGAAAGTCAAGACAATCCTTATATTTATTATTATTAATATTGTTTTATGAAAATATCCAAGGAATGAACTGTGTGTAAAAAAGTACTGTGACCCTATCACAACTGACATGGACCAGAACAGTGACTGTTTAAATAAACACATACCCGTTTTTGTTGATGTTGTTCTTTTAAGGAGGACTTGTGCTCACTAGTGATATTATAAGGTCATGTATTATCTGCAAAAAATAGATACTCTTTAAATACTCTATAGTTGACTTAATTTAATGACTTTTCCTTTAAACATAAATAAGCATCTGCATCAGTTAAAGGCAGTATAAAACTGCCTATTATTTGTGTTATACTACCTCACTGTTTAAATACTGTACAATTTGAATAATATAATACAGTAATGGAAATTATGGGAGTAGTAGTAATGGACGTTTAATTTGACAAATTTGAAACAAATGTTTACAATTTACTGCTATTTTACATTAGGCCTATTTCTGAAAGTAATAATAAAATGCGACTTATATGCAACTCAAAAACACAATTTTATTTTATTTTTGTTTTATATGTAACATATTTTTAACGATGCAGCAAACATTTACAAATATTTTTGAAAAAATTATTACTTTTCAGTATATTTAACTGATTGTGTTCATCGTCAAAATTCTTACTGTTGGTTAACCAGTTAATATAAGCATTCTTAACTATTAGCAGATTTTATTTTATGAATATATTTTGCATTTTTATGCACACCATAGTTTGAGTGTGTTAAAGGTTTCATGGAAATTTTCAGGGGTTGTTCTGCTGTTGAACACAAAAGATTTATTTTGAAGAATGATAGAAACCAAACAGTTGATGGTACCCATTGACTTCCATTGAGAAAAATTCAATGGCTACTGTCAACTCTTTGGTACCAACATTCTTCAAAATATCTTCTTTTGTACTCAACAGAAGAAGAGAAAAAACTCCCACAGGTTTGGAACAGCTTGAGGATGAGTAAATGATGACTGAATTTAAGACACAGTCGTAACATAATGACTATGTTTATGCAACCGGCTCCTGTTTCAGAAAAAGGGGGCGACTAGATTCTGGTTCTGAAGCTCAACAAGTACTCCTTAGACCAGGCCTTTACCACACAACAGATCTGGATTAGTGGTTTAGTTGTCCCATATGTCACGTGTCACTTCTGGAAAACTCTGTTTAAGCCTTACATGGTCGTGCCATTCTGTTATAAATGATTCATATAAAAACTCCACTTTGTACTGTAATATCCGGTTGATAATTAGGTTGTAATACTAATCTAATATATATATATATGTATGTTTGAAATGACAAAGCGTGGCACTACCTTTGCACCTCTCACTAGCAGATTTGTTTCCTCGCCCTGAGGTTGTGTTAACTGAATAAAGACTTCCGGGCTTTCTCATGTTTTGTCACGTAAGAGAAACTCCCTTCTGTGGTTTTGTTGGTTCTTGCTCAAGTAGTAGGTGCTTGAGAGGTGAGTAAGGCAGTTTCTTAATTCCAAGAAAGCAAAGAACAGTCTTGGATTCTCGCGGAGGCTGGTCTTGCCAGATTACCTTGAGAGAATGAACTCTAAGCTTCTATCAAGTCTGTATTCGATGCATCCAAAACGCATCCGGGTAATTTCAAGTATCCTCTGTCCTTGAGTATTTGAATTGAACTTCATCGGATGATGACGTTGAATGAGTACAAGGATGCAAGATTGCATAAGAATGCATGTTGAGAAACAGTCTCAGCTGTGATGCTGTCCCCTGCACGTGTGCAGCGAAGCACAGCTAACGCATGCAGTGTATTTGAGACTGTTGAAGTGGTTTAGGCGTGATTTTTATGGCAGGTAGGTGAAGCGAAATAGTTTCTTTCTATTCTTAAGAAAAGATTGTTTCAAAATCTTTTATCATCCACTTTCAAACTAGGTTTTTACATTGTCTTGTGAATGGTGGCTCCATTCCGTTTAGCATCCTGAGTGAACGTCCCGTAATGCAGCACTTACATGGTGTAAATATAAAACAAATTCACTTGTTAAATATCTTTGCAGAAAAGATGCATGAAGTATGAAAGCACATATTGTACAAACTTGTCTTAAACGTATTCTATATGTTCACAAATAATATGAAAAATTGCACAAAAAATCAAGTCAAGGCAATTAAAAAAATGCAAACATTAAAGGGATCATGAACTGAGAAATCAAAATTCCCTTAACCTTTTGACATATAAAAGTTCATTGTACTATAAAAACATCCTGTAAGTTTCAGAACTCAAAACTTTCTTGTTAGTCTAAAAACAGCTTGAAGCCAGTCTGGTTACGTGGTCACTATTGCTTTGTCTGTTAAATGGATCATTAGATATGTACTGAGTATTTATGTGTTTTTAACCTAAATCACAGCAGCGTTTGACCGTTGCGCTTGTGTCTCTTGCAGATTTTCGTGCATGAAACTGCATTCTTAAAACATGCCACTCTAATTAAACGAAGTTGAACTCTCATCTCGTAACCTTGTGCTGTTCCCATCCCTCTGCCCACGTCGCATCTTTGTCAATGCAAAAGCGCCTAGCGATGTTTTGTACGTTACGCTCCTTCATAGAGCATGTCTTATGTGAGCAGTTAATCATTCTTTTCTCTCAGCTGTTATCATTGGCGTATTGTCAGTGTGTGTAATTGTAACGTTTGCCAATATTTTTATTCAAAATCTTGATTCCTCGATTGAAAAAAAAAAAAATCGTGGCAAAACATTAAATTCTAATTAATCGATAAAATCGAAAGAAAATCGCCCAGCCCTAACCATGTCAGAATGTTTTGCTGCTATGCATTACTGTAATACTGTGCTGTTGTGGCACCGTTAACTGTATTTGTGTAACAGTGTTGTGGGTGGTTGGCAGGGCTTTGCTCTGTGCATCCGTTAATAACTGGTCTCAGTTCCTTCCTTCAATGTTCCTCATCTGCTTGGACATGCAGGATCTCCTCTGGCAGACCATCACAACATAGGTTTATTTTTCTTGCTGCTAAGAACACCCTGCAAAGTTTCGTATCGGTTTGAGGCAGGTAATTTTGTTACAGCATGAAAATGTTTTTAAAAATGTACGTGAGAGAGGGTGGAAAGAGTTCAAGGATATATTTAAATGGGGTTTGATTCGATTTAAGGATGCGGCTATATTCAGTCATTTAGCAGATGCTCTTATCCAAAGAACTTAGAAATGAGGAGCTTCTCAAGCATTTTATCGTAGCGGAGCTGAAAAATCTTGTATAATACTTTTACCTCCAAGAGTAAGCTTCAGTAATATTTTTAACGTGCGTGAATAAATCCAACCACCCATATAGATTTAAATGCCACTTTCCATAATCCGTGACCGACAGAGGAGCACCTTGGCGGCAGGGATTCAAAACTTTAACAAGACTCAAATTGACACAAGTAGAGTGAAAGACTGGATTTTTTTCGATCAGGTGGGGTACAAGTGATTTCAAAACATTTCAGCCGGTTTATATATATCGTATTTATCTCGTATAAGATGCATTTAGTTGAGTTGCGCTGCAGTAAAGTGCTTCATTGTAGTACTACGGTGATTATCTCTTCAGCGCGAGCAGGACAAACAACAATGCAGAATATTAATAACTATGACTGGGACTGTCATATACATAACAATTATAATGAGAACACCATTATAATAAAACACTGTGAATTTTTTGTGTTTATTTGCCATGTTTCTGCATGTTGTTGCGTGAAGAATGCATCCACAAAAGGAGTTCATTCAGAGCCGCGCAGACACGTTCATGTGCATTCGGGGCATTTCGTGTAGATAGCCTATAAGTCGTAATATTAACGTTATGTTGTATAAATAACGAAGCGTATTCTATATGAGATAAATGATGAGTTAAATCCCATTGATTAAAAACCTGCTGCTTCCTTCTATTGGTCATCTTCAGCGCGCACAGCTCTAAACAGAGCATTAATACCTACTGTCATATACATAACGTTATAATGAGAGCACTGTTGTAAAAAATGTTGTGCATTCTTAGGGTTTCGCTGATGTTTAATGTTAACTATCTTTTAATCAAAACATTATTTACCCCGTTTGTATCTGCGAGGCGTCCGTTACACATTTTCCCTGTTTGTTAACGTAATTATGACTGTCGAATGTCTCTCTTGGTAATGTATTTTGCCCCGCCACCAAACATATGATTCGACTATCAGTCAAATATCGGCAAGATTAAAAAATTCCGATTCGACTGAAAAGCCTTAGTTGGGGACACCCCCAACTCTATATTTTTGGAGAGCTGTGCACTGTAACTACACAGAAGTATAAATTGCCCTTAAGTGACTAGATGTCGTGGTCTCTCGTGGTCATTTCCTTACCTAAAGCAAATGCTGAATCTTTAGCCTCACATTTTGTCACTGATGGAACAGAGAGTCCATTGATGGAGATCCCACTTCTGTTTCTCACAGACAGGCCCTTTTGAGAAGTCATTTTGGTTTCTCTTGGGTGTGAGGTGGCAATGGGAAACGAGAGGCACTGCCCTCAGGACACTGGCACTTCACTGCACAGATATTATGTGGTTGAGTCTGTGAGTGTCAATGTTTGTATGGCTGGAAAATGGTTTAAAAATATATGATTACCAAGTGGAGGTTGCTTGACCATTTTTAATTTTCTTAATTTTTTAGGAAAATATTGCATTGAGTTGGTTATATATTGGATATTTTTACCTTTTTTATGTATAGTCACCAAACTCTGTATTATTTCCTAGCCATCGCCAATATATGAGGCGATAGGAAAAATCCATTTGCATTTTAGCATCTTTAATGTTTTTGGCATCATGTCCACCAAGTTTGGTGTCTAAGAGGAGGAGTTTTTTTTAAAAATACTCCTCCCTAGGAAGTTTACCACATGCACTCTTTACAAAATCTAAAATGTCTGACTTCCTGTTGACTGTGAGCTTGAAATGTGTTTGGCTCAATGAGAACTGGGTTTTCTACATATACATGCAAGTTGGGTCACCTTTATTTATATAGCGCTTTATACAATACATATTGTTTTAAAGCTTCTCAGTGATGAACAGGAAAATAACAGAATCAGTGACGCAAACTTCGTTAAATATGAGACTAATTCAAATTCTGCTGTAAAGCAGCTCTAAAAGGACTGGGCCTTATTCATGAAATTGCAGGGCTCCAGACTAACTATTTTTACTAGGAGCACTATAGCCCCTGACTGAAAATGTTTAAGGGCACAAGCAGAAAATTTAGGGGGCAACAGGGAACCTTAGAGGTCGGCCGAAATAATCGTTTCACATATTTTAAAATTAATGCAATTTCAGTGGAGTGAAACTATTTAATCTTTTAATGAACTGCCAGAGCACATTAGCAGCGCAGACAGCAAGCCAGATAAGTTTAACCTCAATTTTCTTAAGATTAACCTACTGTTGGTGTTGTACTTGTTCTAAATTTTGATTATTAGAGCCCGACCGATATGGGTTTTTTGGGGGCCGATACCGATATATCGGCCGATAATTCTGGTTGTGTACTATCTATATGAGTGCAGTGAAAGAGGTTACATGTCCAATTATGTGACCCATACCATAATTATGCTCTGCTTTATTATCCCATCCAAAGTGCACACACACACCGTTAACACACACCCGGAGCAGTGATATAGTACAGTATAGTCAAAAGTTTGGACACACCTTCCCATTCGTGTGTCCAAACTTTTGACTGGTACTGTATAATTTGAAGCAGCGGACTCCGGTTAAGTTTGAGCTCATCCGGTTAAGAGCAGGTATACCAACTAACATTTTAGTTAATATGAAAATGTATGTCATGGCTTTATGAACAATTTACACCTTAACATCATTCTGCTTATGTTGGTTCAGTTCCGTAACTGTGTAAAGTTCAAGTATAAAAGTGAGAACTGAATGTATGCAAGTATATATGATATAAGTAATAAATAAATTCAGGTGCTTTTCAAGGGGGCACTGCAGACTTCCAGTGCTTGCGCCATAAATTTTAATAAATACACAATATAAACAATACTTTAATAACTCTTCATGGGAAGCATGCTGGGAACTATACAGATCCACTGGCCTGTTAGTTATGTCAACAAAAGTCATTCAATCCCAACATAAAATTATTACTTTGTACAAAATAATTTCTTTTACCAATTCAACTTGATTGAAAATGATGCAATTAGGTTGAGAAAAATGTTGAAGATTTATGTTGCCTTAGTTCATTTTAAAAAAGCCAATTTGAACAAGCTGCACAATCTTTAAAAAATTTTTTTATTGGCATCTCTCTCTCTCTCTCTCTCTCTCTCTCTCTCTCTCTCTCCCTCCTCGGCTCTCGCTCCCGTCGTCTCGGTCTCTCAGTCTCTCTCATCCTCGGCTCTCATTCTCTGTCTCTCTCTCTCTCTCTCTCAGTGTGTGTCTCTCTCTCTCTCTCTCTCTCTCTCTCGTGTCAGTAAGCTGTGTGTAATGAGTGCATTCTCGCATTTGGCCATAACCATAGGTCAGTTTAAATAAAACAGTGCCGTGCAATGCATACAGATGTGCCTGCCACAGGTGAGCTTTCATTTACTTGCACCTTGGCTTACATAAAGTTTTTAAGTTAACAATGAGTAATCAGTTGTCATTAAAATATTTATGGGGATCAAGCTTAACTGTTGTACTTTATATTGTTTTCAATATACGTTTTATTTTTCAATATACCGTCTTAATGCTTGATTCTAATTTTGCTGAAAGGTGAGCATTGAATTTCTCTAATGCACTAGTAGATCCGGTCAGTTTAATCACAGTTCTAAATTAATTCACACACATAAGAAAGTCAATTGCACATTCAGAGATTAAATCTCACGCACACCGAAACATCCAGAAACACAGAAACTTAAAGTGCACAGATAAATCTTTTAATAATACTGCAATATTCCATAAAAAAATAAGAATTGTCCATTTAGATTTAGATTGATTATGCTTATTAATCAGTCTCATGCTGTGGCACACTCCGGTCTGATTTAAACTAATAGAAAATATTTATTTTCCCATGCTGAGAGAGAATCAGATGTATGTTTGTGAGGAAATATCATGAACAATGTAAATGACATCATGCATGAGAACATTTCCTAGTCTGTGTTTTTATTAGAGCTCCATCAGATGTGGCATGTTACACCTTCTGTTGCTGTTTGTTGTAAACAACAACATTAATTTTATCTATTTATTTTTTTGGTAGTGGAAGGATGGCATTTAAAGGAATAGTCCATCCAGAAATTAAAAATTCTATTTACTCACTCTCATGTCATTCCAAACCTGTATGACTGTCTTTTTATTTAAATTGTTTTTGTGTGGAAAATGAAAGAATAATGTTGGTAACCAAACCCCATTAACTTCCAGTGTATTTTTTTGTGCATGCAATGGATGTCAACGGGAACCGGAACTAATTGGTTACCAACATTCTTCAAAATATCTTCTTTTGTGTTCTGCAGAAGAATGAAACTGAACCTGAGGGTGAGAATGAAACAGAACCTGTAAATTATTACAGAACTGTCATTTTTGGGTGGACTATCCCTTTAATCATTTTACTTCAAAAAGTAATATGTATTTTTGCTGTAAGCTCATAGAGTTCTGCACTTTTGCGAAAACTCCTGTTATAATCAATGCAGCTTACTCTACACATAATGGATCTCTTACTCACATTCTGTCTACATTTTATTGGTTATAAAGCTGGATGCATGAAAGTGTAACTCAAATCAGTGAGCTCATGCTGAACGAAAGTGTTTTGAGCAGATTTCTTGTGCTGACTGACTCATTTAAACTCTTCTGAGTGGCCGTTGCCTTCATGTGCTGAATGCTGTATTGTAAGCTACGGATGCGATGGGAGTAAATATAAATAAATATGATGCTGTAATCAGCACTTTTCAAGATTGGGTAATCTTGATTACACATACACATGGGATGTTTTGACACCAGCCACTTTCAATTGGGGAAAGAATTGAGTCAGTTGTATTACAATTTCAGTATTTGGGTAATTGTGACCGCACTAGTCAAATCTGTAATTGCTGAGGTTTCTAGAGACATGTAAAAAAGAACAGAAACTGGGTCTGTTTGTTTTTACTTTCTGTATAATGGCCTTGGATTTTGGACAGTTTTTAGAAACTTTTCCTCTCACGTGCTCTTTACAGACCTGCTGTTTTCTTTTCCTTTTGTTGTTGTTCTTGTAATGTCTCAATCGCTGTTGAAGGGTGTTAATTAGAAATAAGGCCCTGTTCACTTTCTGACTGTGGTCTTGGCTGTTTTCTCCTCCACTTTGTTGGGAGCTTGTTTGGCTACATTCTTAAAATAGCGCTCTGACGTGTACAGTCCTGCTGCGGAATGCGACTGTGGCCATCCAGAATTCTCTGTGGCAGGATGTTATGCAAACATACGTTACTGAATGGGGAGGTTTGTTATTATCTCAGAGTTCGCACGGGGTTTGGAAAGTTGGGAAAACGATAGATTTTAACAATTATATTTTCAAAACTTAAAATGTTTAATTTTTTTTTTCATATGCATAGTGTGAATTTAAAGGTGCAGTGTGTAACGTTTAGCGGCATCTAGCGGTGAGGTTGCAAATTGCAACTAACGGCTCAGTCCCCCGCTCACCCCTCCCTTTAGAGAAGCTACGGTGGGCGATACAGGACTAAGATGTCGTCAGTAAAGACGGCAGAGAGCAATGAGATTTCTTTACAAAGGTAAATTAAGGAATTATATTTACTTAAATATTCAATAAAACGATGTTATTGCGAATATTATTGTTACTTATTCAGCATTGTGTCAGTGTTTTATTCGCAAGAACAACAAAGTGACGAAACGCACTGTGTAGAGCAGTTTGTCCGTTTAGGGCTACTGTAGAAATATGGTGGCGACTTCCATGTAAGGGGACCCGCGGTGTATGTAGATATAAATTGTTCAATCTAAGGTAATAAAAACACAACGGTTCATTAAGTAAGGTCTTTATACACCTCTGAAACATAGTTATGTACCGTATTGGCCCTAAAAGGGAAAAAAAAAAAAAAAAAAAACAAAAAGTAAAAAAAAAAAAAAAAAAAAAAAAGACAAAAAAGAAAAAAAAAAAAAAAAAAGAATATAAGACGCCCCCCTTTTTCCAGATGTACCTTTTGGAAAAGGGCTTTTTAAAAAACAAATCTTGTTTTTTTTCTCAGTAAAACACATTTTGTTTTCAATTATTTTCATATTGCATATTTTTCCTATTTTAATTTTTGTTTTGAAAGTATGGTAAAAACTGGTCAAATGTACCAACAATCACATTTAAAAAATATACACTTTTTGATATACCATAAAAAAAAACAGGTGGCCCATCTGAATTAGGACAATTGGTAGGCTAATAGTAGCCTACCAAAATCTTATAAACAGTAGAAGTTAAATCTTACTGTAATCTTCAAATCTGGGTACTGTCTTACGTTTTAAATCACAAAGAGTTTGATTCCATCAGGCTAACGTGACAGTCACAACTCGTGCAGCTGTAAGGTTTTTTTTTTATTTTGTTTTTACTCACAATCTTTACAACACGCATTACATTACGTATTTCATGGCACACTTGTTTTATTTGTATTTGGCGCCACCTATTGTTGTGGGTGTATTATTGACATGTCAAAGTCTAGACCCTGAATATAAGACGACCACATCTTTTCAGATGTATTTTCAAGAAAAAAACATTGTCTTATATTCGGGTCAATACGGTATATTATATTGCATTTCTGTCAATAAATCGATGTAAAATAATTACACACTTGCAACCTTTTAAAAGAAAAATATATTACTACGAAAAATGGTAGGGATGCACGATATTGGATTTTTTGCCGATATCCGATATGCCGATATTTTTAACTCATTTTGGCCAATGACGATACTGATTTATTTCCCTTTGTTTGGAAACAACACCATGCCTCTCCTGTGTAGAAATAATAAGCAAATTATTATTTTTTTTTAATTTTGGTTAGTTTTTAACAAAAACATATGTTAGAATTAAATAAGTTCTTTTATAATAACAGTACGTTGAAGATTTGAAAATAACTATAAATAAACTATATATCAATTGCTGCATTTTTAACCTTAACATTTTATTTTAAGATTTAACATTTGTATATGGTCTAAAGCAAAAGAGTTGTAAAAAATCAGAAAATCTTTTAGAGCTCATAATATGTTTAAACAATATAACATATTACACATTAATTAATAAATCAGTATATATAGAATTATTAATTTACAAGTGTCATGTTTGTGATTTTTTTTTTAATTCGTGTAAGCTATAGCTTCTGACCTTTAAATCAAAACATACTCATGATTTTATTATTTACTGCTTTATTTCATCAGAAACACAGTCTAAATGTTATTTGTGTATTTTACTTTCGTTTAATTAGAAGTAGGCCACCAGCGCCCCCTTCGGAATTAACACTCCTTACTGAGCGGGCATTAGGACCCGGGGGAGGCTGCCGCTGCACGTGCTATTACTGTTTACTCTATATCATACACCGAACGCGTCATTCTGTACATGCATTCCCAGTTTAAATGCAGCATCAAAACAGTGAATCTAATCACCATTCAGGCAAAACTTTGCTTCAAGAATGAACCACACTGCTGACGTGATCTAATTGCTAGCACACTCTGAGCACATGTGAGTTAATGTATTCCTCTTATCGGCAAGACATATCGGCATATTTTTTCATATCGGGCCGATGCCGATATTTACATTTAAAGCCATTATCGGCCGATTCTGATATCGGTCCAATAATATCGTGCATCCCTAAAAAATAACCTTTAACAAACATCAAATGGAGAATATCTTGCACTTTGCAAGTCTCATTGTGTCGATCACATAGAAGAACACGTGATACATTACCACTTGAAAAAATTGCATCTGCACATCCTGTTTTAATCTACAATTTAATGAAGCACTGAATTGTTCATGTCACCGTTTTAATGACAGCTCGTAATAAGAGGAGATTTCTAAACTATGGCGAGGAGGAACAACACAGAATCTATAGCTTAGATTGCAAAAACAAGACATTGGTGTAGGGCTCGCAAGATTAACTGAAATAAAACCAAATCACGGTATGGCTTAGTGTGATTATCAAATCACAAAGGCTGCAATTTAATTAAAGAAATGCATGCGCTGCATTTCAGAGTGAAGCGTGACACTGTGGTGTTACACGTGAGGAGGTGTTTGCAGCTTCTCAGAGTGACCCGGTTCACAGTAAATGCTGCTTGAGCCGACACAAAGCTCTATCCCTAACTTTTTGTTTTATGAGAAGGACTTATCAACAAAAGAGAAGCTTTAAAGGGATAGTTTACCCAAAACTGAAAATTCTGTCATCATTTACTCACCATCAAGTTGTTCCAATCTGTAATGGTAATGCCTGAGCTTCCAGCTGGTGAACACAAAAGATGATATTTTGAAGAATGTTGGCAACCTGTTGACTTACATAGTATGGAAAAAAAATGACTATGACGGGTTCCAGTGGCTCCCACATGCTTCAAAATATCATATAGTCTTACGGGTTTAAAACAACTTGAGGGTGAGTAAATGACGACAACATTTTCTTTTCGGATGAACTGTCCCTTTAAGAGATTCCTGCAGATTTCAGTCAGAATAAAAATGGAGGTTTATCTTGAAAATGAAGAAATTAGCCTATTTCTAAATTAAGAAATAATAATGTATCTAAACACTATTATAATATTTGCTTGTAGACATTTTTTGTAATTTGTGTTTTTGCTTTTGTTTTACATTTTTTATATTTTTATAATATTAATATTATTATTATTGTATTTTATATTAGTTTTTAATAGCCATATTAATAATATATCACAAAATGTTGGTCAAATTGCTTAGCCCTACAAACAGCACCGCAAATCTGGAATTCTTCTTTCTTAAAAAAAAAAAAACCTTGCATTTTTTCAGAAAAGCCCTACATTGAGCCCACAATCTTGAGAACTAAATGAATCGAAGTGGGGTTTAGGAGGGTCATTTGCATTTCCAACATGCCTGGGTGACCATGGTTACATGGGGTTTGGCTAGAAAGTTCTTGTACATTTTATGAAAATGTCAAAAATATAATATATTTTAAATACAGTATCCTGAAAAAGGAAAATTTCAGCTTACATCACAGAAATGTACATTTTAAAATACATTAAAATAGAAAACAGTTATTTTAAATTGTAATATTTCACAGTGTTACTGTTTTTACTTTTTGATCAAGTAAATGCAGCCTTGTTGACCATAAAAAGGCTTCTTTCAAAAACAATAAGAAACAAAAAAATTATTATTCCAGACTTTTGACTAGTTGTGTATATAAATGCCCATCAACTGTTCACAGTTAAGAAACTGCAGACCGATGGAACCAGGTTAGCAGTGGCATAAGTGACATCAACAGGCTTAATCTTAATCTACTGTAATCCTGGATCTCTAAATCAAGTGTGCCGTGTGCTCAGTCAAACTCTCAGCTTCAGGCTACATGCCTTTTTATTGTTTTAACATATTCCTTCAGGTTAGTGAAGTCAATAATGATTGGTTTGTTTTTTACAAAGTGAGTGACATACTCATTGCCGGCTTGCGCATTGCTAAACCAATGATAAACCGGGAAAGAGAAGTCCGTTTGCTTCTCCTACTCAGTCTAACAGGCGGCTTTCTGTTCACATGTACATTTCAGTTCTTTCTTTTTTAATACATTTGCATTGGTAATTGATCACAGATCTGGTTTTGCTTTGTCAGTATGGGGTATGGAGCATTAATGACTGTGAAAAATAATAATTTACAGCATTTCAGCACAAGGCTGCAACTTAAAATGATCTCGCACATGTTGTTTTTGAACAATCGGTCAGTGTATGATTGTGCAGATGACTTTTTTCTAGATGGATAGATAAATGAAAGCAACTACACTGGATTTTAACAGAGAACACTGCAAATTCATTCATTTTAGTTTGGATGGTTGCAGTGAAGTTGTGCATTTTTTTGCTGATCATGCAAGAATATTTGTTTCCTAGTATGTAAAAATTATGACTAATGATGACATGTAGTACAAGTACTGGTCAGAAGATACAAAATTCATATTTCATTGAAGTAATATTTGTGTTTTTTTTTCTTATTTCCAGGACAGTCTGGATGCTCTGGTTTATGACCTTGATTTTCCAGCCCTGAGGAAAAACAAAAGCATCGATAACTTCTTAAATAGATGTAAGTATTTTGTCTGGAGCTCATTCAGAATTGCAAGTCTAAAGAGTTTCAAGCTGCTTTGCTGTGAATGGGGATTGGTTTTGGGTCAGTACATTCAGTCAGACACTATTTTGTCTCCAAGTATTCACTTAACAAAAGGGCGCTTGGCACTGCATGGTGGAGACTCGCGTCATATTCTCTCAATGGAGGCATATCATTGTATGATTTATGTGATTTTCACACAGCACCCAAAGTTGGACTGTAACTTATAACTACACTAGACATGAACAACATTGCCAGTTGAGCTATTACTATTAGAAGAGACCAGTCAGGTGATAAAACGTGCAAAATTTACCATAGACTTGAACTAAATTAGGGACCTGAGCCACGTGGGATCTAGAATATCATAGATAAATTGGGAGGATTCTTAGGACTCGGGCCAGTTTTGTCATCATGACATTTTAAGGTGGTGTATAATTTTGTCATTATGGCATATGTTTTGCATATGTTTTTCATACAATTCAAGCAGCCACAATAATATTTGCATTACACTGTTTAGACATTTTGAATGTCTAATAACTCCATTCTTAAACCTAATCAATATAAACCACGTAACAGACATGCAGTCACAATAATTTATTAAAAAATTAAAAATATCTAAGGAACAGACCCAAAACTGGTAAACGCTATTGTTAAATGCATTAAATGCCAAATGGCTTTCATCTTGTGACAGATTGTGACATACTAAAGTTCGGATTTATCTTTTCATTGAGAGTGTTCACAAAGCGGAAAGGTTTTTAGCAATTAAAGCCTTAAGTTTCACTCTGTTCCTCACAAAAGGAAGAATGCACCACTCGTCGTATAGTGTTTTTTTGGCCAGTTTTTGCTATTATATTACTGTGATTGTACTACTATCTTCATAATGTAATGATCCATAGTGAAAATAATCACCAATCGTTTCATTCTGGTTTGGGTGTAGATTAATGTCTAAACAGATCTCAGATCAGAGTCATGTGAATGTAAACAGACAAATCAAATATGTTCAGAAGATTGAATCCATGTATGAAGCCTTGCAGTCTATAAACAGCCGAAAATAGGCCTGTGTGCTACAATTAAATCCTGGTAAATGTTATATTGCTGTCAATGCTTTGGAACTAATGCTGAGCAAAATATTGAACATACATAATCAACAATCATGTTCCCATGATTTTGTTTGGTATACTTAGTTAGCTACATTATGAATAGCACAATTATTTAATGCCAATATATTTTTTAAACAGCATGTCATTTTATGTTTTCCTCCTTACTTTGCAGTTTGCAAGTGTGAGGGCATTAAAACAGAAAACAAAAGCAATAAACATAGTGTTTTCAGTATCTAAGATTGTTTTAAGTACCTGAAAGTTTTCCAGAAAGAGAAGCAAGCAATATTTTTTCCCTAGACAGCAGCAGGTCAAAGCTTCATTCACATGCATAAATCTATTTTGACACATAAGATGTTTTGTCCCCTCCGTTTACAAGCCATAACCAACTGTTTACATGAATTTTGCAAATGCATTTAGTCGCACACATGCAGTCACGCACAGCTACACACACGTGCATGCGTGCAATTGCCCTGTTTGCTGCAACATTGCCAGCCTTTAACTAATCGTTATAAAATGAACGAGAACATCTGAGAATCAATGTTTTTGTGCTTATGGAAATTAATGTTCATCTGATTGCCATTTCAGAGCAAATACTTAAATAGCAAGTTATTTAGCAGCAAAATGCTAAAGAATATTGAGAAATGAGTGATTTGCAACTTGGCACCACTCTAGTTCTCCATGACATGAAATACAACTGTTTTCTTTCCGCGAACTGTTTTGCTAACTGTCCAGCATAGCAAATAACCATAAATCCTTCTCTAATGTTTCTGCGAATACTGTGGGATTTCTCATAACTGAAATTCAGTTCAATCTCTCTTGATCAGCAAAGACCAAATCTGGCTGAATGTTATCTGTCCCCTTGGGAAGCAGAGCTGTGTTAGATAAAGCCTTTAGGGCCCTCAGTGGTACACATATTCATCTAAACGGGTGTCTCCCGCAGCGAGGTTGTCTAAGGCTACGTTCACACAGTCAGTTGACAACTGCGTTTAGTTACAGGCGTGAGTCTCTCTCTAAACTGCAAATTATTAAACCAAGCACACTAAGGGTGATATTGTGCATATGTTTTTTTGGTTTCTAGATAAGGACACAATCAGCAAAATTCGGAAGCTTCGCATGAAAGCAGATGACTATGAAGTGGTAAAGGTCATAGGACGAGGTGCATTTGGAGAAGTACAGCTGGTAAGTGTATTGAGTATTGTTGTCATTTGTGCTGCTGTTACTTAGCAATATATATATATCTATATATATATATAATAGTATATATATATATATACTATATATATACACACACACACACACCATCACCTAATTTTGGACCAATTCTTACTATTATCTAACTAATAATTACAACTTTTACCTCAAAAACCTCCTAATTTGCTGCTTATTAATAGAAAGGTAGTTGTTAAGTTTAGGTATAGGGTTGGATTAAAGTCACAATATGTATTTTTTTTGCCGCTAAATGGCGCCTATTCACAAGAAACAAGGGACAAAGTCGTATTTTGATTGAGGCCGTGACTGAGTGTGGAATCCCGTGGGGTTGTGGGGCTTCATTCGCTCCACCGACCGATGCCATGCAAAAAAAAAATAAAAACCATTGGACTCGGCAAAATCATGTTCATGGAGAGCTAATGATTTATTAACCGAGTAAATGAAGCATGGTGAGTCTGAAAAGCCGTCGAAGTGAAACGATGCCGCTGTGAACGAGCGCGAGAACACACGTCTCGAAAGCAGCATAGCTTTTATTATGCCAACAGTCGACCGCTTCCGCTGGCTTCCGGTCGGCGTATTGGGGTAAAGCATGCGGGCTTTATTATGCCACAGTCCGACCGCTTCCCCCTGCTTCCGGTCGTGTGCGTAATAGTGGGGTAAAGCAGCATAGAGAGCTTTTATTATGCCACAGTCGTGTGCTTCCTCTGCTTCCGGTCGTGCGTATGTGGGGAAAAGCAGAGCTGTTTTATCATAGTAGTTACATTTGAACGTTCTGTTGTAATGCTATTCTGTGCGGTCGTCACCTGTCTAATAATATGCATAGCATATTAAAGCGTATTTGGTGTTTCCTTGTTTTCTACAAAACAAAACTGGAAATTGAGGGGTTATGACGTCATTGGCGACACAATGACACTATAGACACGGTGCGTGTCACTAGTTAAAATTGCTTACTTCTCTGGATTTAAACATTCGGGATAATGCAAGTACACAAGTCAGCAAAATATATAAACACTGTTCTAGTGTTTTTGGATCTTTTTAGCCTTAAGGACGTAGAATATGGTCATGCAGATTAAGGCATTAATATGTGCTTTTTGTGTACTAATAAAAAGCCAATATGCTAGACTGTGCATGCTAATAGGCAACTAGTTAATAGTAGGGCTGTCAAAAAAAAATCTAATTTTGAATATTCGTCTAATTAAAAAAAATCACGTTCCGAATGCAAAAACGTTGCATTCAAATTTTAGGTGTGCATCAGGCAGCCTACAGTGCACACGAGCTGATGACAATGTTAGGTGGTCATTGCATTTTAATACGTTTTGTTAGCCATCCAGTGGAACCCACTAGAATCAGCGCTGCTCATTCAATATTGCAGAAAAGATAATGCGACAACTAGCCATTCATACAGAATGCATATTTCGCGCATTTTCTAGAGGGATGTCTATCACCGTTGCACTCGCGTCTCGCACAAGAGAGCCGCATGTTTAGAAAGCCATGTAAAATTAACGTAAGTACAACTTTTAAAAAAAACGTCAGTTTTTTACCCCATCCCACTGCATCTCACGTTTTTAAATTGAAAAAGTACTCTTTTTGATTGGTTTTCGGTTCTTTTGTATTAAACTATACATTAGGGCTGTGCAATTAATCGCATGTGATTGTCATGTTCATCTCGTCAGTAAAGCCGGTTCCGTGATTGGTAGTAAATCGCCATCACCTGCTTTCAGATGGAGCGCATTTAGTCTACACACAGCCGTAGTTCACTGACAAGCTAGGCGATATTGCGTTCATAATCGAATGCGATTCATCTAATGAACACGATATAGCGTAACTTGTCAGTGATCTACGGCTCTGTGTAATAAATGCCGCTCCATCTGAAAGCAGGTGATGGCGATTTCCTTCCCATCATGGACCTGGCTTTACCGACGAGATTCGCATGACAATCACATCGATTAGTTTTGCCCCCCGACTATAACATAAATACATGATGCTGTTTTGTTTCTAATTGTTTACGCAACTTAATTAATTATATATGGTTTATAAACATTATTTTAAACATTATGCACTTTTTTCAAAGATAGTCATGTTATTTTATTACTTTGAATAAACATGCATTAGTAATATTTTGCTCGATGCGCCCTCTTGTGCCCTCGAGAGAAGCCAAAAGCTTTTTTTTTCTCCTGTTCCCCCTATAACTGAAATTATGCATTTTAAATTCGAATATAATTTGAATATTGATGATATTTAAGTACAAAATTCGAATTTAGTTTTTCAGCCATTTTGAAAGCCCTAGTTAATAGTGAGAATTGGTCTCTAAACTAAAGTATAAACTTTTTTTTACCTTATAACTTTGAACCTGTAACCTCCTTATAACGTTTTATCTTTTGAATTTGCATAGTAGAGGGCCGTTCACACAGAACGCGTCTTTGCATCTAAAAACGTGAGACACAGCACTTAAGAATAGTTTTTAAAAAAGCGCAGTCCGAATCCTTCTCTGCCATGTTGCCATAAAAAAAAACATTTTCCATGCCCACCTGCTACTGTAAACAAAAGCTCGCTCGCAACACTTGCCCCGCCTCCAGGGTCTTCTGATTGGGCCACTGTTTTGGAACTAACTTTGATGAGTGGCGCTGTGTGTAAAAGTTGAAATTCTTTTAACTTGACACGGCGTCTTAAAAACAGGCCGTATCGTTGAGACACGGCAAAGACGCAAGACAAAGCACAGTGGTCATACACATCCGTCTAGCGCGTCTACAGCAATGAAAAAGTTAGTGCAATAAATGGTAAAACACGTTCTGTGTGAACAGCCCCTAACTGTACTTCCCAGATATTTTTTTAATAAACATACCACATTAGTGCTGGATGGTGTGTCTGTTTATCTGGCATACTGGTTTTAATTTCACTTATGATAAGCATTTTTTAAATAGATGCATAGAATAAAACCTATGAAAACCCCAAAACTTGGGGGGTTTGTTTTTTTTTTTTTGTTTTTAGCATGAAGAGTGCTATATAGAGTGTATTGAGAAGGGATGTTATTACCAAGACGTTCTTATTTAATCTTGACAAACTGTTTATCATTGTGTATCAGTGATTTAGGACTCTTGCTTTGATATTTGCCCACTATTTATCATAAAATCTGTTACGTTGACAGTCATTTGTTAATTTCTGTCGGGAGTGCAAACTCAAAGTGCAACATCAATTGATAGTTATTGATTTTTTTACACAGAACAATAAGATGCATGTTTATTTGTGATCACAGGGCTTCACAAGACAACATCCATTAGGGCATTTAGTCCATAAGTATGCAATAAATAATGCTGTTTTCACATATGTGTACTTCATATTTCTTTAGAAGGAATCATTATTTCTGTTTCAGTTGAACTAAATTATGCTCTGCCTGTCGTAGTGTGAATACAGTAGTAGTTATAAGACTGTTATATTCTGTACCGTTTACTTTATTTGAATGTCATAGTCCAGTGAAGGTAAAGTAAATAACAAGCCCTCTTCATGTTCCCTTTCTCTGTGTTTGGTAGGTGAGGCACAAAGCCACAAAGAAAGTGTACGCCATGAAGCTGCTCAGCAAGTTTGAGATGATCAAGAGGTCGGACTCTGCTTTCTTCTGGGAAGAGAGGGATATTATGGCCTTTGCCAACAGTAACTGGGTAGTACAGGTATGAATATCGCATAGTGTATGATGGTCACAGACTTTTTTAGCTTCAGACTATGATTCTATTCAGTTGGAGGATATCAAACAATTTTAGAACAATTATTTGTGATTTCAGATTGATTTTTGTTTTCATTTGTCATGCATCTCTTAGCAATAAGATGCATGTTTCTGTGTGAGCTTGTAGTGTTCAGAACAACTTAAAAGTAGGAGTGTGTGATATTGGCAAAAAATGATATTTCAATGTTTTGTGGGATTTTTGTTGATAACGATAATTAAACATTTTGCTGAGTATGTTTTTGTGCTGGTATCTTTGCTGTTGGGCCTTTCATGGATAAATAAATATGACACTAAAACCACCAGTAGTTGGCGGCAAGTCTTAATGAGTGATTCATTGAATCATTAATTCAAACTATTCGTACATTTAGAAACGAAGCATGAATGGATCATGGAATCATTGACTCAAAAGATTAATTAAAAAACAGATTACTTTAGGAACGAAACACTGCAGTTCCGCTTTTGTTTGGAACTATTTTCATTGGCGAAACAAAAAAACAGACACTATTGTTTCTAAAACGTAATTCACTCAATTTTAACTCCTTGTTTGTTCAAATGTTGGATATTAATATCACATTCGCGATGGTGCTCATACGGTGATATTTGGGAAAACAGCATTCTTGCTTGTGCGATATTACTTAACTATATCATGTCTTATAAATATAAAAACAAAAAACCTATACTAACTACTTCAGACTTAAAACCATCTGACTAAAGCTGTTAAATCCACTTCAATCTTTCTTGTCAGGCTTTCTCAAGCCAACATAAAGTTTGTCGTGACAAACATTTTTTTTTTATCTCATTATGATTATTAATTATAATTATATGTGATTTGTCTCGAATGGGTATGAATGTCTATTTGTCATTAGTATAAAACCACATTTAAAAAACATTCTATTCTTTTTGTGGCCATTTATCATGTGTTAAGGTTATATATATGTTTTATACTTTCTTGAAACATGGAGCTGTATTCATAAGTATGAAGTAATTTTTTTCGTTTTGTCGTCCAGCTGTTTTATGCATTCCAGGACGACCGCTACCTCTATATGGTGATGGAGTATATGCCAGGCGGAGACCTGGTCAACCTAATGAGCAACTATGACGTGCCTGAGAAGTGGGCTCGTTTCTACACTGCTGAGGTTGTGCTGGCACTGGACTGCATCCACTCCATGGGCTTCATTCACAGGTCTCATTCATGCATAAAACAAGCCTTTCATTGTTTCTACTGGTGAGCCTACTTGCTTGAAATGTTGAAAATAACCTATGTGTTTGTGTTTCTGTGTGTGTGTGTGTGTGTGTGTGTTTTCGCTTAATATTTGTCTCAGGGATGTAAAGCCTGACAACATGTTGCTAGACAAGGCAGGCCACTTAAAGCTGGCAGACTTTGGGACCTGCATGAAAATGAACAAGGTACTAGGGGTGTGCAAAACTACACAATTTCATAAGAGTCACTGGGTTGTCTGAATGACCAGGTGATCTCAAGAAGCCCTGTATAAGTTTGCAAGCCCTGTAAATGTACAGGTACAAAACACAATCGATTGCGGAGGTCTCAAGATTCATTTTTAGAAGTGTAAAACCAATTTTAACTTGACACGTTGTCTTAAAATTGCAACATTGTTGTAAGATATGGAAGAAAAACTGAATGGGACACTGACATCTGGCACAATGATTCTTGTTCAATAAGAAAAACCAAACATGTACAGATTTCACGTAATAACGGGAATAATGCTCATGGTAAGCGATTTGAAACCTTACAGTAATCATCTGATTGTGGTTATTTGATTTCATAGTTATTCAGATAACTATAATTGTGCAATTTATTTTTTAATCACATTTTGTCATTCAAATAAGGAAACTGTAAGCATGTAAATAAATGCTACCATATTCATGTTGTTGTGTCTACTTTCCAGTATGCAAATATTTGAAGTAACAATAATCACATTCTTCATATGATATAATAATAAATAATTAGAAATAGAAATCATTATTTATTGTCCTATTTTCAACTGTATAAACTACATAGATTACTGTGATGATACTTAAAATACGTAAAATAATGTTCTTAATCTTCTCCTTCCTGTGACAGGAATTTCAGTTGAATTAAATGCCAGAGATGGTTTATTCTGTTACCAAAATACCAATAATAACCAGGAAAAACCCTTTATGCTTAATAAAGAACTTTTAATTATAAACAAATCTGAAATACACTGGGACTCTTATTTTGAACGGTCTATGCTTTTCTATCACACTGAACACCATGAACATGCATTGTCATAATTCATGGACAGTAGATCATAAGCAATCGCTTGGCATAAATGCACAGTATTCATTGATGGTGAACTGCTCTGAAGGTGCAAGCCCGTAGAACTGCAACAGCAGCACAGTTTGCCTTTGGTTTATGCCTAATTCAATCAAGATATTTTATGGCTTTAAATTTCATAATTTTTGCCTTGACGACTTACTTTTTTTTGCACGCATGCTCCTAAAGGGATAGTACACGCACTGTTGAATTCTGTGAATGACAAGCATTCCTTCAGTCACATTTAGTGTTCTTTCAGTTCTGCTTTCGACTCTGTTCTTTTGTTTTTCCCGCTCTCAGGATGGCATGGTACGATGTGACACGGCAGTAGGAACTCCAGACTATATTTCTCCAGAGGTACTGAAGTCGCAGGGAGGAGACGGTTACTATGGCCGAGAGTGTGACTGGTGGTCTGTGGGGGTCTTCCTGTATGAGATGCTCGTCGGTGAGTTTCAGCATTAGTGCAACCAGAGCGCTTTCTGTTCCTTCTTACATGCAGTAAATCACCACGGTGTTTTATTGTTTACACTTTCTGCTATGTGATTATTAAGGATATATGCATTTCTCCTCATTCAGTGAGTTCATGTAGTGAAAAATTAATCAGACTGACTTAAACCGGTAACTTGAGCGATTTATTCAAATAACCTGCTAATAAACCAGTTGCTTGTGAATCGAAGTGCACATTGTTTGTGCAAAGACAACTCTTTGGAAAATCATGTTATCTTGGCATTATTTTGTGATGTGCTGTCTTTTTATCCTCGCATTTCAAACCCCCAGAGTGCTCTTGTCTATTAAAAGCTACACTTCTGAGCATATATCCCTACAACCAGAGGGAACCTCCTGGCACAGTAATTGAGCGTTTTGGCTCCACTTTAAATTCTCAGAAATAAAACTGCATAAAGGCAAAGACAAATTCTTTGACTCTGTTGAGTTTTCCCGACAGATGGTGAGATCACAGAACTAGGAATAGAGGAGGCATTCAGAAGAATAAGGGTCTGTGTTGTTTAACGTTTCCTTAGGTGACACGCCGTTCTACGCTGACTCTCTGGTGGGCACCTACAGCAAGATCATGAATCACAAGAATGCCCTGACCTTCCCCGATGACAGCGACATCTCAAAGGATGCAAAAAGCCTCATCTGTGCTTTCCTCACAGACAGGTTTGCATGCAAAAAATATTTTAAAGGGGTCATATGACGTTGCTAAAAAAAGAACTTTATTTTGTGTATTTGGTGTAATGAAATGTGTTTATGCGGTTTAAGGTTAAAAAAAAAACATTATTTTCCACATACTGTACATTATTGTTTCTCCTCTATGCCCCGCCTTTCTGAAACGCATAGATTTTTACAAAGCTCATCGTTCTGAAAAGCGAGGTGTGTTCTAGTTGTGTCCTCTTTTGAAAGACCAAACAAAGTAGTTTCGCTTTCACAACGAAACACACAGCGTCTCCACGACATGGCTGCGGCGGCAGCAACAATACTACAGCGAGTATCAAAGTTACGCCGCCTTTCTTTGCGTGAACATCTGGGCGGCGTTATGGAAATCTTCCCACAGAGTGACATAGACATGTGGGGGCGTGTTTAAACGAGGAGTTTTAGGAGGGCGTGGACGAGTCCTAAATTTTAAATAGAATATCTCTTTGGGTTTGAGACTTTAGTCTTTGCAACTTTAGGGATCTTATCTATTCACGAATAGTTTGGACACTCCAAAGAGAAAGGAAAACTTGAAATCGCATCATATGACCCCTTTAAACACCAGTGTGTAGTCTGACCCTCACATTTGTGGTGCAGATGTGAACAATACCCCAAATATTCCCAACAATTAGGCTTATTAGAGCTCTTCTAAGTGACCAGACTTACGTTTGTCTGGCTTGCAATGAAACATGTCTTAGAATTTCATTGTTACACCAGATTTGATATTCTCTAAGATGCATCAAACTGCTGTTTGTGTTTTCTGGGTATTACAAAATAATTTGGTTCTTGCATTATGATTGTTTTATCATTTTCATTATTTAAATGCTTCTCTTAGTTAGGCCTCAGTTGTTTGATTTCATTGCCTTGTGGAAATGACATCTTAACTTCAGCACTAATTTCTGCATTTAACTCTGTATAAGAAGGAATATTAATAGCTTTGAATTGTGTAAGGTCACGCATTAGGATTAATATTATGATAAACTCTTTCATATCCATCTGAAAACTTTAGATGATCATTTCATAATTTCATAAAGATTTGATTTGTTAACCTTATTTTTCAGGAGCTTACGAGTTAAAACTCGCTCTGCACTCCTCAGTTTGCAGGAGTACATGTTTTCATCACTATTCAGTTGCATATACAGAAGTGAACAAAAGCTTGTTTACTCAAAATACGTCGTGCTAATCTCATCTCCTCACTAGGGAGGTGCGGTTGGGACGCAATGGAGTCGATGAAATCAAGCGACATAGTTTTTTCAAGAACGACCAGTGGACATGGGAGAACATGAGAGAGAGTGAGTTGAGCTTCTGAGCCTCAAATCTGCCAGCTTCGTTATCATTTTCAATTACCTTAAACACCCCATGAAATCAAAATTTGTCTTTCTATGACTTTTTAGTTAATGTATGTTATTTTTGAAACCGCCTGTATATTAGTGTACTGGGAAAATCTGCATTCATCAAAAGCGTTTCATGGAATCTTCAAAAAGGCATTTTGAAAAATCTGTTTTTGTCCAAATTAAGTGTGGCAAAATATGCTTTTTGAATTACTCATATTTTTTGAATCCTCATTTATAAATGTGTAAATGCAAAGTAATTTGCTGTAATTTTGTATTCCATCCATCTAATCCTGAGTAGAGACAACAACTGAACTGAAATTGTACCTGCCTTTAATTAGCCTTGATGTATTTGTGCTTGTAGCATTATTTGTTTGTTCTCATTAAAATGCACTACTGTATTGTTGCATGTAGCGGCTGCTCCAGTGGTGCCGGAGTTAAGCAGTGATGTAGACACAAGCAACTTTGACGACATTGAGGAAGATCGAGGGGAGGAGGAGACATTCCCCATTCCTAAAGCATTTGTAGGCAACCAGCTTCCATTCGTGGGCTTTACCTACTACCAGTGAGTACTGCGATTCAGAACAGGCAGTCAGTGCTTAGAGCCCAGATGTTTGTGTTAAATTAATTAATTATTGACTCTCTGTCAGGTTTCCTCGGGAACCAGCTATAAAGACAAGTGACAAACGCAGCTCGACAAAGGAAGATAAGAGTCATGTAAGAAATTTCACTTTCATGGCATTATAATAGTGAGTCTGTCTCTTAAACTGTGAGGGTGACTCATTTTGTTTCTCTTATCCCTCAGTTGGAGAATCTTCAGAAGAGAATTTATCAGCTAGAAGAACAACTTCACAGTGAGATGCAGCTGAGAGACGAGATGGAGCAGAAGTGCAGGTGTTTATCTGTCTGTTTGTCCATCCACCCAAACACTTTATCTAACCATCCATCTGTCCTTCCAAACCAATCGAACACCTCATCTATTCATCAATCCACCACCAAACTCCCTACCCAAACCAATCAAACCCCTTATCCATCCATCAATCCTTCAACCAACACCCTATCCAAACCAATCAAACACCTTATCCATCCATCCATCCTTTCAAAACTCCTCATCTATCCATTGGCCCATCACCAAACACCCTACTCAAACCAATCAAACACCTCATCCATCCATCCACAAACCAATGAAACTCCTCATCTATCCATCTAAAACCAATTAAACTCCTCACCTGTCCTTCCAAACCAATCAAACACCTCATCCATTCATCAATCCACCACCAAACTCCCTAATCAAACCAATCAAACACCTCATCCATCCATCCATCCTTCCAAAACTCCTCATCTATCCATTGGTCCATCACCAAACATCCTAACATCCATCACCCAATCCACAAACCAACAAAACTCCTCATCTATCCACTCATAACCAATCAAACATCTCATCCATCCATCCATACTTCCAAAACCAAACTCCTCATCTATCCATTGGTCCATCACCAAACACCCTACTCAAACCAATCAAACACCTCATCCATTCATCCACAAACCAATGAAACTCCTCATCTGTCTATCCAGAACCAATCAAACACCTCATCTATCAGTCAATCCATCAACAAACACCCTATCCAAACCAAACAAACACCTCATCCATCCGTCCATCCAACCAAACCAAACTTGCTTCTCATCCATCCATCCAAAACCAAACACCTCATCTATCCATTAATCCATCACCAAACAGCTCTTCCATCCGTCCAAAACCAATCAAATACTTCATCCATCCATCCATCCATCCATCCACCAATCCATCACCATCCAACAATACAAACACCACATTCATCTATTCAAAACCAATCAAACACCTCATCCATTCAGATCTAAAGCAAACACCTCAATCATCCATCTAAAACCAAACACCATCCATCCATCCACCCATCCATCACCAAAGACCCTATTCAAACCAGTCAAACACCTCATCCATATATCATACATCCACCCAAAACAAATCCCTCTCCTATTCAGCCACAATACAACAGTCTGTCCCAAATACATCCTCAAACCAAACTCTTCATTCCGCCATCCATGCAGTATGTAGATCTATCCATCCTCAATAATCCATCCACCTTTCCTCAGTTTTAAGCTCCTCGTCCCTATATCCAAACCTAAAGTAAAATTTTCTCACAATAAAATCAGGCCTTTGAAATCTGTTGTTTGATTCGTTTCCCCCTCAGGGCATCCAATACAAAGCTAGACAAGATAATGAAAGAGTTAGACGAGGAGGTGAGTGAAATGATTTAATCTCTAAAGCATGAATGTAAAGAATTACAGAGGGTTTGTATTTTGTATAAAAGGCTCTAATAGATCATTCAAGTTAAAGATCTGTTAAAACTTGGGTTGTTTTTAGTATGTTAATTCTAGGTTTCTTGTTATTCTGTTGTCCTGACGTGATTCAGAGTAACCTAAGAAAGAGTGTGGAGACTAACATGTCTTTACTGGAGAAAGACAAGATCATGATCCAGCACAGAGCAACAGAACATCAGAGAAAGGCTGAACAGGAAGCTGAAAAACGAAGAAATCTGGAGAATGAGGGTGAGGATTCAGTGTCTTATTCCAATATGCCATGGGGGTATTCTAGAAAGCAGGTTATGAAACTTACCTCAGTATGTTTGCTCAGAGTAAGCGGCAAAACTGTGTTCACTATGAACTGAGTTTGAAACCCTGGGTTGACTGAACTTACTCTCGACCGCATTTTCGGAACCGAAAGTAAGTTGTGTTAATTAACAGAGCACATTTGAAACAATCAATATTCAGAAAATATTATCAATCTGACTACACTGGCACACTCGGATGAGAACACTGGTGAGATCCAAGTAGAACCAGAACCAGCAAAGAGCAGCCAGACCTGTATGTTATATGTATATCAATCTGTAAATTAGCTAATGCAAACAGGACCATGGCCCTAACTTAAATATCATTCAGGCAAGTGCCATGTAGGTCATTATAATAGACATTTCAATTTATCGGTTAATATTTTGAAAAGAATGAAGGCACCCCCCCCCCCCTGTTTTTATTTCTAAAAACTTTTATTTCCTTTTTCCCAGTGTCTACTTTGAAGGAGCAGCTGGAAGACTTGAGGAAAATGAGTCAAAACAATGAAAAGGTCGCCCAGCTGCAGAACCAAGTAAGTTCGTCAAGAACACTTGTGGTATTATAAATATTTAGGAGTTAGACGCGGAGATGATAGATTTCCTGTACCACGATTGAATGTATGTGTGTGGTTGTATATATATATATAATAAGAATATATATTATATATATAATAAGTCCTCACATATATAATATTATATTATATAATTCCGATATTTTTTTATTATTGATATAGTGTGTGGTGTGTGTGGTGTTGTTGTGAGAGTATGGTACGTGTATACAGAGGTTTTTCAGATGCAAAAGCCCTCTAACTGGCATCTGCGATGTTTGGTTCAGTAATTTTAACTCTAATGGCCTGTATGTCCTTTCATTGCAATTAAAGTGAAATAACTGAACACAAATGTAGGAGCCTGATGAAAATGCTCATTTTTAGAAGAAAATTCCAAATGGCACTTAGAGGCTTTTGCAACTGAACTCTTCATATATATATATATATATAATATATACACAAGTTTAAGTTATGCACAACACGTTATCTAGATTAAAGCAAATTAAAATGTGAGTTGTGATATTGTTTTGGAAGCTGTTCTTGAGATGACTTTCTCAAACTTTAAATGTACTGTGACTCTGGATCTCCTGCGATCCAGATCTTCTGACTCTGGATCTTTACATTACAATTAAGAAACACCATCTCACACAACCTTGTCTTCACAGCTGAGGGAATCCAACGACCTTCTGCGGGCTGAGTCTGACACGGTGGTGCGTTTGAGGAAGAGCCACACAGAGATGGGGAAGTCCATGAGCCAGCTGGAGAGCGTGAATCGTGAGCTGCAGGAGAAGAGCCGCGCCGCAGAGAGTATCAAACAACAGCTGGAAAAAGAGCTGCTCCAGCTGCAGACCACGCTAGACACAGAGAGACGGTCCTGCAGCCAGGGCTCAGAGGAGATCAGAGAGCTGCAAGGTAAGAGCGGGCTTTCTCTGATTTGAGAAATCTGCCATAACGAGTTGCAGAGATGTCCTGTCCTCTAGAGCTCAACCAGAGAGAACATCAGGTTCTTGCTCGCCTGTTATACCAAGGCCCTTCTCCCTTGATTGTTCAGTTTGGCTGGACGGCCAGCTCTAGGAAGAGTTGCATTTGGCCCCATGCTCTCAGAACTCATTGCAGTAGATTATTTTTTATTATTTTTTTGTAGCCTTCCTCAGATCTGAAACCTCAGATTGACACAGTCCTGTTTCTGAGCTATGCAAGCTTGATTTGGCTATTATTTTACTCTATGCGTTTTTAGCTTAGACCTTATAGATAATTTACCACAATGTGTAGAAACATCTCAAAGATGATCCAGAGTACTGGGATACACCCGAGTTAATTTCAATTAACATAGCAAAGGATCTGAATACTTTTCAATGTGATGTTTCAGGCCCTGTCCACACGATTGCGGGTATTTTCAAAACCGCAGCTTTTTCTGTGCGGTTTGGCCGTTCGTCCACAAGCAAACGCAGCACCAGGTCACTGAAACCGAACATTTTTGAAAACTCCTGCAAGGGTGAAGATTTTCAAAAACTCCATCGCATTGTTTCCTGTGTAAGCAGCGTAACCTGAGGGTAGTTTTTTTGGCTTGTGACCAGGGTTGCCAGGTTTTCGCAACAAAACCCGCCCAATTGGCTTACGCCAACTACCCCGCACCCCACCCCACGCCCCCCCCAATGGGAGTTTGCGAGAGTTAAAATCCGCATTCCAGGTATTGAAATACACGTTTTTCGGCGCGGATCCTCCAGTAAAATTAGCAGTCCCGTGGGCTAAATATCACGTTATTTGTGGTCCGGGCTTTAACCCGCGTGTTGTGTGGGAGGTCCATGAAAAAACAACCCGCGGCAACAGTGTTAGAAGCCCAATTCCGCAGGAAAACCACGGTCTTGGCAACACTGCTTGTGACGGACGGGCGCTGGCGCTGTTTCGTCTCCTCCGGAACTTTTTCAGCGTCCTGGGGGTCACATGGCTTTATGGTTGAGAAGATTATATCGCCACCTGTTGGGCTTGGCATGCTCTTGACAGTGCTTCATAGCATGCGATTGTGTTTTCATGTGGACGGAGATTTTTTTTTTAAACGGAAGAAGGAAAAAAAAATTATAAAAAATACCTGTGTACGTGTGTACATGGCCTCAGGTTAATCGTAAAAGCTACAAATTCTGCCCAACAGTGTTTTTTTGTCTTTGTGTTTTGGGCACTGAGGGGAAGAATGGCGTTTCACAACATGAACATCGTCTTTGCTCTAAAAATTCGAGACACAGCGCTCCAGATGGTTTTGGAAAAGCACAATGCGAACCTGCCTGCATGTTGCCGTACCAACTTGCTACTGTAAACAAAATCTTGCAATGCTTGCCCCTCCTCCGGAGGCTTCTGATTGGTCCACTGTTTTGGAACTCGCATTGCGTGTAAAAGTTGAAATTCTTTTAACTTGACACAGCGTCTTAAAAACAATGCACTCGTCTGAGATGCTGCAAAAGACATGAGCGTTGCGCTCATACACATTCGTCTAGCACGTTTACATAGAAAAACCATGGAAAAGTATCGCATTGGAATGGAAAAACGTTTTCTGTGTGAACAGCCTAAGGCTGCAATGTAAAACCTTTTTTTTTTTTTTTTTCATTTTTTACAATTTTCATATATTGCTTAAGTGTGCCAGTAGGAAATACTACATTTTACATTTCCAAACATTCCATTTGCAGATAATTGTGATCATCCAATGTGATGCAAGTCTGTTGTTTGTCTCTTTGAAGCTCGTATCACGGGTCTACAGGAGGACAACAAGAACTTGAAGCACAGTCTGTCTAAAGTGGATCTGGAGAGAAAACAAGTGCAGGACAGATGTAACGTTATAGAGAAGGTATTATTTTTATTAAAAAATGTGCATATATTTTTTGTGTATTTTACGTAATAATTGCAGTCTATTGTGGACCATTAAGAATTTTTGCTTTGTGTCTGTTTTGCATCAGTTTACATTACCATAAATTACCAATTTTTAAGGGTAGATAAGGTAAAAGGTAATTGAAACCTTGTAAAGGTACCACTACTTTTTTTTTTTTCTTACAGTGTATGAAAGTTGATGTAATTTAAAAAAAAGGCACATCAGTTGGTGCCTTCTAGCATTTCAGTAACCGTACAGCAATGCACATTGAATGGAAATCTAGGCACTGCCTTGAGGATTTAGCATGTCTCACTGTTTCAAAGGTTTATACATAATGCATATATATAGTGTGACTAGAATGAATCAAGATTTTGTGCTAGTGTTTAAATTAGTGTAGTAAATTGATATAGAATCACTGCCAAAGTTCCAATCCATCTCCTGTCTTGATGTCGTCTTTGGCTGTGTTTTTGAAATGATTGTATTGGCTGTGTAAAATAATTGTTTTGCATAACCAGTGTTTCTATGTGCTCTGCGCTTTTAGGAGAAGAACAGTCTGGAAATCGACCTGAACTACAAGCTGAAGACTCTACAGCAGCGGCTGGACCAGGAATCCACAGAGCATCGCATCACGAAGGCTCAACTCACAGACAAATACGAGTCAATCGAGGAGACCAAGTCAGCTGCTATGCACGGTATGTGTGCGTGCGAGACGTGCCACGACCGCCTTCCTGCAAGTCCAGACACCGCACAGCATCTCGTTTCGCTGCGTGTCCAGACACCACCTCCAGGATTTCACACTTATGCATATGGAGCAGCAGACTTGCTTTTAATAGCATCTTAATAGACATGATACTATCAAATAAGTTTAGAGAAAGTACTCTGTGTTGTAATTAGACTGTAGGAATTTTTTGGTGCTGATTTTAAAGCAATGCTCACCCAAACATTTAAAACTGGCCATCCTCGCTCCCTCCGGGCCATGATTTGTTTTCGTCTTCATTATAGGTGACCATGGACCACAAAACCAGTCATGAGTGTCAATTTTTTGAAATTGAGATTTATCCATCATCTGAATAATAAGCTTTCCATTGATTTATGGTTTATTAGGATAGGACAATATTTGGCCGAGAGACAACTATTTGAAAATCTGGAATCTGGTGCAAAAAAAATCTAAATATTGAGAAAATTGCCTTTAAAAAGTTGTCCAAATGAAGTTCTTAACAAAGCATATTACCAATCATAAATGAAGTTTTGAAACTCGTCATTTTCTTAATGGTATTGTTACAAAAAAATTGGTTACCGTGGCTATATATTCCATTCATTTTTGTTTTTCTTAATTGTTTGAAACAAGACAAAAAGTAATCTACAAAAAAATATAGATTTTTGATATATTTTTACCGGTAGAGAAATAATTTACAAATATCCTTCATGGACATGTCTTACTTCAAGGGTATTTCCACACACAAAACACCCAAAAAATGAAAATTAGTAGGCTGTGTTTATTAACTCACCCCCGAGGCATTCCTAGGTATCTATTCCTTTCTCTTTTTTATTCTTCTTATCATACGAATCCAGTCGATTTATATAAAAAAGAATTGTCTTTGATCTTTCAAGCCTAACATTGCAGTCAGCGGGTGTTGCCATGCTTCTGTCCCAAAGAAATAAAAAATAAAAACGCCCGATGCATAAAAAAAAAAAAAGGTTTCTCAAACACACGCACCACGGGCTCCCCTGGGGGGGGGAATGAACAAAGGCCACCCTCCCCGCCACCCGCCCCCCTGCATACTCCCAGCTCCTGTAGCGAATCGATGTGTTGTTTTTGTAAGAAAAATACCCTATTCAAACGTTGTAATAAAATTTCACTCTTTAAAACTAGCTTGCCTCGGGGGGACTGTTTTAAAAAAAACACGTAAGCAGGAGGTTTCTGGCAGATGGACGTATGAGGTCAGCGTTTGCGCCTGATTAGGACTCGGAAATCGAGTGGTTTATGACGTCATTGAGGCGACGCAATGACCACTATATAAGACACGGTCCGTTCTCTCGTTAAAATTGCTTATTGTCCTCTGGCTTTTAAAAAAAAATTTAAACAATTGTGGTCTTCGAAACATTTGGTAAGGTAAGTACAATGCAGCAAAATATATAAACAAACCGTTCTAAGTGGTTTTTTTTGGATATGTTAAGTCCAACACAATCTTAATATTGTGCCTTTAAAAAAATGTCAAATAAAGTGTACCTTCACGTGCATAATTGGTTAAAGAGGGGTCATTTTTGTGTTGCTACACCCCCAAACACACAATGGCTGGCCAACCTAATAACAGGAGTCGGCTCCACAGCGGGCATGTCCACATAGTCCCCAACCCTCTATTATTTTAACGAAACCGTACATTCAACCTTCAATTCTACTTTTACTATCAAATAATTTAAGGAACAAATCAACATTAAATTACAATTTTTAGTTTTCATTACGGGTCACACAACCCTTTTATGAATGTTGCCCGAAGGGCAAAAAACATGGTTTCCCTTTTTCCCTCTTTCCTTTTTCTTTCTTCCTCCTTTCCCTTCTTCATTGAACCCTACACCTAATGTTATGGAGGGTCAAAGTGTTACCACCTTTCATACAACACCTTATGGATCTTTGCATCTAATATAGCGAACAGATTTGTCCGATTGACCAACATGATGCCGTTTTTTCCCTTCCCATCACACCCCGAAAACAAGAAAAAAACCGACATTCAAAATAGTGATTCTGTGCCTGTATATATTATGCATAAGATGTATATTGAATTTGATCTTTTAATAACACTGTCTTAATACATGTTAAGTGTTTTTCACGTTGAGCATTTTAGAATGACTCGATGTATTTAGTGATTGAAATTCTGCAGGTACAGTTCAGTTTGTTCACATATCTTTGATTTTCTTCTTTGGCTTGAAAACAAAACTTGAAAGCTGGCTTGAAAGAAACGGAAACTTGACAGGGTCTGTACTGCACTTCTAAGGATGTTTTGATCTCCAAGTCTCGCATGACTGAAAACTATGAGTAATTGACAAAATTGTGACAATTATAAAATGATTAAATATAATGTGTGCCAGAAATCAAAGAGCAACAGAAATGGCTCCAACACACTTCATTTAGGCAAACCGAAGTTCTTGATTCAGATGATTTAGAAATGCAGGTATATCGATCACCTGTTCATTCTTAATCTCTAAAAACCGCCCCTACTACAAACAACAAAAAAAAAACTACTTCAAAGCTTCCTCCTCGTCCAAGGTCGGTGGAGTCAAATGGGGCGGAGGAGACCACGCTGCGCATAGAGGGGGATAGCAAGGTTTGGGGGGTTTTTTGGAGGTGGAGACGGATGCGCCATGCGGAGTTTGACCTCAAGCAGGTCTGTGCAGAAGATGGACAAGCTGATGAAGCAAGAGAGGCTGACAGAGGTAGCGTGGAACCGCAGTATTGAGATGACCCCCACAACATAATACTAATTAAAAGGGCCAAAAAGCTTGCTTGGTAATATTACTTAATAATCCTTTTGTTGATTTTTGGATTTCTTTGTCCCATTGATAAACTCTGCTTGAACTGACTAAATGTAAATGTATTAGAAACTGCTGACAGTGCTTTAGCAGTACCAATTCCCGTATCTTTCCTCTTTCCTTCTCTCCCTTTCCTCTTTCCTCCGCTCTACCAGGTGAAGGAGCTGCGGGTGCAGTTGGAGCAGGAGTCCGGGAAGCGTGTGCTGGCCCAGAACGAGCTGAAGAGCTGGACGATGGAGGCCGAGCGCCTGAAAGGATCAGAGAAGCAGCTCAAACAGGAGATCAACACGGCCCTCGAGAACAAACGCTCCGTTGAGTTCCAGCTGGCACAGCTCACCAAGTACGTCGCTTTCTCTCTCCTGCGCTCAAAAGGGTCATGAATATACACCGTGAATAGGGTACAAATGTATCCCCCATTATTTGATTTATTATTGTTTAAATAAAAGACTGACCAATACAAATTGTCTAGTTTCTAAACAGGTTGCAAATGATCACGCCTTAATTTTTTAAGGCTGTCAAATTTTCTAATTGATAATAAATGGTTAATGTGGTTAATTAATTAAATTAATTGTAAATCAATCGCACCACTTTTTTTAATTACTCCAAAAAAGATAGTCATTATTTTGATTTAGAATTGCATAAATAATTATAATAAATGGGTGGTTTTTTAAAAGTAAATATTGAAATATGAAATTATTTTTTTTAAATGAAAAAGAAATATAGCTTTAATAAATATAAACCTTGCAATTTACTGTCTTAATAGTGCGTAATTTCATCTATCTTCACATCACTCAACCTATTCGTTCATTCATTCAGAAATGACCCGAGTGACTCTCTTTATGAATGAGTCACTGAATCAAAAAGTTTAACACAATATTAACTTGTTTATTGAACTGTTAAGTCAACAGGCAATATACACTGCAATTGTGTGCAGATATTGGGGAAAAACAGCACTCTCCCCCGCCCACCCCCTCGCACAAGGGGCTAGTGTTCAACTAAAATGTAATAGATTATCAGACAAAAACCTGCACAGGGGCAATTTTTGCCCTCATATCTTGAATTTTAGAGACATAAAACTATTCTCGTAGGCGTCCATTGATTTACAGGTCCTGTCCGCCTCATCCATCATCTTCACAACAGCATCAATGCGTAAGATGTGTACAGGTCTGTGTGTGACAGTGCAATTAAATCATTAAGTAAATTTTACACATAATTTTTTTTTCCATAAGGAATCGCGTCAAATTTTTCAAGCCTATAGTTTTGTTACAAACGCAATTTCTGTTGGTTCTGTGGCTCCCAGTATAACACCGCCACTATATAGACCTTGGCTCTGAGCCAAATAGCGTCACAAAAGCTATTACATCCAGGGTTGCTACGGGGTTTGGAAAAGTATGGAATTTGATTTAAGTATTTTCCAGGTCTGGAAAAGTATGGAAAAAAGAAAGCAGAGTATGGGAAAAATATTTGTGTTTCCAGACTTTTGCCCCTATTTAGTTATATAACAGAACAATCTAAATTTAATGAGAATAAATGTATCATACAAGAAGTGTGTTTTTATGGCAGCTGTTTAGTGATTCTTTAAAGATCGCCAAATATGACTGAATGAATTCAAGGTGCACTTTTTCATTATACAAAATGCAGGTTATAAGCAGGGGCGTAAAGTTCTGTCTAGCAGTTGGGGGGGACAATAAACATAAAATTTCTCATGAGCACATTTTTGATGGGGACACAAGTAATACAGCTAAAATGGTACTTTACGTATACACAGAGGAAAGCCTTACTACCATTAGTGTAGCAGGGAGTCAGTGTCAAATTAGACAACTAAAGCTGTTGTGCTTGCGCGGCTAAAGCGGTCGTGTCCGTTGTAGACATTACTATCCGGCACAAGTGTATGCCAATCTGCGTTTCTTTCCCCCCCGCGTAATTGGGCACTGACCCACTGTTTGCCCAGGTGGGTTTTTTTTCATGACCGCAGGGGGGGGGTTGAAGCGACCCCAATAAGTGTGGTTTAGCCTCTAAAAAACCGCGATTTTTATGACCGGGGACACCCCTCGGAGAAACAACGCGGTTAATAATTGGAATGCTAAGCATCAAGCCGTCCCATGCATTGTATGTTTCCCACGTTTTTCCTCGAGGGCACAAAAAAGTTTCTTGTGTGCATGTAAAAGTCTTTATTTTTTTATTTATGTATTTTTAATTATTTTTTATTTTAGGGGCACTGTATGTTGTCACTTGAAGAAAATCAATGAAAAACCCTGTGAAAATAAAAATATTTATAGATGACTGTACTGTATACCAAATATAAAGCTGAAAATAATGCTCTTTGAACCATTTATGTTAAATATGGTCTGTAAAACTACTGAGAGGTTTGGAAATTTGAGTCTGGAAAAGTATGGCATTTTGAAATGGGAAAATGTGTAGGAACCCTGTACATCACTAAATATCTGAGATGCTTTTCTATTGTAAAACTCTAGTATTGCAAGCTGCTTAGGTTTTCAACAACCAGTCCAAAAACGTTAGCTGCCACGATTACCATGTTTGTGGATTAAATAGCCCCGTCTGAACCACAGCCTGTTTAGTCCTCACCTCTCCTCTCGGTTGAACCTTCGGTCGCTCAATGAGGCATTTCGACACTATGCCTAGCTTTGTGTTCTCTACTTTAAAGTCAACATGAAATCACTACACTATTATTGTTACATGTTCCGGACTATTGGAGCAGTGACATCAGTTCCATTAGTTGCAATTAAAAATAAGTTTGTCTTTGTAATCTTTCATCAAAATATGATTACTCGATTCATCACTTAAATGAGTTTTGCTTGAAACAACTTGCTAAACTGTTATAATGGGCCTAGAACGTAGCCCTGCAGGTCATTTTAATGTTCATTTGTACATTGTACTTGAGTTGTGAAGTTTGACTGAAATTGTTTGTGAATCTGACTGTTACTGATGGAAATGTATCTTCTCAGGCAGTACCGAGGAAATGAGGGTCAGATGAGGGAGCTTCAGGACCAGCTGGAGGCTGAGCAGTATTTCTCAGTGAGTATCACAGACTGCTGATCATACTTGCGTTTTTCAATGTGGTCAAAACACATTGCGCACTTTGAACAACCGAGTCTGGGAACTTTTACTTTTTTTTATATGATGTGATGACTTGATTGATATATGAGATGCTGCATGAAGCTAAATTTTTTTTTTGTTTTAATCTGATTAATCTGTTTAAGGCGTGGCTTTTTTTGGGAAGTCGTGGCCTAATGGTTAGAGAGTCGGACTCATAACCCAAAGGCTGTGGGTTCGAGTCTCGTACCAGCAGGGATTGTAGGTGGGGGGAGTGAATGTGCAGCGCTCTCTCCCACCTTCAATACCACGACTGAGGTGCTCTTGAGCAAGGCACCGAACCCCCAACCAAAAAATGCATTAATTAAATGTGTTTCTATAATAGTTAATGTGCAAAACTCTATCCGCCTAAAGTGAGCATTTTTGTTTTCTTTTTAAATGCACATTTAGTAGATTCTTGATGTTTCCATCCAGCATTTTTAATGCAATGCCACAAAATTAGCATAGAAATCTGTTGATTGATGCCCAGCTGGCCAATAATCTTTCTTGAGAACAACAAATTTGCAAGTAACCAGACTTGGCAAGCTTGTATTTAATGATGGAATCACTATCAACCTCGTTTTCTTTATTAAAAGCAGCTAATTCCAAACACACAGAGGTTCATTTACTGTAATTGAGTCATCCAGAGTCAATTATTCCTCTTGTACCACAGTTACCAGATGCACATGTCTTAATGTAATGTGTTTCTCTCAAAGCAATTTCAGGTGAACATATTGGTTTTCTTGGCAAAAAAAACATGCAATCACTGTCACCAACAGCGAATTTAGCTTTAATTTTCTTTTTGTTTTCATTTTGAAAAGCTGTACACCAGAATTGCTAATTGGAAAGCGATATGAACATTTCCTCATTGTGCTGTCACGTCATATATTCTCAAGCCGTTCTTTCTTGCTTTCAGACACTCTATAAAACTCAGGTGAAGGAGCTGAAGGAGGAGATAGAGGAGAAGAATCGACAAACTCAAGAGACTTTCAAAAAAGTCCAGGACATGTACTCAGAGAAGTAAAAGTCCTTTTCATCAATAAGTAGAATTTGAAACAGGGCTGCTTTAAAACAATTAATAAGGAACCATAGAGTATCTTGTATCTTTAAAGTACTATTCAGCATTTATTTTGAATGTCGTCTTGTGAACTGCTGCTCCTGTTTTTATAGGGAGTCGCTGTCTGCTCAGTTGGACCTGACCATGACGAAGGCCGAGTCGGAGCAGTTGGCGCGGGCGCTGCAAGAAGAGCAGTATTTTGAACTCTCTCAGGAGCACAAGAAAGCCACCTCACGGTACAAACAGGAGATCTCAGAGAAGGACTCGACCATCACACAGGTCTGTGATTTAGGACAGGCATGCTTCTCTGAATCATACAATGCAGGGCCCTATGAAATCCGATTACTTTTTTTAAAATTATTTATTTTTTATAAAAAAAAAAAAAAAACAACAAAGTGCCGCACAATCCCTCCTCAGTTTTCCCAACCAGTTTTGCAACCGACCAAAAAGACAAGCCCGATTAAGACGTACCTTACTGCTGACCAGGTAGTGATATTAGGGCTGTGATGATAAATCGATGCATCGCGAATCGAGAAATTATTCTGAGATTTTCCGAATGCATCGCGATTCTCTCTGGAATCGATTCTGAGCTTAGATTTGAACAGCAGATGGCGCTCTACTCTATTTTATTTATCCGACCCATGTTTCAAATGCCACAGAGAATAGCGCGAAGAGCGGCCTTGTGCATTTCGCTGAAGTCGTATTGTGCAATTTGCAAATTTCACCTCGCTCAAGAATGCTTTATGATTTTAGTTTTATATAAGAAAATTTTTCAAAAATAATTTCAATATGTTGACGCGAGAATTACATGGTAAAAACACCTAAACACAAAGCCCATTGTGACACCCTTGTAATGCCTTCAACTTTTGATTTTTAACATGAATGATTTATGTCAGGTTACAAAAAGTTGTTGGTGCAAGATTTGGGACCAAGCATAGTACGGCTGTTTCTAAAAGCATGCAGTGCATCTGCCGTTCAGATAGCTCAGAATCGGCTTCCGAGAAAGAATCGCAATGCATTCTTCGGAAAAATCTCAGATAAAAGATTCGAGAATGCGGACTCAAGTGGCTTGTAATGTCACTTCATCGATTTATGTTTCCCAGGCCAGCGCGCCCAAGACTATATTTCTGTCACATTTTTTTTTTCCAATTAAACCGCACTTGTTTTATTTGCACAGGGTAACATTTGTTTGCAATGTAATATATATATATATATAATTATAATATCACATCCCCACACCCACGCATGTGGTGAAACCGCATTTCTGCGCGCCACCTCATTCACCAGAGAACTGCAGGATTCATATTTAAATAAGCATTTTTGCTATTTAATTGAGACAATTTCACAGACACCAACCATATATCGCCATTTAGTAAGTGTACTGCCTACTTTTGGAGTTATTCCAAATCAAATTTGGCAAATATTAAATTCCGTGAACATTCTGCATTTTAAACGGGACCTTCGCCGATGAAATCGTGGTTCCTAACCATGTATTAGTCCATTTGTTCCAAAACTCCGCATTTTTTCTAGCAGGATCCTCTATGATGCCTTTGCAAAGCCTCTGTTGTTTTAGGCTATAGCTCTTATTGTTAACAAACCTTCGTGTATTATACCAAGTTTTTAATTAGTTAACTTGCATTTCCCTGTAGCTTGAGGAGATCCATAAACCCTACCCAATATTGCGGAGATCCTCAGTAAGGATAAGCAGAAACTGAACGAGAGACTCTCTCGCGAGAAGTAATATTTTTCCAGTTGAGTTTAACCTGGCCTTTTTATATCGTTCTGTATGATCAATGGATTTTCGAATGTCTTTTCCTTAGAGTTTTCCTTTGCAGAAATGAGGACTGGCACGCACAGAAAGGCATAACGTAGAAAGTGGCCCTAATATAGAAAGACTCTGAACCCAGGTAATAAAAACTGATTAACAGTTGGTTAACCTGCATTTTATCGTTATGTATGATCATGACTTTTCTAATGTCTTCCTGTAGAGTTTACTGCAGAGAAGGAGGAGCTGGCAAGCACAGTAAAGGCCAATAACGAGAAGGCCCTTAATATAGAAAGAACTCTGAAGACCCAGGTATAACTAGATTACAGCATTAAACGCACAACATTATGAAAACAATGCATGTTTATATAGCTAAAATGAAAAAGCTAATTTAAAACTGTGAATAAATGAGAAATAGTGACACTTTTTAATAGTCAAATACAAAGGTTGACTAAACGGTAAGGCTTGTTTTGGTATCTTGGGCAGCATCACGTCTATCTTTTACTCATTTTGTTTAGTGCATGTACAGTATGTATGTACATTAACATTTATTTATTTCAAGTGAAGGAAATATATTTATGATTTTAGTTTACTAATATAACCATGTGACAAGCACAGTAAAAAAAAAAAAAAGTTGTTTATATCAGAAACATTAATTAAAAAAAATATTTTTCAAATCTGCACAGTTTTACCTACTCTTTATATGCCTATAAGAATATCCAATTGTTAACACATTAGCAGCAAAATCAATTATAAGTTTTGTCTCTTGTGCATTTGTTGTGTTGCCTATTAAGACCAAACCGTGTCATACAAATATGTTCCACGAAGTCTGAATAAGACTTCTAATAAGACATTGTAGTCCTTCTCCATCTTAACGCCTCAACATGTGACTGCAGGCGGTGAATAAGCTGGCGGAGATCATGAACCGGAAGGACATGAAGTTGGACCAGAAGAAGAGAGGCAGCACCACTGACCTGCGCAAGAAAGAGAAGGAGAACCGCAAGCTGCAGCTGGAGCTCAACCAGGAGAAGGAGAAGTTCAACCACATGGCCATCAAGAACCAGAAGGAGCTGAACGAGATGCAAGCGGCAAGTCAATGTTTATTAGCCTTTTCACAGTAACTGTTTTTATCATTAATGCCAATCAGTGGAATCTGATGATTATCAAAGTCAGTTTCAACAAGACGATCCCAGTCCTGCTGCGGTGAAGGCTTGCCTTGTGAAAACTGATTGAGTTACAATGTAAGCAGTAAGTCACAATAACGTCAGTATTCATGAGCCAAGCATTGCAATAGCGTGATTAACCTTCATGTTTTGTTCCAGTCATTTGAGGATTTTCTTTGTCCTGAAAATGCTAGTTAATGTTATCACTTTGGACTAAAATTTACTGACTTGCTAACTTACGACTGACCTACAAAAATGACTATATGCTATATTAATACCAAATCTTAGATTCAATCTTTTCATCAACTTGTTTTGTTACAGTTAGCACTGGTTTTGCATTTCTTTTAGGCCTCATTGATCTGAGCTTATGCACTTTAGTTTTTGAGTGAACTTTGCCAAACAATTTTCCAAGAAATAATGCTTTTTTTTTTACTCATAAATTGAGGTGCATGAGTTCAGATCAATGAATCAGTTCCAAAAATAAATATAAAACCTGTGCCAATTAAAAAAAAAAAAAATTTGACAAAAGACTGAATCGAAGATTTGGTGATAATATAGCATAATATGAGAGACATGCAAGCTGGGCTGGTCATTTTTGACTGGGAACACCTTATTAGGTAAAGGATTTTCAGAACAAGGCTTAGCAATTTTGGCCTAGTTAATGTTGTTGTCTGTGTTTGCAGCAATTGGCAGAGGAGTGCACGTATCGCAACGAGTTGCAGATGCAACTGGACAGTAAGGAGAGTGACATTGAGCAGCTCAGAGAGAAACTCAACGACTTGCAGCTCCGCGTGGACAACTCCAGCGTCAGCAGCCTGCAGCCAGACGAGACGGACTGTAACATCGCTGGTAAGGACACGCTCACTAAATATGAGCATTTCTGTTATATGAATCTCAGGTAAATTAAGGAACGGAGAGGTTTAATTAACCAGTTGATTGTCACTTTAGTCTGAATGGGGAGAATGAAATACAGAAAATAAGAAGCTTTAATGTTTGGGCAGTTTACCTAAAATTCATAGTGTGCACATGCTGTGTATATATCTTTATGCATCTCATTCATACATGTGTTTTAGCTGATTTATCAAATCAGCATGCAGCATTGTCAAAATGCTTGCCTTTGTTATTATAATGCCACCTATTCAGGTAACATTAGTTAACCTTCGTTAATGCATTAACCAGCATTAACTGCCAATGAGCAGTACATTTGTTACAGTATTTATGGATCTTTGTTCATGTTAGTAAACAAAAATATACCTGTTCATTGTTAGTTCGTTCATTAAATAATATTAACAGATACAGGTTTTGATTTTTAAAATGTATTAGTTCATGTTGAAATGAACATTATGATTAATTAATGCTGTTGAAGAATGAAGTAAAAAATGTTCATTGTTAGTTCATTAAATAATATAGTTAACTAAGGAAGTTTATTGGGAAGTTCTCGTCCTGAACTACTCAAGCGGAATTTGATTCCAGATTTCAAATAATATGCCAAAGTTATATAAAAAACTATGAAAGTAAAATAGTGTGAAAGAGAAATGTTTACTTTTACTAAAAAAGGTATAGACTTGATTAGAAGGGATTCTTTGGAATGCATTTTTTGTTATGTAAAAATATATTTAAAACAAAAATTATGCCTATATTCTGTTTATATTAGTTAGCCATTTTATAAAAAAATCTACATTATTTTTTATTATTTGCTAGTAATATGCATGCTAATAAGCAACTAGCTGATAGTAAATAAAGTGTTACCATATTTTCTTTATCAGCACATAAATTGCTCTCATCACTTTTAATCCTGTGATGATAGGATGTTTATGGCTGCCATTGTCTGTGTTTAAAGTCCTCTCTCATTTCTCATTCTCCCTCATATGTAGTCGGTTCTTCTTGCTCTCCTTATCTTTCTGTCTTCTGTTCTTTTTCCTCTGTGAGTAACTTTAAGATTGGGGTCCTGTTATGCCTGGATTGTGCTCTTGGGTGGCATTTTGTTGCTTCTCTTTTTTTGTTTTTTAATAAACACATTTTACTTGTGTTTTGGTGATGCCTCCGAAATAAGCTACTCAGAGTGTTTATAACGATAGTGAGTAGGGCTGTCAAAAGGGCTGAAAAACTAAATTCGAATTTTGTACTTAAATATTATCAAGATTCGAATTATATTCTAATTTAAAATACATCATTTCAGTTAGGGTAAAGAAAAGCTTTTGGCTTCTCTCCTGAGGCCACAAGAGGGCACATCGAGCAAAATATTACTAATGCATGTTTATTCAAAGCATAATAAAATAACACGACTATCTTTGAAAAAAGTGCATAATGTTTAAAATAATGTTTATAAACCTTATATAATTAATAAAGTTGCTTAAACAATTAGAAACAAAAACAGCATCATGCATGTATGTATAGTTTAATACAAATGACCGAAAACCAATCACAAAGAGTACTTTCTTCATTTAAAAACTTGAGATGCAGTTGGATAGGGAAAACCGCCATAAAGTCTTGAGACATGTTTTTTTTTAAGTTGAACATACTCATGTTTATTTTACATGGCTTTCTAAACATGCAACGGTGATAGACGTCCCTCTAGAAAATGCGATAAATATGCGTTCTGCGTGAACGGCTTGCTTGGTTTCGGTTTTGATGTAAACAACATCTTCCCAGCATGACGTCTCTTTTTCTGCAATATTTTGAATGAACAACATAGCAGCGCCGCATCTAGTGGGTTCAAACTGGTCGGCTACAAAAACATTATAATGCAACGACCACTTACCAAATCGTCATCGCATATCGCTTCCAATGATAAGCGCCTGATGCACACCTAAAAGTTTGCATGCGCCTGTGGGATTTTTTTTAAATCCGAAGAATATAGAAATATCGAAAAAAAAAAACAAAAAAAAAATTTTCTTTTGACAGCCCTAATAGTGAGCAATGCTGAACAAGTTTAGATTCAATACTAAACTACTGAAATTAGCGCAAAATATTTTGCTAATTCAAATCTTTTTATACTAACCCCAACTCTGAGCACCTTTCAGAGGTGTTTTAAGTCAAGTCACACTCTTTTAGTGTGTGTGTGTGTGTGTGTGTGTGGTTTAACAATGTATTATTCCAAGTAATGTTAATAATAGGATAAAGAACCTGGCGTTGCCTTCAAATTCAAATTATGCACTAGGGCTGCAACAACTGATCGATAAACGTGATTAGATGCATTCATTATATTTGCTTTCAAAGCCTTCAGATTACATATTCTTTGGAGGACAACACTGGGCCAAATGTGGAATAAAATGTTGAATAATTGATTAATATTAATTGTTTTTTTAATTAAAATTGTTCAATTTTAATGATAATATTTGAATTTTTATCTGATTAATTGAAGAATCAGCAGATTATATCAAATATCAAAATAATCGTTACTTGCTGCCCTAATGTGCACTGTAGTAATCAGAGGATCATGTAATGATAGTAATAAAAGTTCAAGTTTATTCATTTAACACCAGTGTTTTCAATCTGGGGTCCATGAAGACATTGGGTTCCTGGCTCTGTAAAGTTTTAAAACCCCTAATTTAGCAGACATTTTTATCCAGAGTGGGTAAAAAAAGAAATAATTGAATCGATGAATTGTTGACATTGAAAAGAAAATATTCCCAAATGAGCAAATATGATGTCTAATCAGATTGGGAAGTCGGTGTCAGTACCCAAGAGTGCTGCGGTTGTTGCGTCAAAGCCCGGAAGAATGATTTTCCTATGGGTTTTTATAATGGGGTTTTTCAATTTACAAGTTAAACCAGGCCTGTGGTAAAAATAAACTGAAAATACTTGGATGGTTTACTCTACTACAACATCATTTACAGACTGAAAATGTGGCATTTGAAGCGTTTGTTTGTAATAAGGAACTACATAAGAACATTTGGGGTGTTTGCAGGTTACGTTGTAGATCAAAATGTCCAAGATATTTTTTACCACAGACATTATTTTACTCATGATTTGAAAAAAACCCTTGAGGGAACCAATGGTGAATTAGTCTTCTGGGTTTTAATGTCACGACTAGGGTTGCAAAAAGTTGGTAAATTTCCAGTAAATTTCGGAAACATTCCAGTAATTTTGGAAACTTTCCAGGATTTTTTGGAATCCTCCGGGAATTTTTGGAAAGTTTCCGGAAATGTACCTGAAATGTTCCACCCCTTTGCAACCCTAGACTGCAGCACTGGATTAGGCACTTGTATGTACGGTTCGTTTGTCTATTGCACCAGCAGCATGTTCACTACAGAATGAATGACTTTAGCAGTCACAGTCGTAGTCACGCAGTTCATGCATGATTCTTTAAACAGTTCTTTTGTCACCTAAATGTATTTCCCACCAAGTATGCTTTCAAACCAGTAACATTTTAATTAAATTGCATTAGAATTTGGTCGAAGGGCAGAATTCGACATGTCTTGTCACTTTATCTCGAATACAAAATGCTCTGTATAACAAACTGTTGCATTGAGCCAATTACTAATACTGCTGATACATGATAGGCATTATAGTTTTGAAATGCACGTTTTCAGTCCAAATCGAAAGATGTTTGTCTAGGTAATCATTCATTCAAATGTAATAAATTGCTTCACCTCTGGAACAACTTTCGGCTAACATCCCCTATTGGTCTATTCGTTCATGTTACTCGAATAGCTAATAGCTGCTGTTGTGATGTTTTGAGTGGTTGTGAAGCATCCCATTTTCACCATCCCAATTAATTCTTGAAAATGAATTTAATAATAAAGGCCTGCCCTCTTGTCCTTGTTAGTTTCACTTAGCAGCATCATGGAAGTTAAAATGATATGCGAATGCTGTTTCATGTTGAAGTCAGCAGCATGGGATTTTATAACTACAACCCTGTGACATGAGGCAGTTGTTTTAAAGTGTACCTGGTTTACGCATGTTAGTAAAAGCTTTTTGATTTGTATGGATTGTGTTGCAACCTTGGTTTGTTTTCCTAGATGACCTGCATGTCTTTTTCTGTTGTTTGGTCAAATTCTGGCTTGGAATTAATTATGCATGCATTTTATTTGTCTTCAGAATCAAGGCTTGAAGGCTGGCTAGCGATACCAAATAGGGCTAATATAAAAAGATACGGCTGGAAAAAGCAGGTGAGACTTGCATGAAGAATTGTGTATTAAACTATTATTGTGCATTTGGACATGCATGATACGCACCCTTAACATTTGTTTTTGTTTCCTTCAGTATGTTGTGGTGAGCAGTAAAAAAATTCTCTTTTACAATGATGAGCAAGACAAGGAGCAGTCTAACCCCTCTATGGTACTAGATATCGAGTAAGTATTGTGATAAATAACTAGCCATGAATCAACTATCCATGATAACTGGTCGTTTTATTCATTCTTGTATATAAAATTTAATGGTTTCCCTTTCTGCTGCTTTAAAAAAAAAAAATTTTTCAAAACAGCAAACTTTTCCATGTGCGTCCTGTCACGCAAGGTGACGTTTATCGAGCTGAGGCCGATGAAATTCCAAGAATATTCCAGGTCAGTTATTTATTTTTTACACCAATTCTATTTAATAAAGGTTGTGAAATGCCCCATAATGACATATTACAGTATCAGTACAAACTGCATGAATACACATAGTTAAACTGTGCTGGATCATGAAAAACTACTGTAGGAAAGCTAAGCTACGACCTGACAAGCACACATTCGGGTCTTTTGGTTCTGTACACGTGTACGGAACAAATGCAGCATTGTTTTAAGCACTGAACTTCAATTGAAACTTATATAAGTTTTATATATAAACAGAGTCTCATCTTTCAAATTATGTCCATTTTATCAGAAAATTCTAACAATAGATGCTACTGTTAATTTTGTTAATGAAAACTATGATGAAAAATGTTCGTTGACGAGCTTTGAAGATGAGACGACAATAAGGTCAATAAACGATGACTATATCAACATGCAATTTCGTTGACGAAATACGACGAGACTAAAATGTATTACAAAAAATAAAAACTTTACCAAAAACCTCATTATTTTCGTCAAAAAAAAAAAAAGACAACGTTATTGTGGACTGCTGTACACTTCTCTACTACGTGAGCTTTCATGAGTGCGGTTGCCAGATATCAAGAGTTTAAATCCCCGAATCAGAGCTTCGCTGTTTCAAGGATACATTTTCTGCCCAGTGTTTTGCTTATTTTAAGCAATCTGGCAACCATGCGCACACGCTCGCTCCTCATTGCAGAAGCAGCGCCGACGATGATCTGAAAACACCAACAAACAAGCTGGAGTTTAGTGATCTAAATGAAAGTGTCACTCAGCCGGTCTGTGTTCTGTAATGAGATCTCGACTAAAATGTGACTAAGATTTCATTGACTAAAATGCTCGTACATTTCGTGGACTTAAACTTGATATAACTTGACTAAATATAACTAAAATGTACATCTGGGTAAGACTAAGACTAAATTAAAAATGGCTGCCAAAATTAATACTGCTGTACGGTTAATTCATAATAATCTTATTGCTAAAATGTCAAGTATTCATTGACTAAAACTAAACTAAAATACTTTATATATTCTTTGACTAAAATTAGACTTTTAGGCCAGGTTTCACAAACGGGGTTTAGCTTAAGCCAGGACTAGGCCTTAGTTAAATTAAGATATTTAAGCAACTTTTACAAAAATGCCTCAGAAGAAAACATTACAGGTGTGTATCTTGACACAGAACAATGACACTGACATATTTTAAGATATGTCAGAGCAAGATATTTTCAGTTGAGACCACTCAAACATGCTTTTTAGTCTGGGACTAGCTTAAGCCTTGTCTGTGAAACCGGGGGTATGTCCACTAAAACTGAATAGGATAAGGTTGACTAAATATGATAAAAACTAGCAAGGACATTTAACACGGGACTAAGACTAAAATTGAAAATAGCTGACAAAATTAACTTTTTAGCGACAGATCGCTGTAAATGGCAGCGCAGAGCGCAAATGAACACAACCATCCCTTCCTCTTTACTACTAGTTACGGCACGAAATAAACGTGAATGAACAGCTCAATCAGTGTTTAAACTGCAGAAAGATGTCAATAAAATAGCTGGTAAACAAAATGTCACATAGCATTACATTTACCTTAGGCAAGTCATTAAGTGTCTATAGCTTGTTAGTTCGCTAGAGAAATTAAGTCTAGAGAAGAGAATTATTATAAAGTGCAGGCTTCCTTTGGATTACATCATTATCTGAGGTAGAACATTTTAATTATAATTAGATTTATTTATAGACAAAGCAGCAATTTGGTTAGTAAACCACTGATTAATAAAGAAAAAGAAAAAAGAAGCAATTTATGTTTAGTTTTCCCCCTTGCTGTACCAAAATCATACAGAACCGTGACATCAAAACTGAGGTACGTACCAAACCGTCATGTTTGCGTACCGTTACAACCCTAACCAGATCTGCTTTACTGTGATTTGAATGTGCTCATCATTAGTCAAACTGTCCATCCTCAACACTCAATAGGGCTTCAGTGTTTTCGGGGAAAGGTTTCCCCATAGTGTCAGCTGCTGCATAAGTGATATGTGCAAGGTGTATATTAAGATCATGACCCTTTAACTGTTTACTCAAATTTATGAATTGAAAACGGTTTTTGTTCTTTAGATCCTGTATGCTAATGAAGGTGAGTGCAGGAAGGAGGCGGACATGGAGAGTGTTCCTCAGGGTGATAAGACCAACTGCTTGCCCCACAAAGGCCATGAGTTCATCCCCACCCTCTATCATTTCCCCTCTAACTGCGAGGCCTGCTCCAAACCGCTGTGGCACGTGTTCAAGCCTCCGCCGGCCCTGGAGTGCCGCCGATGCCACGTCAAGTGCCACAAGGACCATCTGGACAAGAAGGAGGATGTTATCACCCCTTGCAAAGGTAAAGCACATTGCATGTATACAATTTTGTTATTACCCCCCAAGCACCCAGTAATGATATGAAATGTGGATGTTTTACATGTCTAAAGCACATAAAGTGAATAAACTAGCCTGATCAACTCACCTTTTTACATGAACAATGAGAAACCATAAAAAAAAACTTTCATTACTCCCCTTCATTCATTCAAGTCATCACTACTCTGTATTGGTCAAAGGATGGATGATCCTTTGCATTACTCAACAAAATCTACAGCAAAGACTGCATGTGTGCAAATGGCTACCCTCATATAACCTTTTGTTCTTGTTCCTCAGTGAATTATGATGTGACATCGGCTAGAGACATGCTGCTCCTGGCCTTGTCCCAAGACGAGCAGAAGAAATGGATCGGCCATCTCGGCAAGAAGATTCCCAAGACTCCTCCATCTACCTTCGCAAGGGCGTCTCCGCGCACGATGTCCACTCGCTCTGTAGCAAACCAGTCCTTCCGCAAGAACCCCAAAAACATGTCGGGCAAGCCAAGGTAACTACAGCCACACAGTGTCATGCTCAGCCTAAATCACATCATGCATTTGGAGCAGAGAGGGTGTGGGAAGTGCTTGAATTTCATAAAAATAATGTCTCGATGGTCCCCAAAAATATGACATTTCTTGATGCAAAATAACATTTTTGATACTTGGGATGAAATGTGACAGGGACACGTTTTTATGAGATTCAACCATTAGAAGTTGTTGATATAAAAAGCTATAATTGTGATGCTGAAGGCCATAAGTTAGAGGCAGGGTGGTCTCGTGACGGGCTGTTTGTTTGCTGTTGTCTCATAGCAGGGCGCAGTCCTTTCTCCAAGCGGCAGACACAACATCCAGTACATGCTGACAGCATCACACAGCCTCTCCAGACCTTAGATTTCTAACGGTGTAGTCGACTACCCCGTGTTTTTACGGTTGAGCTTAACTGTGGTGACGTGTGCTTTTCTGTTTACTGTGGGGTTTTGTTTACTAGAATAGCGGATTCTTTCCTTTACAAACTTAACCAATTCTGGGCAATTAAAAGGGAATTTCCTTTCGCTGGACCGAGGCTCTCTACAGGCTGTTTTCTGTTAGAAAACCCACTCTTGAGCTCCCCATTCAGTACAAATGTGACCCTGGAGCACAAAACCAGTCTCAAGTAACATGGGTATATTTGTAGCAATAGCCAACAATACATTATATGGGTCAAAAGTATTGATTTTTCTTTTATGCCAAAAACTCATCAGGATATTAAGTAAAGATCATGTTCCAAGCGCACACGCAAGATTCTAGCAACTAAAATTTCCTACTGTAAATATATAAAAACTGAAAATTTTCATTGGTAATATGCATTGCTAAGAACATCCGTTGGTAACGGAGAAGGCAGAGTTTTCTCAATATTTGGATTTTTTCACCCTCAGATTCCAGATTTTCGAATAGTTGTATCTCGGCCAGATATTGTCCTATCCTAACAAACCATACATCAACGGAAAGCTTATTTATTCAGATGTATAAATCTCAATTTATAAAAAATTGACCCTTATGACTGGTTTTGTGGTCCAGGGTCACAAATGCTTAAAAAACCATCTTATTTGTACACATGTTGGCAAAAGTATCACTTCAAGGGCCAGATTTATTAAACCGTGCAAATCAACGTGAGAACACGATCCCATAAAAGCGCCGATAGGAGTGGAAAGTTTTGCTGATCTACTGACAATGCGCAAATTAAAGACACAGCCGGATCATTTCTATAGTGACCAACACGATCTACAAAGACCAGCGCAAATGAGCAACTATCGCAGCAATGTTAAGCGCAGAATGGTTTACGACATGCTTTTTTGAGGCGTCATATGATGGTGCAGATACCAGTAAATTGACTAGCACAAGCCTTAGTAAAATCAGGCAAAGTTTAATTTAAATACTCTCCTCCTTGTAAATTTTGTTGTATGAAACAGGGAAACTACTTACCGAATGAAAGCACTAATAGGTCAGCCACAAAAATAATTGTCCACACATGATCAGTGCACTGTGTGCCTTTAGTAAATCCTGGCAAAAGAGGGTTTGCACTGGTGCAAGCTGTTAGTAAATCTGGCCCTAATTCTAACAAGGAAATGCAAAAAAAATTTACTTTTTGCATTAGAATAATATTAGTAAAATATTAAGTATCGAGTTAAATAGGCATTTTTTTACCCCCATCTTTCTATGATGGTAACAAAACGTGAATCACATGAAACCTGACAAAGGAAGGACGTGATTCAATATTGCATGAAGAAAATGAAGCTTATTTTTAGGATTTTATGCATTTTGATCTGTATCAATTAGGCAGCACATGTACCTCACTTTTAAATACAAGAACAGTGTTTAAATGATTGAAAAAGTGCAAGGTTTCGAATGCATAGAATATAATATTTCTTAACAGATTATTTAATCTGGAAATTGATCTTGAATTTTTTTAAATTCTTTTTCATTTTGTATTAGTACTATATAAAGTAACCAGCAGTTATATTGTGCTCAGGTGATCTTCTGTGTAAAATTAACTTTTATTAAGTAACTTCCAGGCATTTTGTAGTACAAGGTTATTTTCGTAAACTAAAACTAAAACCAAGATGAAAACGATTGATCGAAAAAAAATTTGTGGAACTGAAATAAAATAAAAACATTAAAATAAGTGAGAAACGAAACTAACAACAGTTACTGAAAAACGAACTGAAATAAAATAAGAATTATGAAAAATAAATGTACTTACTTTTTCCATACGATACAAACTTTTGCCTACATCTTGTGAACAACCTGCCCGGCTGTTTTGAACAAATGTGATTCAACTACAAACTACTTATAATTCTTCATAAACCCTGCCGTGTATAAGTGTCCATTGGTCCTTTATAGGAGCATTAAAAATAAAACGTATAAAATACAATTATTTATAGTCTACAGAAAGCGAGCAACGAGCGCTCCCTAAGCTGTCCTTCACTTCAGCTGCAGTGCGAATGGCTATAATGCGCAACACTGCAAATCCAATGTTGAGGCTCTGCCATCAGTTAAAAATGCAAAACTATATAATAACCTTGTTTGTGGTTAGGCAATATGTCCTTAATTGTCGTGAAAATGTTATAGTGCATAAATAGTCCTAAAGGCTTCATTTCCTTTATGTAAAATAAGTTTTAATCGTTACTACTTGTTGTCATGGTTGTTTTGTTTTCTATAGTTAAATGTGAGCTGGACACATACACATTACCACATAACTTGAGATGTTTGCGTGAAATTTGAATCACATATCTTGATTTATGATTGTCTGTTTAACATGAACCCTCAAGTAAGAATATGATCCTAAACTTAAACTTTCTTACAAATACTGGACATCTTCTTTTTCTTCTTTCTTCCAGCTAACCATCTGAACCGAATTGGGATTTTGTACTTTCCTCTCCAAAAACCTCTTTAGAAAAATCTGTAACAACCTTGGAATTAACCCTTTAATGTTGCATTTCACAATTGAATAAATGTAAAAAACAGACCGTAAAAAAACAGAGCGTGATTGGTGCTGAAGTTCAGGATTTACCGATCACAAGGCATCATGGCATCATCTTTTTTTCTCCCCGTAACACTGGGATCCTCAGATTCTATTTAACCTCCTGCTGTCCAGAGGAAAGCATCTTTTCACATCTTGGGAAGGAATCTATAAGCTTCTGGGATTCTGGGATAGGGACTGTAGCTTGACACCTTTTGAAATTTGGTGTGTGGGGGTGTCTTTTTTGTGAACTCAACCATAAAGAGTCTTGGGACAATATTTTTAGTTTGCAAACTAATTCTACTTAAATCCACTTCGATGCCGCCTTCTGATGGACTCTGGTTGACTTATTCAAATACCCTAAGTCTAAATGGAAAATGAATTGGGTTTGGGGCAAAGGATTGGGTCCTGAGAGGGGAGATTTTGAGGGCTTTTTTTTTTTTGTGGAGCATGGAGAATTATTACAGTCTATGCATAATATTATCAGAATTGTCTTTATCATTATAATATGTTTTGGAGGCTCCAAGCCATAGGATATCATCATAATGGCGTCAGGAGACATGAAATGTCATAGAAACCATTGTTTCAAGTTTTTGTGTCTGTGTGTGTTCATTGGGTACATTGTTTCTGTAATATTCTTTTTTGTAATGTGTTGCCTTACATTTGATTCATAGATAAATGTTTCAAAAAGGAAAACATTAAGTTAACAAATGTAACTGCACTGTTTGAATTGTAATTTATTTGTAGAAGACTAAACAGCTGTAGCGTTCGGCTCACCTAGTGCCTTTTGGATAACAATTTTACTGCCATATCTGTTTCTCTCCAACAAAACTTTACTATTATGATACTTTGAAAACCAACATATCTATTACAGTGTGACTTTTCTTTTCTTTTTTTTATCAAAACCTAAATGGTTTTCAAACAGAGCGGGCCATCTATTGCATGTCTTAATTGTCGTCAACCAAAGTTCAGAAGTTCTGCATGAAGCTCCATGATGAAGGCAACACGTCCTGCTATTTTCATAATCGATAACAGAACAGTTAACAACCCCACCTTAAAATAGATTTCATTCAGTGTACATATTCAATTGAAACGAGATGATGAATACCTCCTCAATAATCTGACATGGTTTTTACATGCGTGTTCGGTAAAATAAGCACTGGAACTATGATCTGTTTTGTCGTGGATGCATTGCATGATAAATTGCATTGGAGGCCGCACTGATGGATATGTGTCAATAAACATATCTTTATCCATCACCTAAGACTGTCTTCTGTGTGTGTTTTACCTGATTTAATAATGTTTGCTGTATCATTTGGTGCCTTCGCAACAGAAACTGACCTAAACCACTATTATCCATGAACATTTGCAAAATACAGTTTATAATGTCTAGAGCTGATGTCAGACTTGATCAATTTTCAAATATTAATGGCTGATCATCATGACATTTGAGATCGACTTTTAAGAAGTTTACAGATGTTGTAAAAATCCAGTGGTGCGGTAACTTGCAAACGCTCTCCTTTGTAACTGTAGAAACCTGAATGAAAATTCAGTAGCACTTTACTTGAAGCCTTTATATGGGATGCATTAAGAAAGTATTTTTAATGCACTAATTATGCTTTCCAATGCACCCTAAAATGCACTATTTTATGGTATCATGAATAAGTATAATTCTTAACTATTTATTTTCATGCTATAAGTATAATGAATTGGAAAACATGACAAACAACCAATTGTAGAATTGTAAAAATAATTGTTTACCAGAAGTGAAACATCATTTTGTATCTTGTTTAACTTTTGTTTTTGTCGTTATTCATTTTCTGTTGTTTCTGATAAGATTGCTAAAAGTTAGTAATGTTTTTTTGTGCTAATGAACCTGTACGTTCTGAATCCAATGTTAACAAACACGCTAAGACAATCGGAGCACACACTTTATCTGAGGAAATGTCATCCAGACTTGGCCCTAGTACTGTAACAAGGAACTCTTTAGTCATTTAGTCGAAGTAGTCTGACTTATTTCTTTTCATTCGATAGAAGTGTTGCCATTATCTAAAAGTGCAACTGGACCGTGGGCAAAAAACAGAGCTCAACACAAAGGGATTTGACCAATCCATTACTCCATTACAAATTAAATAATGAAAGTTGAAGTCAGTAATGTAATTGTTAGATTACACATTTTAGCCAATATAATCTGAGTACTTTCTGATTACTTTTTTTAGATTACTTTAACCAAAGTAAAAAATGCTGTACCGTTGTGATATAAAAATACAAACGGGAATAAAAAAATATATCCCATTCTATTTAACAACAGCAACATTAGTGCTTGAAATTTTGATTCTTTCAAGAGATTCGTTCATTTTCAGTTCGTTCACCAAAATGATTCGTTCACTGATTCGTTCAGTGACCATATCTTCATATTACATAAATAGAGTGTCTTATGTGTTATGTCTTAAGTCAACGAACATATTCACTTGTTACAAAACTGATTTGGCTTTATTAAAATGTGTGCATAATCTATTCATTAAATAAATCAAGTCTAAATAAGTTGTTCAGATGACCAAAGCACAAGGTTTTCTTGCATAATTAACATTTTAATTGTTTGGTCAGACAATTACACATTCATAAATCTGGGATTATGTTAAACATGTCGTGGAGTTATGTTCTGTATGCTAATTATGAATATATAAACAAGCGTATAGAGTGCACAGTACCTATAACTGCGCTTTGCATCCGCTTTCTGCTGATTGCTGATCGATATTGACATGCTAAGTGGCCGACTGACCCGGTACACTCTCAGTCATTTCATTCACGAACGAGAAGATCTCTCGATCTCGTTCAGACTCAAAATAAACTCGTTCATTGAAGGGCGTATTCGTTCACTACATTCAACAAATCACATGCTCCGTCACATCTCAAACTCGAAGGCTATTGGCTCGAGGTTTAGTCATTCTTTGACAGGATGAAATAGTTTACAGAGCTGTTCACCGAGCTGCGCATGCGCTGCTAATAGCGCCGTGCTGCTCTGGAGGGAGGAATTTCAGTGAATGAGAACGATTCGTTCACCTAAAAGATTCGTTCAAAAATAACGATTTGTTCATGAACGAAACATCACTACATTTCAGTGAACGAGAAATATGAGTCAGTGGATTGCGAGAACGATTCGTTCAACAAAGATTCGTTCAAAAATAACGATTCGTTCATGAACGAAACATCACTAAATTTCAGTGAACGAGAAATGAGTCAATGGATTACGAGAACAATGCGTTCACCTAAAAGATTCGTTCAAAAATAACGATTCGTTCATGAACGAAACATCACTAAATTTCAGTGAACGAGAAATGAGTCAATGGATTACGAGAACGATTCGTTCACCTAAAAGATTCGTTCAAAAATAACGATTTGTTCACGAACGAAACCACTACATTTCAGTGAACGAGAAATGAGTCAATGGATTACGAGAACGATTCGTTCACCTAAAAGATTCGTTCAAAAATAACGATTCATTCATGAACGAAACATCACTAAATTTCAATGAACGAGAAATGAGTCAATGGATAACGAGAACGATTCGTTCACCGAAAAGATTCGTTCAAAAATAACGATTCATTCATGAACGAAACATCACTAAATTTCAATGAACGAGAAATGAGTCAATGGATAACGAGAACGATTCGTTCACCGAAAAGATTCGTTCAAAAATAACGATTCGTTCACGAACGAAACATCACTAAATTTCAGTGAACGAGAAATGAGTCAATGGATTACGAGAACGATTCGTTCACCGAAAAGATTCGTTCAAAAATAACGATTCGTTCACGAACGAAACATCACTAAATTTCAGTGAACGAGAAATGAGTCAATGGATTACGAGAACGATTCGTTCACCTAAAAGATTCGTTCAAAAATAACGATTTGTTCACGAACGAAACCACTACATTTCAGTGAACGAGAAATATGAGTCAATGGATTACGAGAACGATTTGTTCACCTAAAAGATTCATTCAAAAACAACGATTCGTTCATGAACGAAACATCACTAAATTTCAGTGAACGAGAAATGGATTACGAGAACGATTCGTTCACCGAAAAGATTAGTTAAAAATAACAATTCGTTCACGAACGAAACATCACTAAATTTCAGTGAACGAGAAATGAGTCAATGAATTACGAGAACGATTCGTTCACCTAAAAGATTCATTCAAAAATAACGATTCGTTCACGAACGTAACATCACTACTTCAATGAACGAGAAATGAGTCAATGGATTACGAGAACGATTTGTTCACCTAAAAGATTCGTTCAAAAATAACGATTTGTTCATGAACGAAACATCACTACATTTCAGTGAACGAGAAATATGAGTCAATGGATTACGAGAACGATTTGTTCACCTAAAAGATTCGTTCAAAAATAACGATTTGTTCACGAACGAAACCACTACATTTCAGTGAACGAGAAATGAGTCAATGGATTACGAGAACGATTCGTTCACCTAAAAGATTCGTTCAAAAATAATGATTCGTTCATGAACGAAACATCACTAAATTTCAGTGAACGAGAAATGAGTCAATGAATTACGAGAACGATTCGTTCACCTAAAAGATTCGTTCAAAAATAACGATTCGTTCACGAACGAAACATCACTAAATTTCAGTGAACGAGAAATGAGTCAATGGATTACGAGAACGATTCGTTCACCTAAAAGATTCGTTCAAAAATAGCGATTCGTTCATGAATGAAACATCACTAAATTTCAATGAACGAGAAATGAGTCAATGGATAACGAGAACGATTCGTTCACCGAAAAGATTCGTTCAAAAATAACGATTTGTTCATGAACGAAACATCACTACATTTCAGTGAACGAGAAATATGAGTCAATGGATTACGAGAACGATTCGTTCACCTAAAAGATTCGTTCAAAAATAATGATTCGTTCATGAACGAAACATCACTAAATTTCAGTGAACGAGAAATGAGTCAATGGATTATGAGAACGATTTGTTCACCTAAAAGATTCGTTCAAAAATAACGATTTGTTCACGAACGAAACCACTACATTTCAGTGAACGAGAAATGAGTCAATGGATTACGAGAACGATTCGTTCACCTAAAAGATTCGTTCAAAAATAACGATTTGTTCACGAACGAAACCACTACATTTCAGTGAACGAGAAATGAGTCAATGGATTACGAGAACGATTCGTTCACCGAAAAGATTCGTTCAAAAATAACGATTCATTCATGAACGAAACATCACTAAATTTCAATGAACGAGAAATGAGTCAATGGATTACGAGAACGATTCGTTCACCTAAAAGATTTGTTCAAAAATAACGATTCGTTCACGAACGAAACATCACTAAATTTCAGTGAACGAGAAATGAGTCAATGGATTACGAGAACGATTTGTTCACCTAAAAGATTCGTTCAAAAAGAACGATTCGTTCACGAACGAAACATCACTAAATTTCAGTGAACGAGAAATGAGTCAATGGATTACGAGAATGATTCGTTCACCTAAAAGATTCGTTCAAAAATAACGATTCGTTCACGAACGAAACATCACTAAATTTCAGTGAACGAGAAATGAGTCAATGGATTACGAGAATGATTCGTTCACCTAAAAGATTCGTTCAAAAATAACGATTCGTTCACGAACGAAACATCACTACATTTCAGTGAACGAGAAATATGAGTCAATGATTACGTGAACGATTCGTTCACCTAAAAGATTCGTTCAAAATTAACGATTCGTTCACGAACGAAACATCACTAAATTTCAGTGAACGAGAAATGAGTCAATGGATTACGAGAACGATTCGTTCACCTAAAAGATTCGTTCAAAAATAACGATTCGTTCACGAACGAAACATCACTAAACAACAAAGTGCCTCAAACAGTCCATTTTGCCAGTTGTGCCGAGACATTTTAAATTATACCAGTAATGACTGTGAAGATCACTTGCTTTCATTCAGAACTTAAAATGTGTACTAACATGTGCACGTTCTTTCTTACTATACTTTTATTCTTAACATTTAGCTTTTAAACGTATGCTGTTCCTCTTCACTCATAATACGCTGATTCAGGACTGTTGAATCAACCTTGAACTGTTTGAGCTGAATAATGACAAGTCTTCTGTTGAGCTGCAAGTCAGCAAAAGTCACTTAATTTCTAGTTTATTTATCCTTTGAACCTGTTTTGAAACCTGAGTGGAAAAACGTCGATACTGCTCTGTGGTAAATAAATTATTAATACCACAGTAGTTTTAAGGCTACAAAAGACTACTTAAAAGCAATAAATGTGACCTCTAGAGGGCGGGGCTTTCGAAATGGACGCGGCTTGTGATTGGTCCATCCTGATCCAGCGCTGAGAAAAGTAACACGTGTCACCTGGCATCGGCAGCTTGAACAACAATTTCTAAATTAATACTGACACTGAAAAACGCGAATAGACATTAAACGGACGTTACGCAGTTAAGAGTAAAAACTGGAGAATTCATATTAGAAACATTAAAACGTACTAATTAGAGATAACATCCGGGTCACCAAGCCAGCACAAACATGGCAGGCAAAGCAGGGAAGCAGAGTCGCCCCAGAAAGGCGGAGAAGGATGAAGAGCAGCAGCCGCTGCTGCAGGCCGTTCTCGTCGCAGACAGCTTCAACCGCAGGTTCTTCCCCATCAGCAAAGACCAGCCTCGGGTGAGAACTGCACAACACACAGCTTCACCGCGAGCACATGTGTGCCTCTGGACCCAAACACACGAGACACTGCGACACTGCACAAAACACAGCTTCAGAGCTCCATCATGTGTGCTGGACTGTTTGTTTATTTGTCTGTATTTTAACTGTACAACTTGTCATTTGCAAACATGGCAACAACAATACGTTAGGTTCGATATATATATATTTTTTAGATCAATATGCTAAAAAGTACTGCTTTTTATTTATTTTTTATAATTTATGGGCTGCAATATAAGAAAGAAAGTCATTGTGACAACCTGGGTTTCACTTTAAAGTATTTAGATTTGTGTATATGCAATTTTAGCTGAGTAAGGAGAATAAAATAACACCTGCCAAGTTTATTTGATTATCATTGATGATACATTTGTATTAAATCATAAATCCAGAATAAATAGAACAGACAACACCAAATGTCTGGGAAGAAAAAATAACATTTTATTTAATCTGAAAATGCACCAAAGCATCTGAGTAAGGAGAATGTTATGTATGTTATTGTTCATAACTTTCCCCTGCTTTTTGCTTAGTAATAGTACAGTGTCCTTAAAAGTACCTTTGTGTACCCTTTATATGCCGTGCTAGGTGAACATGGTAATCGAGTAACATGATACACCTTTTTTTGGAGCGGTACCATAAAAGTATGATACCAGTACTTTTAAAATAACTTGGTTATTGGTAACTATTAACTGCACTATATTGGGGGGGGGGGAAATGGCATTGCAATGTTTTGTTTGTCTGCGATATTAAAATGTACAGGAATTTTCACCAGATGACTTGAATAGCTTTGAAAACAAGTAATCTTTCTAGAGTAAGTGATTGTGATTTTGTGCATCTGCACGGGGAAAAAATATTAAAATAATAATAAGCAAAATTACTTGTGCTACCAACATTTTCACTAGCCCTGACACAATATAATAAATGGATAAAATAGAATAAAAAGTTATGGTTGTCATTGTTTTGATTCATTTTGATGCCACAGCAAAAACTGCTAACTAATATAAAGTTCAGACATTACTAAAGATAAATGAATAATCGGTAATAAAATAATAACAAATTGCAAGCAATAGCACAAAAATGCATTTCAGCAAAGATAGAAATGAAATAAACAGTGTTTTCAATTTTTCAGGTAGATCTAACAGTAGAATTGAGGTACAGAAATTGAATAATCAGATATAACACTGCATAGTTCTCACTGTACAAATTAAATGGCAATCCTTTTAAAAACTGTTAAGTTATTCAGTCAAGAGCAGTAAGTGACTTTCTCTGTCTTTCGCTGTTTTGCTAACATTAATGACAGACATGCGAGTCACAAGCCCTGATGCACAGATCTAATGTGTTGATGGACTAGAAGTTGCTTGCCAAGATGAGTATTTTAACATAATTTGTTTATTTGTCCATTCAAGCACAAGAAGACACAAAAGAGAACTGTACAATGGTACTAGCATAGACTGTTTTTCTAATGAGATATTACTGTATCTTTTTAATTCACGTCTAGACTATTTATAGACTACTTTTCACTCTTGCCCCCCCCCCCCCCCCCCCCCCCCCCCCATGCTCTTTCTACCTTCTTGCTAATGTCTCCATGATTGACTACACATTAGAGTTCCTGACCTCTACTGGAGTGCAAGAGACGTTTGTCTTCTGCTGCTGGATGTCCAGCAAAATAAAGGAACACTTACAGTAAGATGCTGTGATGTTTTTAATGATGCTGTTGAATGGCTGTGACTCTGATGACTCAGTATTTGTCGTCTTATTTCACAGAAAGTCCAAATGGTGTCGCCCCACATCTCCAAATGTGGTGCACGTCATCACCTCTGACCTGTACCGCTCTCTCGGGGATGTGTTGAGGGACGTGGACGCCAAAGCTCTCGTCCGCTCGGACTTTCTGCTGGTGTATGGGGACGTGGTGTCCAACATCGATGTTTCCCAGGCTTTACAGGAACACAAGTGAGTGTCGCTCCCCCACAGACCCCGTCTATAAAAGTTCCATAGTTTATCATTTATATATCATTAATACAATTTTGACTTTCCTGCACAGACAGCGACGCAAAATGGAGAAGAATATCTCAGTGATGACCATGATCTTCAAAGAGTCTCCGCCTGGTCACAAGACTCGCTGTGAAGACGATGACATTATAGTAGCTATGGACAGCAAGAGCAAGCGCATTCTTCATTACCAGAGAGCACAGGCCTTAAAGAGACTTCACTTCCCTATGGTGAGATATTTTACTAATATTTAGGGGTGCTCTGATCAATCGGGTACCGATCGCTATCGGTGATCTTTCAATTTGCCAATTTCATAAACCAATCTCATACCGATGATGCAAAAAGTGTCATCAAATGTACAGTAAATGTAGTTAATAAAAAAAAATCTCAGTATGACATGCATAGTTGTTATTAAGCCTGGGCGATAAAATGGTATCGGTATTTATCGGCGGTACACCTTCTTCGATAACGATAGAAAAATGTTCCGATATAGGCACGTGCTATGAGTGCCGCAGACAGCACACGAACACATGCTGAAATGAGTGCTGTGCCTGCCTGTGATGAGGAGATTGTGAATAAAAAAAAAGAATATTAGTCGAATTTAAAATAAACGCATGCGTTTGAATGCAAAAATAGTCAAATCAAATGTTATGTGTGCGCCAGGGAGCGTCATCAGTGGCGCACGAGACACGGTGATAATGATGTAAGTGACGTTGTTGCATTTTAATGTTTTGTTAGTCTAGCCCACGAGATGTGCTGCTGCTGCGTTATTCATTCAAAATATTAGAGAAATACAGTAGCTCAATGCAGAGAAGATCTTGAATGTGTTAAAACCGAAACCAAGCCATTCACACAGAACGCATATTCAGCGCATTTTAGACGGACAAATATGACTGCTGCACTCGCGTCTCACACAAGAGATGTAGCCATGCAAAGTTAAAACAGTTTAAACTTTTAGAAAATGCGTCACGAATTTGTGGAGGTTTATTGCTTTTCACTGTGTCTCTTATGTTTTTAAATGCAGTCTGCGTGATGGGCGATTTGGCTCTTTATATTAAGCAATGCATAAAAACACGATGCTGCTTTGTTCATAATTGTTTATTAAAATAACAAAATTATATTTGATTTATATGTTAATTTAGACGTTATGCACGTTTTTATAGACAGTTATTTCCTTGCATTGACAATTTAATGCGCTGCTCCTGTGGCCTATTTAATCTGCATATAACCGTAGATATTGTTTAACTTTTTATTGTGTGTTTGACAGTTAAAACAAAATTATTTGTTTGTCTCAATAAAATTGGGTTAATTTAAAAATGCAGTGGTTAAATTAAAAAAAAAATTCTATTGCTCTTTGTTTAAAAAAAGGTTATAAAAAATGTCAGTAATAAGTATACAAAGCCCATCTGTCTTAATTATTTGTGTGTGTATATAACAGTAGTCCAAACATTTGAAGTGGATCAAAAAAGTTCATCAAAGTTGTCCTAAGAGAAGAACGCATTTTGGTTTTAGGTTTTAATACAACTTTGATGAAAGGTTTTGATCCTCTTGCACACTACTATTCAAAAGTCTGTCATTTATACGGGGCTTTTATGTTTTTGAAAGAAGTCTCTTCTTCTGCTCACCAAGGCTGCATTTATTTGTATTATCAAAAATACAGTAAAAAATGTAATATTGTGAAATATTACAATTTAAAATAAATTAAAATATTATTTATTTTTCCTTTGGATTTTAAATCGATATTCGCACCATTACAGTCTTCAGTGTCACATGATCCTTCAGAAATCCTTCTAATATGCTGATTTGTTATCAAGCAGCATTTATATTATTATTAAAGTTAAAAGAATTGATCATGCCCCTTACTAACATGTGTAATCTCTTGAAGTTTCCTGTTTGCATAGAGAACTAGTAGCATTACTCCTCTTTTACTTTTGATCTTGTAATACCCATTCTTACTAATGATAATTAATGATCAAATGAAGGTTATTAATCAAATAAAGGTTATTGCAGTCATGAAAATCAGACAGCACAACAAATAAGACCATAATGTTTAAAAAACAAACTCCCAGACAGCTCAACAAAGCAAATAGAAATCATTGCATTTAGTGATTATAATTATTCCTTCTTTTCCCCACACAGAATATTTTCCATAATGGAAGTGATGAGTTTGAAATCAGGTTTGATCTTTTGGATTGTCATATTAGCATCTGTTCTCCACAGGTGAGCATGTCGTTTTTTGCTTGACAGTTGTGCATGTTTTTTTTTTTTTTTTTGTTTTTTTTTTTTTTTTTTTTGTTTTGTTTTTGTTTTTTTTTTTTTTGTTTTAATTATAACACATTGCTCAATAAAAGTGAATGTTGTTTAATGTAGGTTGCTGAGCTTTTCACAGACAACTTTGACTACCAGACAAGAAATGACTTTGTCCGTGGGCTTCTTGTCAATGAAGAGGTATGAAACACAGAATTGAGTGACTTGCTTATTTACAAACCCGATTCCAAAAAAGTTGGGACACTGTACAAATTGTGAATAAAAACAGAATGCAATGATGTGGAAGTTTCAATTTCAATATTTTATTCAGAATACAACATAGATGACATATCAAATGTTTAAACTGAGAAAATGTATCATTTTAAATTTCATGGCATCAACACATCTCAAAAAAGTTGGGACAAGGCCATGTTTACCACTGTGTTGGCATCCCCTCTTCTTTTTATAACAGTCTGCAAACGTCTGGGGACTGAGGAGACAAGTTGCTCAAGTTTAGGAATAGGAATGTTGTCCCATTCTTGTCTAATACAGGCTTCTAGTTGCTCAACTGTCTTAGGTCTTCTTTGTAAGCTGCCCATGCCACACGCACTCATGCAACCCCATACCATCAGAGATGCAGGCTTCTGAACTGAGCGCTGATAACAACATGGGTTGTCCTTGTCCTCTTTAGTCCGGTTGACATGGCGTCCCAGTTTTCCAAAAAGAACTTCAAATTTTGATTTGTCTGACCACAGAACAGTTTTCCACTTTGCCACAGTCCATTTTAATGAGCCTTGGCCCAGAGAAAACGCCTGCGCTTCTGGATCATGTTTAGATATGGCTTCTTTTTTGACCTATAGAGTTTTAGCCGGCAACGGCGAATGGCACGGTGGATTGTGTTCACCGACAATGTTTTCTGGAAGTATTCCTGAGCCCATGTTGTGATTTCCATTACAGTAGCATTCCTGTATGTGATGCAGTGCCTTCTAAGGGCCCGAAGATCACGGGCATCTAGTATGGTTTTCCGGCCTTGACCCTTCCGCACAGAGATTGTTCCAGATTCTCTGAATCTTTGGATGATATTAAGCACTGTAGATGATGATAACTTCAAAAACTCTTTGCAATTTTTCTCTGAGAAAAATATTTTTCGCCGCAGCATTGGGGGAAATGGTGATCCTCTGCCCATCTTGACTTCTGAAAGACATTGCCACTCTGAGAGGCTCTTTTTATACCCAATCATGTTGCCAATTGACCTAATAAGTTGCAAATTGGTCCTCCAGCTGTTGCTTATATGTACATTTAACTTTTCCGGCCTGTTATTGCTACCTGTCCCAACTTTTTTGGAATGTGTAGCTCTCATGAAATCCAAAATGAGCCAATATTTGGCATGACATTTCAAAATGTCTCACTTTCAACATTTGATATGTTATCTATATTCTATTGTGAATAAAATATAAGTTTATGAGATTTGTAAATTATTCCATTCCTTTTTTACTCACAATTTGTACAGTGTCCCAACTTTTTTGGAATTGGGTTTGTATGAATTCGTATATTATCTGACCGAGTTTCTTCCACTAGATCCTGGGAAACCAGATCCATATGCATGTCACTAAAGATGGATATGGGGCTCGTGTGTCGAACTTCCTCATGTACGACACCGTCTCTTCCGACACGATCCGCCGCTGGGTCTATCCCATCACACCCGAGGCCAACTTTGCAGACCAGGAAGGCCAGAGCTGTACTCACTCTCGACATAATGTGTACCGTGAGCCGGGGGTCAGTCTGGGTCACGGCAGCCAGATGGAGGAAAATGTGCTTATTGGCCGAAATACAATGATCGGAGCAAACTGCACCATATCAAACACTGTGATTGGCGCAAACTGCGTCATCGGTATGGTCTTAATATGAAATTATTTTGTTTCGGCGGGTTCGGATCATTGTAGGGCGGGCGATTAAAATTATATAATGGTGTGGAGGAGAGGGATCGTAGGGGGGTGAGGAAAGGTTGTGTGTCTGTAGGGGGGGTAGATGGCGCCAATGAAACTCCATTTTTACTCGATATGGATTAATCTAACAGCCAATCACACCTCAGAAATAAACGCAACAGCAGCCAGTCAGTGCATGTCATGTGAATGAGTTTGTGTAGTAGATGTGACGCTCGCGGTGTTTTCAGTGTCTCTGTCACAATATATGAGATATGAACACATGAACGTCATCTCCAGATCTGCTCTGAGAGTCACTTCAGCAGCTTTAAACCGTTTCATTTGAGGAAAAACATCAAATACACACTGAAGCTCGAAGATCCTCACAACAATCCCACCAAAATACATTTTTGGCTTAACTTGAAGAAATTATGACTGAAGTATATAGTCCTATTGTATACTAAATTTACTTCTCAAAGTAATAATAATCTTATTTTTATTTTTAAGGAATATCATACAACTGAGATAGGTTCTGCCATGCAGCTTCTTATTTGATGTACTATTAATTCATTTCATTAGACATGATTTTTAATGATAAATTTGATTTGTATTGAATTAAAAAACACAGAATCCAGAAAACAGAATTTAGGGGAAAATAAAATGTATTTTATGGGGCCCTAAATTGAAAGGTAGCTACTCTGTGGAGTTTATTTGTGAACAAACAATGTTTTTGTATTGTTTACATCCATTCTCAAAGTCTAACAAACATGGAAAGCATTTCCTTCTCCATTATGGTAAATGAATGTCATGATTATTATCGATATTGTGTTAAAATAAAGGCGAAAAATTGTTTTTAGCCATTTTGCCCAGGCCTACTCGTAAATTTTTTGTGCTATGCATTTGTAATCACACAATCCATGCCTTCTAAAACTTAGTTCAGTTATTTTTTATTTGTAAAATACCATGTAACAGTGTTAAAATCTGTTCTTTTTTTACATCCTGCTAACTGCTGTTTTGTCTACTTAGGAGACAATGTTACTCTGGATAGAGCTTACATATGGAACAGAGTCCACATAGCCAACGATGTGAAGGTCAAGCAGTCGGTTATCTGTGATAATGTGGAGGTGAAACACGGAGTCGTTTTGAATGAGCAGTGTGTGCTCGCCTACAACGTAAGACAGCACAGCCTCAAATTACAGACAAGAACAGTTCAAATCAAATCAAAGTAACTTGACGCTTCAGTTAAAGATCACATCAATTACGAGTGACTGTTAAAAATGTATTTCAATCATTCTTTTAAGAGATTTGTTCAAAAACACTGATTAATCCAGTAATGAAGCAAGTGAAGTCATTGAGTGAGTCATTGAATCATTCATTCAAGAGATTCATTACAAAAAAAACACTGATTCATCCAGTAATTAAGCAAGTGATCAGTGAGTGAGTCATTGAATCATTCAAGAGATTAATTAAAAAAAAACTGATTCATCCAGTAATGAAGCAAGTCAAGTCTTTTATGAGTGAGTCACTGAATCTTTCACTCAAACCAATTTTATAAAAAGCAATTAACATTTTCTCAGAACCTCTAGTAAATTACTTTGATTTGTTGTCTATTCAGAATTTAAAAAAAATAGTATTCTATATTTTAATATAATATATAACAAATATACAATTATTTGAAAATGTTTATATTAAATATAGGAAAGCTAAGTAAACTTAAAGGTGTCCAGATTTATTTAAATGATTATTTGGTCCCTAAATTGTTGATGATCAAAATAGAGGCTTAATGAGACACAAGTTTATTTTACATTAAATATTCTTCACTGTGTGTCCAAATTGCTGGCTAGTTTCCTTGTTTTCTAAAGAAATGTTGATATGCAGGTTGTGGTGGGTCCAGATATTACTCTTCAGGAAGGCACAGTTCTGTCCATGCACCATCCAGATGAAGAGGATGATGAAGATGAGGATGAGTTCTTGAGCGATGACGATGTTGGCCACAGTAAAGACAAAACCAAACAGAAAGGTCCATGCTCATTTTATTTTCTTATGTGGATGTAGCAAAGTACACATTCTGTACAATGCTGTGTGATTGTGCCGTTCACACTGACATTGATTTAAATGCTGATGGTCACTGATTTGATCTTAATTTGTGGGTTGAAAATCTGATGGGATTATATTTGGAAACACTATGTAAATGTGTCCTTGTCACATGATACATGTATTTAATAAAGTAGTAGCAGTAAAGTATGGGTAATTATATGCAAGTAATACTAAATCTATAGTAAGTACATGTAACTTAACATTACTCAGTACGTACTTGTGTAACAAGCATGCATTAAAATAAATTGATTTTATATTCCTGATAGAAAAAAGATGACGATGAACATTACTTCCTCTAAAAACTGAACATTTTGGATGTCATTCACACGCATGGGCAAAGTGTCATTTTAGGTTTTTTTTTGATCGTTTTGTCAGTGTTTAACCCAGCAGAGGTTGGTTCAGAGGGTAAAGGATACAGATGGAAGACCAGCAGTCTTGATGACACAGAGGAAGATGAGCTTGCTGAATGCATTTGGGGTGAGATGTCTTCTCATTTATTCACCCTGGTTCCAAACTTGGAGCACTTTTTTCTTCACAAAGGATTTTAAAGAGTTGCTATACTGTTCTGGTCTATAAATTTGTTCACAACTCGCAACCAATTGACTTAAACTGACTCTTATATTATAAATGCAGCAAACAAAGCGACGTAAAGTTCCTCACACAAAGCTATTTAGTGACTTCAGAAGTCTTTGGAAAGTGTCAGAAGACATAATGAATTTAACCCTCCTGTTGTAGTTTTGACCCAGAATGCTGCATAAAAATGTAAAAAAATAAAATAAAATAAATCCATGGTTTTTAGTACGGGAAAAAACTTTGCATAAGAATTAAGACTATCAAAAAAATACACATCATTTGTTTATTTATTTAGATTTTTAAAAATACGTTTTTAGGAGATATAACCATTTAAATTGTTACACCTTTTGCATTCAGGTCAGTTTTGACCTGGACGTGAACTGTGGCTTTACATGTGAAGTTATGCAGATTTTGTTGTTGTTGTTGTTGTTTTACATCTATCAGTTAAAATGGTCTCATTTTACTTATGTAAAATACATTTATACACATACAATTGTATGATCTTGTACATTTGACTGTGCATGCACAAAGACACTATAAACAGACAAAAGATGTAATATGTAACAAATAAACCATATCTAATGAACTACAGCCCAAAGGGGTCCACATTTCATTCTGCTTGCACCTATTGATGAAACATTGCTGGTTCAGGCTGAAAGTGATAGTTTATGCAAGTAAAATGAATTTATTTATTATTTTGATGTTTTGTTAGAAAAAGAATATGAAGTATTCACAAAGTTCTGAGTTAGTACAGATAATTATCAGTTTATATGTTCTTAAAAATTTCATAAGAAGTCATTGAAATAAAGTTTCATGAATACTGAAAAAAAAAAATCTCCGTAATTAGCTGGTGAAGAAGTGGATTTACATATTTTAAAGTTAACGAAAGTTATCATGAGCAATGTAATGTTCGAGGCGGATGTCATAAATGTCAGTAGACCGGGAAGATTTTAAAACGAGCAGTTCATTCATAAATTCATGAAATACAAAAGGAAAACGGAAGACAACGAGCGCAGCGCTGAAAAGGGGCGGGGCTACATAAGGTCTATAAGCTCAAGTTTCACCGGATCAAAACTGACCCGGGAATGGGACAGGTGTATACAGGTTTTTTTTAATGAGATGAAGTTAAATACACCGGCCTTGATGATGATATCATGTTTCCAGGCCTAGCGTTGAATCCCGACCCAGAGAGTGACAGTGAAAGTGAGGTCAGTGAGGGATCACATGACCTGGGAAGCCACCCTGCATCACCTGAACTGGATGATGTCAAAGGTGAGAAGTGTTATCAGAGCTCTATTCATCCTTTCTAACATCACTCAGATCTCCCAGTTTCATACTAACTGTTCTTTCCCCTCAGTGTTTCAGAATGAGGTTCATGGTACGTTACAAAGAGGGCTGGATGAGAACATAAGCTGTGACAATCTGGTGCTTGAGATCAACTCACTCAAGTGAGTACATACACAGTTCCAGTTCTGTCATGACAACTCTCTGAGGGTTTAGCATGGTAATGTATGTGGCCGTGTTAATGTGTTTGGTCTTGGCGGAATAGATCTGCTACACTGCTGCTGCTGCAGAGCAAGCACCGAGACTTGCTTCTGCCAGTACATCCACAACATGCTGCTGTGAGCATGTAAGAAATACTGCTGCCGCACATATAACATACATTAAATAACCCCATATATAACATACATGAAATCACTCCATAGCAGATCTATACAGGTGGAGCTGGGGAAGGTGGAGGGTTTCTGAAGTGCGCTGCAACTGCTACAGCAAACACTAGCCGAGTATTTGAATGTTGTGCAGCGAGCTCATTGGCTGCTGATAAAAAAAGAAACCAATCAGCTGCACCATGTGATGTCATTATGTCAGATTGAGTTAGAACCTATCGGACTGCGCCATCTAGAGTTTAACGATAGACCTTTGGATTCATTTAAACATTCCAGTTAATAGAATGGTTCGCCTGAAAATTAAGAGATTACTTGCCTCTTGTTGCAAATCCATATTCTGCTTTTTCTCTGACACATAACATGAGATGCTTTGCAAAATGTTCACAGAGCTCTTGTCCAATAACAGTTCATAGTGACCTCAGCTGTCAAGCTACGAAAAATAAACAGTATAAAAGTCATATATGTGACCTGTGCTGGTAAAAGGAGTGTGAATGTGCACAGGCTCATTTTGAGCTACATGCAAAAAAAACGTGAAAAATGTCAATTTTAGTCGAATTTGAGGTTTTAACAAAAATGAGTTGATTAAGCCCTCGTCTAGCGATCCCCCCAATGCTCCATATAGTAATTAAACATCTAAAATGATGTTTGAGTTGTGTGTTTTCTGAGGGGAGTACCTTTTCTCCGCTCGCTTCTCGCGCTGACTCATCCGAAGCGCACGCATGACACTTTCACCAGTGTGCGATCCTGATAAATGTACACACATACACATAATTACAGTATTTAAGTATTCACACAAAAATAATCTGTTATGTCTTAAGTGAATGGTTGGGGAACGTTGGGGAAAAACTCTGATGTGTTCATTATATTAGATTCGTGCATTCCAATAATTCTTAATATATCGGCCGTCTGTCTCTGTGTTGATCAAACCATAAAAGAAAAGATGGAATCACTCGGTGTTCTTGATTGAACGCTTTTTGTATTTTTTAATAATCGGTTTTAATTTGTATGAACACACTTAAGGGCTTTTTTACATTCGTTCTGTTTTTCTTTACTTGAATGCATATGTTTAGATGTAAAATGAAAAAGTTAATGCATTATTTGTTTCTTATTTTTCTGCGGCTGCTGTTTTCATATGTTCTTATTATATAACACGATTTTGTATTCTGAGTAAAGATGCATGTTGCTTGGTGATTTTTCCTCTGGAACTTCAAACACGTAAAACTCGATTTTTCTCAGAATTGATTTGCTAGACATCTGTCGACTTCTACGGGTGTGCCGGTTCTCTTTTTCGTCCTATTCCATCAAATCTAATCATTTGAGGGGTTTAATGGAGAATGTGACATTAAAGGGTTACTCCACCCCAAAATGAAAATTTTGTCATTAATGTCGTTCCAAACCCGTAAAAGCTTCGTTCGTCTTCGGAACACAATTTAAGATATTTTGGATGAAAACCGTGAGGCTTGTGACTCTCCCATTGACTGCCAAACTTACACTGTCAAGGTCCAGAAAAGTATGAAAGACATCGTCAGAATAGTCCATCTGCCGTCAGTGGTTCAACCGTAGCGTTATGAAGCGACGAGAATACTTTTTGTACACGAAGAAAACAAAAATAAAGACTTTATTCAACAAGTTGTCTCCTCTACGTCAACGTAGCGCCATTTTGGAGAGTATCCACTGGACGCAAATAGCGTATGTTGTTCTGTGTCAGCCGCGCCACAAGCATACGCTGTTTCCGTTCAAATCAAAGCGTAAATAAACTTAGAAAACGTATCCTTGTGGCGCTGCCAATTACTTTGCTTTTGCTACGTGTCAGTGTGCTGATTTGATTCTGAAAAATTAAGAATGAGATTTGAAGACTTTAAGTAAATGGAGGCTTTGTTCTATCTGTTCATCACACAAAATGTTTATGGCTACACAAAAGTCATACTACTTGTATGATGAGGTTAATGTAATTGTCTCTTCTCAGGTACGCCTACAACATTTCTCTGAAGGAGGTTATGCAGATCTTGATTCGAGTTGTGCTCGAGTTTCCTTTCCACCAGCAGGGGGCTCAGAAAAGCACAGCTCAGTATTCATCGCACCTGCTGCCTGTGAGTGTGACTGCTTGACATGTCCAGGGTTAAAGCAAAACATCTCCCAACTTTTTTCAGAATTGTATTTTATGAACATAAAATAAGGTATATTGAAGAATGCTGATATCCAAACATTTGCTGGTCCCTATTGACTTCTATAAGTTTCATTTTCCCTTCCATGGAAGTCAATGGGGACCAGCGTTTGGTTACCAACCTTTTTCAGAATATCTTCTTTTGTGCTCAACAGAAGAAAGAAACTCATACAGGTTTGGAACAGCTTGAGGGTGAATAAATGATGACAATATTCATTTTGGGTGAACTATCCCTTTAACACTTAAAGAATAAAAAGTGCCATTCTTGTGCAAAAGTCTTCTGATAATCATTTCAGCCATTATCGTTGGCTCTTGATATTGTAATAATTGCATTCATACGTGCAGCAGAAGCATGTATGATTGGTTGTGATGCTCAATGCGGTGTAAAAATAAATCTTTGCAGCATGAGCAGATCTAAATGTAATGCCACCATCATTTTCATTACGCACTTTAATTGTGACCGTCATATTTAGTTTTGTTGTACAGAGGCATTTTTGCCACTTTATCTTGAATTTGGGGGCATTTTTGTTCATTTTGGTGGCCTTTTCTGCCCTAAGCCTGATCTGCAATGATTTCAATCAGTGAATTCCATCAGAAATCCATCATACTAACAGAAAACCTGAATTTCTGGATATGTATCATTCTAAAGGCGGGCGTACACTGTGTGATTTTTGCTGTCGTACGAGCTCGCAGGCGATTTTTTTTCTCTCGGGAGAAAATCGCAGATGGTCGCGGCTCGTACCGTGTGAGAAGAATTACGGGCCGATCCGAGACGTTACGAGCACCTCGCGTCCTCCCGATAATTTTCAAACATGTCAAAAAAAAATCGGATGCTGTCGGTTTAAATTCGTGGCGTATGTGCGGTTGAACGAGACGATTTAGCGATCCATCTGAAGTTGACCAATCAGAAGATGACAAAAACCATATAGTCTATAATAATTTTTGTTTAATTATACAGTTCTATTTTTATGTTATTCCGAATGTGCCAAATTTGCCGTTCAGCTTTATGAATGAATATGCCGGTTGTATTTCCGACAAAACGAGCAGAAATTCAGAAATGGCTTACTCCCTCGAGTTCTTTATGAAGAACAGAAAGTCCATGCTTTTCTCTGCTTTTCAGCCATTCTCTTTGTCATGTCCTTTGTCTTGTTTTTTTTGGACGTCACAAAGCCGCCTGCCACAAAGAAAACGATTTTGTCCTTAGAATCCATATTTTTATGAATGGCGCGAAACGTAATGTTACGTCAGAGTTTGTAAATTTGTGTCGTGTGTGACTGCCTCTATACAATTTTCGGATAAACTCAATCGTTACATGTGCCAGAGCTCACGACGTTCCGACCTTCAGAATCGTACCGTGTACGCCCGTCTTAAGTCAGATGCTTCACCTGTACATTTAGTTTTCAGTATTTGAACTATTTTTGGAATCTGAACTGCCTTCATAGTTGAGATTCCCTCCACCTTATTTTTCTCTGAGGAAGTAGGCCTTTTTTCTGTCAATGTGTGAGACTTGCGGTTCATTAGCCGCTGTAGGGAAATAATGAGAACAATAACAAAGTGCAGTAAACATAAAACTATTTGCACTACAAACCAGTGTGTTCATAATTAGGATAATACACTGAACAAAAATGATAAATGCAACACTTTTGTTTTTGCCCCCATTTTTCATGAGCTGAACTCGAAGATTTAAGACTTTTTCTATGTACACAAAAGGCCTATTTCTCTCAAATATTGTTCACAAATCTGTCTAAATCTGTGTTAGTGAGCACTTCTCCTTTGCCGAGATAATCCATCCACCTCACAGGTGTGGCATATCAAGATGCTGATTAGACAGCATGATTATTGAATGTTCGTTATTGAATGTTCATTTCTCTACCATAAGCCATCTCCAAAGGCGTTTCAGAGAATTTGTACAGTACATCTAAAATAAAAATTGACTAATTTACACATTTACGGGAAAAATTAGGTGGATAACCGATTCTGCTATTTGAAGCTGCTTTGACGGTCTGTATTATATAAAAGCGCTATAGAAATAAAGCAGACTTGACTATTTGACTACAGCAGAAGATACTGATAACAGTCCCTGTATTTTTCCTCATAGTTGTTGAAAAAGTGGGCGCCAGTCTTCAAGAACTATGTGAAGAGACCTCAAGACCAACTGGACTGTCTTGCTTCCATGGAGGAGGTTTTCCTTGAACGTGAAACCCATTGGGCAGCTTTGGTCAAAGTGAGCAGTCTCTTTTTCTGCAGTGAACCATAACACGCGTTCCCTTGCTGATTGTACGTGATGTGTGTGCACTTCAGGTGCTGATGAGTATGTACCAGCTGGAGATCTTGGAGGAGGAAGGCATCATGAGCTGGTTCAGACAGAGCTCCACCACAGACAAGAGCCAACAGCTCCGCAGGAATCAAGGGGTGCGATTCTTGAAACTTTTACACTAGATTTTTTATTCTGATCATTGCTGTCAAATTACAAGCTGTCTTTACGGGGCTGTCAGTGATGTGTGTTGATGAAAGCACAGAACATGGGAAAGTTGTGAAAGCAGCGGGACTCGTCAAAATCACACAACGCCAGAGGAGTTACCAGAACAAGTTTTCTGGGTGAAAGAGGACTATGTTAACTATGTGGTTATGTCTCGTCTTTCTACAGCTCTTGAAGTTCATCCAATGGCTAGAGGAGGCTGAGGAGTCTTCAGAAGGAGACGAATGAACATAAACCATCATGTTTGTGACTCGCACACTTTGGACGGTCATTTCTACACTTTACAAACCAGAAACAAAACACAACTTGGTGTGTTTGTGGAATGTTTAATTCCTGACAAATGGCAACCTATATAAGGTGTGGAAATGGATATTTATTCGGGTTTTTTTCTTTGTTGATTTCTGTATGGTTGTAATGCTTCAATTGTTCAAACCAAAAATGAAAATTGACTTAAAGGGTGCTGTATTTAAATTGAAAGCTAGTGGTTGAAATGGGTACTGCAGCAGTCCAAATTCAGATGATGCTCACTTGGGTTGCCAGATTGAGAACTATAGGAACGAGCGCAATTGACAATGGATGGCGATGAGCCTTACACTGTAGATGTTGATTTATGTTTTTTAATATTTCCCTGGTCATAGAGCTTATTAAATGGATGCAGAGGCTTTTTATGTTGGATAGAATCTGCAATCTCGGAGTCAGTTTGTTTGCAGGCTTTCATGGCTACAACTGGCAACCCTAGGTGTCAAATACTATTGGTTAAACTGGCAGTGGGTGGAGTCACACAGACCAAAACAAAAACAGACATTCCGGCATGGAACGCACATTTCGAAGTAGAATAGCTGCCTGTAGCATTGTTTTCAGAGAATTTAACATCTTTCCTAAATATCTACAAATATATTATGGTATTTTATGCTTTAGTACAGTCAAAAGAATTACGTACAGCACCTTTAATTTACCGTCATGTTCCAAATATGCATTTCTCCTACGGAACACAAAAATTATATTCTGAAGGACAAACATTGAATTTTATGGATAAGGAAAATACTTTTCAAAATAACATTCTATGAATATAAAATAACATGTCCATACTTATACAAGTAAAGCAAGGGAAAGACCTATTGCAACCCTTTAACCCTTTGTCTGTCACTCGTCTTAAACATCTTAATTTATGACATACAGATCCTTTTAATAATAAATGATTTTATATAGGTTACTTGGTTATGAATGTCTGGAATATTCATTTTGAGATACCATTTGTTTGTTTTTTTGTGAACCGTGATGACAAAGTCCACAACAGAATTAAAGTGATTGAAGTTGACATGAGCACCCAAGAGTTATGAATGACTTTTAATATTGGTAAATCAGTCAAGCAGAACGGAGCTGATATTATTTTGGATTCATAAAAAATGAAACGCAGATATAAAGACAGTTTGGTTCCCTTAAAGTGTACATGGCAAAACTCTAAAATAAAATTATACATAGCTGTTTTCATGCCCATGATTTTGAATGTGTCATAAGTTAATAACCTTATTCAAAAACTATCATGACTCAGTCAGCTAGTTCTTTTTATCTTGATTAGCAGCACCATGGATGAAACCAGCTACGAGTGCAAACCCCGTTATTCCGAACAGCGCCGTCAAGCCTTTCCACATGTTAGCGCTGTTCTCGCGCCGCTGTATGAAGCTCTTGTAATCACCGGGGATCAGGACGTAGCTGCGGCCGTCTTTGGGCGGCTGTAGCCTCATGATCTTGTCCTGTTCCAGAACCAGCTCCCCGAATGCGGTGAGGGCCGATCCCACATGCAGCAGCTCCTCTCGCTCCTCTAGGGCCACAGGCTTCTCCCCGCTCAGCTCTCCCACGACTGCGTCCATCAGCCCCTCTTTGGCTTGTCTGAGCCGCTTGTGCACCTGCTCCAGGTAATCGCCGCTCGCCTCCAGAGGAGAATCCACGCGCACCGAGACCTCGCTGATGTATGCGCCGGGCTGGACCAAGCTGAATGGCACGGTGTTCGTGGTCTGCTGCTTGTTCACTTTTTTGGAGACCCTGTGTGGATGTTTTTTTTCATGCTTTATAATAACTGGTTTTCACTACCAGTCAAGAGAACTGTAAGCGTTTCTCTTCTGCTCACCAAGCCTGCATTCATTTGATCCAAAGTACAGCAAAAACACTAACATTTTGAAATATTTTTACTATTTAAAAACGTTTCTATTTGAATATATTTTCAAATGTCATTTATTCAAAGCTGATTTTTTTTTAGCATCATTACTCCAGACACATTTTTCAGGTTTCTTTGATGAATAGAGAGTTCAGAAGAACAGCATTTATCTGAAATGGAAATATTTTGTAACATCATAAATGTCTTTATATTCACTTTTGATCAATTAAAAGCATCGCTAAATAAAAGTATTCATTTCTATGATCCCCCCCCCCCCCAAAAAAACATTATGCTGACTCTTTTTGAATGGTATAGAGCATAATGTTACAAAAGCTCTTTATTTCAGATAAATGCTGATCTTTGCCTGTATTTTTGGATCAAATAAATGCAGGCTTGGTGAGCAGAACTGTTCAAAAAAAAAACTTTTTGTTTGTGACTGGTCCGTGTAATGACTTCCTAGTGCTGGGATGCTGATTGGTCAATACTAGCTACTTGATAAAACGCAAACGTTTCTCTCTAAGGAAAATAGATTTGTTTTAAACAATGACCTGATCCAATTTTAAAAAGACAAGACCTGATGTGAACTCTGCTGTTAATCGATGCTTTGTTGAAACCACCTTTCGGTAGTTTTAACAATATCGTGTTTAATAGCCGAATTAGAGGTGAAAACTACATTACCCATGAATGCTGCACAGAAAAGATTTTCCCCAATCAGAATTGCCCAACGAAAACAGTTACAAGACCCCAAAAATGACATCTTTAGCTCCCGCCCCTTCACTGAAGCCAGCCAATGATGTACTCAAGTTGGTAAATACCAGTATATAGTTTCTCAAATGTGACCCTGGACCACAAAACCAGTCATAAGGGTCAATTTCTTGAAATTGAGATTTATGCATCGTCTGAAAGCTGAATAAATAAGCTTTCCATTGATGTATGGTTTGTTAGGATAATCTTTGGCTATAACTATTTGAAAATCTGGAATCTTGAGGGTGCAAAAAAAATAAAAATCTAAATATTAGGAAAATCGCCTTTAAAGTTGTCCAAATGAAGTTCTTAGCAATGCATCTCCTCAATCAAAAATCAGTTTTTGATATTTATGGTAGGAAACTTTACAAAATATGCTATGGCATGATCTTTACTTAATATCCTAATGATTTTTGGCATTAAAAAAAATGTTGATAATGGTGACCCATACAATGTATTGTTGGCTATTGCTACAAATATCCCCCAGCGACTTAACACTGCTTTTGTGACCTAGGGTTAGAAATATATAGTTTCTATAGATACAATCAACAACTTTATATGGATAGTTTTGTATTTCTCCATTTTTAATTTGACCGTCATTCACAATGGTTCATGGGATTGTAGTTCTTTCCCTCACTAAAGCCGTTTTTTAAGTCTTTTTGCTTCAAATCAATGTTGGTAGTGCTGTGATTCACCTTGTAGTTTGGTTCATGGATTATTACGCTTTAACAAAAGACTTTTAAAGTCCCTATGAGAAAAATAAACAGGCAAAATCCTTCTGGAATCAACAGCGCTGAAGAAGCAGGCATGCACTCTTGAGGAGACAAACTATATGCCAGGAACTATACCTTCTAGAGAAGAGGTGCCCAAACATTTTACTATGACAGGCTAGAAATCTAACTTAATTGAAGGCTGAGGGCCAAAAGTAAATGCTGCATTATTTCCAATTATATCATAACATGCATATTTTTTTAAATATATATATAAATTAGGAAGGAAGATATGCTTCACTGACATGTTTTTACAATCCTATTGTCTAAACAAGCATCATGATTTGCAGTGAAGCATGTTTTTACCATGTTTTCAGAGCAGAGTTCCAGTATTTCCAGTGCTCGTGCACCATAATCTTTTGGATGACACCGTGACGGCGTGGAACGAACTGGCTGGAAATGGGCTCTCCGATGGCCTGCACCAATCCTGCAATGGAGGGACAATAAAGATGCATCAATTACGACTTTTCAGAGTGCGAGGTGTTATCGAGCATTGTATTTACCTTCTACAGCAACATAATGAAGTCTCTTGTTGGACGACGCATTGAGAATCCTGAGCAGGTGATGGTCTGCTTGAAAGTTTGGAATCTCCTGGAAAGTGGAGGAAAGGTCAAATTCACAGCAGCTCTTTGGATGTGCACACTTTTATAAACCTGCTCTGATTTGGCATCGAGCCGAATCCATTTATGTCCCTTTCATCCAAACTTTCATACGAGTCATTCTATATTTCAGCGTACATGTCACACCAGGAAAAACATGTAAAAACACTTTGCTTTCTCAGCAAATCATCTGTTGGTTTCAGTTGATATATTTTATCTGCTAGTTGCCAAGCCTTAATCATTAAACAACATTTTGATATTACAACGAAAATGATATTTTTCCTGCTGGTGAGTTTGTCAACTCTGTGGGTTTAACGTAGTTAACAATTTCACCATTTTGACTCAATGGCAGGCTTTGTCTGGCCAACCAAATGTTATTTTCTTGATCAGGTTAACCTCAAATCGTAATATTTATTTAAACTCATGAAAATATTGCAAACCATAACAATGAACCCAACATAGTTGATGGGCAATTATTATACTCCTTAACAAGAGGTCACCAGAGATCCAATACAGAAAAATGAAGAGGAAGTTTACCATAACGTGTCGAGAATGAAATCACATGATGCTGGTCACATGGGTTTGTTAGTTTTCAGGGGATGTTTCGTTAGGGGACCATTTTAACTCAAATCTATTTTTTTTTTTTATCTTGACGTTTTACTTTTTTTAATTCAAGACTCAAAGTGGATATTGCAAAAACTCATTTAGTGACAAAGACAACTGAAAACTATTCTCTTGGATAAAATTTATTATTGTGAGACTCACTCACCCTTGAGGCACCCCCACACAAACCCCATTCCTTATAAGTCGACTGGGGTCAATATTTGAGTAGTCCAAAGAGCCAAAAATACATTGCATGCGTCAAAATTATAAATGTTTCTTTTATGCCAAAATCACTTAGGAGTACTATAATAAAGCATCAGTTCCATGAAGACAATTCAGGGCTAAATTCCTACCGTATAATAGAGTACTATATCAAAACTTAATTTTTGATTAGTAATATGCATTGCTAAGAACTTCATTTGGACAACTTTAAAGATGATTCTCCTTCCCACTACTGTGTTCGATTTGCTATTGCAACCTCAGATTCTAATTGTATCTTGCCCAAATGTTGTCCTATGGAAAGCTTATTTATTCAGCTTTCAGATGATGCATAAATCACAATTTCCAAAAATTGACTGGTTTTGTGGTCCAGGGTCACATATGTTTTTTTTAAGAGATGTATTAGAAAAAATATATAATCATCATCAATTGACATGAAATGCACACTAAATTATCCACCTTGTGCATCTACAGTGTCTTGATTAAAGACACGATGATGATGATACTATATGAATTATATAACTTGTGGGTTTGAGGCTGCTCTAAACCAGTGTTCAGTTGTTCGGCTTCTTTGCTAGCAGTGACGTGGAAGTCCTTACTGCAGTGTTTCTCAACCAGGGGTCCGTGGACCCCAAGTGGTCCTTGACGCAAGGCCAGGGGCTTAGTATAAAGTATGAATTTTTGTATATTTTGACATGTTCCCATGAAAGAAAAATGGCCAAAATACTGGACTAACTTGAATAATACTTGATTGCATTTGGTCCTCACAGAGACACAAATGATACGAGTCAATTTAGTTCTGGGGGGTCCTTGAGGATGGTTCTGAGTTGGACTGGGGTCCGGTACTGTACCTTCAGCTTCTGTACTTCTTGTCTTTTCTCTGAATATAGTTTATAAAACAGGCCAGAGAAGGCGAAGCAGGACCCCGCACATATGACGGTCAGTGGGTTCAGGAGATGGTCACTCATTTCTGCTTTGGAGGAAGAGAGAAACATGTAAAGCTTGTCTGGAATGTTTAGTTGTAAGACACAGTCAACCCTTCCTAAGTTACCAGTCTCAGCACAACCAGTAGCACTGGGGCTGGCAGGTGGGTTTATCACATGGTCATGCAATTAAGTGCAAAGCTTGTTAATAGTTGTTTACAAATGTTGAGCAGACAAGGAAAGAACTGCACATCTTCCGTTTCGTTTACTAGAACCTAGTTTTGTTTTCACTTCACGTTTTAATGTTCCTGAACAGATACAGTAACGTTACAGCCATAGCATGCATCTACAACAAAACATCTCAATCACAAAGCATCCTCAAACTAAGCACATAGCGACTTAAAGGCAAAAACAGCAGTTGAATGCGAAAGTAAAACCTGTCAGAGCAGTTCAGGGCGCGATGAATCAGGAAACCACGGCTTTATATTACTACGACCACTAGTTTGATTATCGACATCTAGATTATATATTATATTCACAGTAGCTTTTACAATATGCTCAGTTGAACGCTTCTCACCATTAGGATCCTCTTTCTCACCTGAAGTTTATTATTGTACACACTTGAGCTGCAGTGTGCATGTGTGTCCGCAGGAGGTCTCTGATAAAGAAGACACACTGCACTGAGGTAACTTCACTAGGAAGTGAGCATCCCTATGCCCTATAGGCGGGGTTTCCTAGGCGCAAGCCCCGCCCCCGCTCGGATTTCATTGGTCAGTTCAATCAGTCAATCACCAAAAGTTCACGCGTCATCGATTCGTCACGCTATTTTTGAATTAATGTTATTTTGTAAAGCAAATTCATTAAGTATTTAATAGATAAAACTTTAAATTTTATTTTTTTTACTTTAAAACTATTTTTTTAGTGTATACAGTTTATTTGAAGCGCACCGCTGAAAGGGGTCACATGCCAAACAACACTTAAAAGAGTAACGTCCTGAACACAAATGTACAGATAATGTTGTCATCCAAGATGTCCATGTCTTTCTTTCTTCAGTCGTAAAGAATTTATGCTTTTGGAGCAAAACATTTCAAGATGTCTCTTCCAAAATGCAGCTGCAAATGGCTCTAAATGATCCCAGCCGCGGAAGAAGTTCATGAGAGTTAGGGTATGTCTAAAAATTCCCATCTCACTTTCTCCTCCAACTTCAAAATCATAAGACATCGTTGTTTTACCTTTTTTTATAAAGTGAATGTGACTTTCTTTGCACGTTCACTTTGTAAACACTGAGACTGGTACTTCTGCAGCGATTTAGGACGATTTTGAAGTTGGAGGAGAAAGTGAGATTGGAATTTTAGACTACCCGACCCCTCATGAACCGGAGAAATGGGGGCTACATATAACAAATATACATCATGAAGGGTAAAACATAAAATTGTACAAATAACATTTTTGAATATGAGACCTTTTTATACATTTCTTGTTTCTAGTGATTGAAATCAATGAGTCATAAAATATTTATAAATATGAAAAACTTAAAAAGAGGGGGTAATAGACATTATGTTGGCTTTATATACAAGAAGAATTGTGACCTTTAAAGTGTTATCGGCTACAGTTCAGAAAAAGGATTTATTTTTTCTTTTCATTAAGAATTTAAAAAAAAGATAATAGAAAAAAATTTAAAAAAAAAAAAACAAAAAAAGAAAAGAAAAAAAAAAAAAAAAGATAAATAGAAAGATAAACAAAAAAAAAAAAAAATAAAGAAAAAAATTGCCTCTATTTTAATTAAATATATCAAAAACCAACCTAGATAAAGACATCCTGGATGACAAGAGGGTGAGTACATTATCTGTACATTTGTGTTCTGGAAGGGAACTACTACTCATTTAAAGGGACAGTTCACACAAAAAGCATCAAGGCTTTCTTCTCGCGAATTAATCTTGAATCGCAAAAGGATTCAATACTCAAAGCTTTTTGTACGTTGTGGCCATAAAAATGAATAGCACTTACCGAACTGCTGTTTTCAGTTCTGCAGTTCATATTTTATTCTAAGAAATAAAAGTCATTGTGAAAGTAATTGATTTTTGTCGGCGCACTGGCACTTAAATAGTAACATACATTCATAAATAAATTCTGTGATCTAACTTGGTACTTCGAGTTATTTCATAGGCAAATTTAATTTGAATAAAACGGAGCTCTTTTGGGCACAACCTTCAGGGGCTAATAGTAACTTTTTTTGCTTCAACATATCACTTTATCGTTTAAAAACCGCATATGTGTTTACTCGGATTGCTTTTGTTAAATGGTATATTTTGTTTAAATTTTCTTAATTTAGTATGAGAAATACACAAAAACAGAACGCATGGGGGGCAAACACTTTTTCACAGCACTGTATTTCTTCATAAATTGGAGTCAGATAAATGTCTAATTGGAATTAACTTATATTGTAATAACTTAAAGAGACAGAAGACAAAGATGTAAAAAGGTACCAAGGCAATATTTTAAACATTATTGAATTTGCGCCAGCAATATTAACAATAAACAAGAGATTCCTGTAAGAACAGCTGATGGGGTGATGAAGGATGTGTTGTCGGTGTTTTAATGGTGCACATTTGACCATTTTAAGCACAAATCACTGGTCAAGAAAATAGCAGGAATTGCACAAATACTGTAGATAAAGCTGTGTAGGTAAACTTGCAGACAGCGTGGAGTAGTCAGTGTTGTTTCACTCAATATTGATGGCTTCAAACAATTCATAAGGAGTTGAAAAATGTCTCCTAGTTAGTTGGAGTTTATTGTGAGACCAAATAAACTATACACTATAGGGCTCAAATCTGGACTCTGCGTAGGCCAAACATGAGCCTGATGGACTTCTTCGTTTTCAAACCACTTCTTGGTTATCTTTGCAGTTTGGTCATGAGCATTCTCTTGTCGAAAAATAACATCCGATCGTTCCTCTTCAGAAAACAACTTTTCAGTTGTTGGAAGCAAACCATTGTGCAGTATTCACTCCAAAGCACGGAGTTTTCCCAGTGAAGCAGCGGCTGTAAGGCTCTCCATGCTGCGCTGTGGTAGAGATGCATTCATTATTGTATTTTTCACCAGTTCTTTAAAGAGCATCACCATGCAACACGTTTTATCATGATTCACTTTACACAACTCGGAATCAAACTTTCCATATTCTGCCAAAAACTTCATTCCGACATTGTTTTTCTGAGATGCAATGATTTAAGGAGTGCATTTGCTTAATTCTTGCTAATTTCTTTACCAGTAATTTATATTTAATGCCATCAAAAGATTTTTTTCAGGTTTAGCCATTTTGGGCTTTTATTTATTTGCGTCAAGGGGGTAGGGGTATATAGCTATAAACTAAAGTTTGTAATGGTGATTTATCACAGTTGGGAAAAATTAGAAATTCAAATTAGAAAAAATACATGCACCATTTACTTCTATGTTGCCAAAGTGTTCCAACTTGCATGGGAAGCACTGACTAAACAAAAGCATTTTATTTGCAGACATGTTTGTAACAGAAAGGACAGAGTGGGGTAAAGGAGAGACGTGACAAACCAGAGGCCTGGACTCAAATCTAGTGTCGTCTTCCATTTTATTGTCCCTCCTCTATGAATAAGAGATACATTCGGCCATCACACTTGGAGGTCCGCTAGTGCAACATAAATAGGAAGCCTGGTTGGTTCCAACTTTCTTTCGCACAGCACGCACTGTGACACCCTGAATTACACATTTTATTCAGAAAACGCAAAGCAGAAGTAGTGCCATCATAGTAATAATTCAAATAAAAACACCGCAAAGAGCACAGAAGGAATAAAAATAAACAAATGGTACTGAGGCAAATAGACCACGTGCTTAGTAGCTAGATTTCAAACGTCACCATAATCTAAGTGCAAGATATGTCAACAGTACCCTCAGCTGAGAAACACTCAATAAAGTCAATACATTAAACACGTCATTGTTAAGAGCATGACTTGCTGAAACTTACCATCTTAAGCTCAGGAAAATAAACTTATGGCAGATGATGAGTTTTTAAACAGGTTCTCTCTCTCACACACACACACACACACACACACAATTCACCCACGTGACGTTGCAGAAAAGTGGTCCTAAGTGTTCTAAGAGATGAACTTACAAGGACCAGCCTGGATCTCCATTGAGCCCTGGGTGCTTCAACAAGATGAGGAAATAATCTCTCTGAGGAACAAAGACAACTATGCATACTAATATCACAGGTCCTGCAGAGGACGACAGAAAACACCAAAGCAAGATCAAGACGATGCATTTGCTTCTTGCTACCGGTCAAGAAAAAAAATCCAATTGACAGGAGGATAGCTTGACCTTAGAGCTTGCTTTCAAAACATTTAAAATAGTCAATATACATTATTCATGTATATATGTTAATAGTAAAATCATCACTACGAGTTTCGTATTCTCACTTGGTGGAGAAAAACAATAACAAAAATGAAACGTTCTGCTTTTGGTAGAGCCATTGATAGTGTATTCGATTACACGCAGACACCGCAGTGTCCCGACTGAAGCGCAAGCGGTCACAACACACCTCGATTCTATCTTGAAAATGCATACATTCAAGCAGCAATAAAAAAATATTTATGGCGAATGCATAATCTCTGGAAAAAAAAGGGGGGGGGGGGGGGCTGGGGGGAATACTGTTATGAAACATCCCTGCTATCATGTCTCTAAATACAAAACCTCTACCCATAATTTGCTTCAGTGTAACAAGAAGTCCTTTTTGTGTTTTTCCGCAGGTAAAAGTCAGTTCTCAGTGTATGTATGGATGACAGTCTCATGTATTTCTCTTTTCTGGTTTCTATGGTCGAACGATCCGTAAGCATGCAAGCGTCGAAGAGGAGGGGCGGGGGCCTGGAGGAAGGTTCGGTGGCAGAGCGGAGGTTTAAGCCAGGGCTGGAAAAGCCTCGGGATCATCCACATTGGGAACGGAAATACCTCCACCCTGTCGAATTCAAAAGAAGCATACTTCAAGCCAACATTTGAGACAATCATTTATTAATCAAAGTACATATATATATTGCCTTTTCCTGCACAACTAGAAAATGACAAATCTGGAAAATATAAAACATTGGATTTCTACACATACTTTCCACAAGCAATTAGCATCTTATGCCATGAGCGTGTCAGATAAAACTTTCAAAAGTCTGTGATTAAAGACCAAACTTCTTTCTTTTTTTTTGACTATGGATGTCAATGGGGACCAGAAACTGTTTGGTTTCCCACATGCTCAAAAATTCTTAAATTAACAGGAACTACGGATGCACATTCGTACGGACGATATCGGAAGCGGCTGCCATAATGGCTTTAAATGTAAACATTCAGCACGATATGAAAAATATGCCGAATATGTCTTGCGAATTAAGAGGAATGCGTTAACTCCATGGGATCAGGGTGTGCTAAGCGCTTAGATCACGTCAGCAGTTGTGGTTCATTTTTGAAGCAAAGTTTTGCCTTAATGGTGATTAGATTCACTGTTTTGGATCGCTGCATTTAAACTGAGAATGCATGTACAGAATGACACGTTCGGTGTGTGATAGAGTAAACAGTAATAGCACGTGCTTCAGCGGCTAGCCTCCCCCGGAGTCCTCATGCCCGCGCCAGTTAAGGAGTTTTTAATTCCGTTAGGGGGCGCTGTTGGCATCACTTCCTAATGAAATGAAAGTAAAATACACAAATAACATTTAGACCGTTTCTGATTAAATAAAGCAGTAATTGATGTCATAAAATATCTCGAATATGTTTGATTTAAAGTCAGAAGCTATAGCTTACTTGAATACTTTTGTTATAATTTGGTTAGAGCTACTTAAAAAAAATTTCAGAATTACAACTTTTTTGCTTTAGACCATATACAAATGTTAAATCTTAAAATAAAATGTTAGGGTAAACTGCATCTATCTGGGGAAAAAAAGAAAAAAAAAAAAATGCAGCAAGTGTTAGTAGTTTATTTATAGGTTATTTCAAAGCTTCAATGGACTGGTCATTAAAAGAAAATTCCTTTAGTGGTGAGTATCTAACAAATAGCCTAAGTTCTGGTTAAAAACTAACCAAAATTAAAAATAATTTGTTTATAATTTCTGCACAGGAGAGACTTGTTGTTGTTTCCATACAAAAGGGAATATATCGGTATCGGCATCGGCCAAAAAGAGTCGAAAAATATCGGCAAAAATCAAACAACATGCATCCCTAAACAGAAGAAATTCATACAGGCTTGGAATAACTTCAGGGTGAGTAAATGATGAGAGATTTTTCATTTTTGGGTGAACTACCCCTTTAAGTCTGGGTCAAGAGCAGCAAATGATTTTCTTTCTTTGTTTTTGATTTACATTAAGGACAGAGAGAAACTGGTGTATTAGGCTACTGTCACTTCATGATTGATGGTTTACAATTTAGCACCATGCCATCTATAATGGCTATATTCATGGCAAGAAACAAGTGGAAAAATAGAAAGCGTAAATAAATAACTAAACTACATAAATCAACAACTTAAAAAACATTTTTTTTTTTTTTTTTAAATAGTTTATTGGCCTGTAAGAAAAGTTTTCAGGCTAAATTTATTATTTACAGGTCTAGCAAAGAATCTTTTGTGATCATCTAATATAAATCATTAAGTTTAGAAGCGCAAATAACTATGGAAGCACGTTTCTGCCACTGTATATAAAAAAAACAAAACTGCCACTTTTTTTCTCACAATTGTGAATTTACATCTTGCAATTCTGACGTTTTTTCCTCAGAATTAAGATAAACTTAGTTGCAAGTCAAAGCCAGAATTGTGATATAAACTTTATCCCTCAATTCTGTCTGTATAATCTCAATCCTGAGAAAGGAAATCAGAATTGTGAGATATAAACTGCAATTTAGAGAAAAAAGTTAGAATTGTGAGATAAAAAGTTTTTTTTTTTATATCAGTGGCAGAAACAGTCTTCCATAAAAAATATATGAAAGTCAACATTAAAACATTACTTTCTATGACAATATAGCATTTTTGTACTGTTTTACATCCAACTAACAGATCCAATCCTGTAATACTCAACGGAAAGGACTGAACTTCACAACAATAAAGAGTTTAGTTCTTTGCTGGGGTATAAGCGAATAGTGTCCATTTAAAAAACTAAATGTATTCTGTAAGTAAAACAGTAGTGTTTTCAGGGGTTTTCAGGGTTTCAGGGGCAGACTACAGGTTTATTTGATGTAAGCGGTATCTGCCACAAATTTTCATACATACACAAACATCAGGAGAACATATCAGTATGTCATGTACCTTCTCAGATCTGCCTCCGCCTCGGCCTGGCCGTCCCCCCCCGCCGCCGCCGCCACCGCCTCCACCTCCGCCTCCGCCTCCACCACGACCTCCTCGGCCTCCACGAGATCCTCCACGGCCACGGCCTGGTCGACCCAAGTCTCCGAAGTTTATCTCCAGCTGGGAGGTGATATCATTGGCGGGCTTACGGAAGTGGTGATCTCCACCCTCATCAGCCTTTAAGAAGAAATATTACAGGATCAGCATCAGCAACTAAAACACATTCCCAATTCCACATAATGCTTGCTTTCTTGATGCGCTGTGAGGATTTCAGCTAGAAAACTAGGAGATGTCCTCGATGCGGATAACATGGACAAAATCACACAATCAAATCATAAGACTGGAATCTACAGAATTTTTCCACAGTATTTGGAGGAGTAAATCATAGGTGGGCTGTACAATGAATCAAAATCGCAATACTGACTTGAAACTCAAAGGTCTTCATGGCAACCCATCAAAATAAAAGTTCAGTTTAACTGGAAGAAATTGTGACAAAAAAACAGTGTAAAGCAGAATGCATTCGCCAAAAATAAAACACTTTTTCAGTTTTAATTTTAAAGGTAAACTTTGTCTGCCAAAAAATTGTGAGAATTGTTCAATTTTAATTGGATTTCATTTTAAAAGATTAATTAAATTGTTAATGTTTTTTTCCCTATATTTGATTACCATTGATAATACATTTGTATTAAATCATAAATCCAGAATAATTAAAACAGACAACACCAAATGTCTGGGAGGAAAAAATAAAAATAAAAACAAAATTTCTTAGGGCCCTAAAATTGTTTTAAAAATGCAATAAATTATTAAAATGTTAACATCTGAGTAGATATGCTTTTTGATTATTACATTGTAATGCAGAAAAAAAAAACTTTTTTTGTTAAACTAAAACTTAAGTTTCATGATTTCAATGAGACATGCTTATTGATTACCAAAATGTGATTTAACCATTAAAGGGGTCTTATTATGCTCTTTTACTTTTTAATGTTAGTCAGTTTGTAGTGTGTATGTTTGGGCATAAAAAAAGATCTAGAAAGTTAAAATTCTCAAAGTCCACTCCAAAGGGAGATCCCTTTTCAAGAACTACAACGAACGGCTCGTTTGGACCACAGCGTTTGGTTTCCAGGCTTTGTGATATCACAAAGCGGCTCATTAGAATTTCATTACAAATAATTCCCGCCTACAGAAATGTGAAGGGTTTTGGGGGGTGGGGGGAGCGGCGAGGTTGTGTAGTTAGAACGTGGTTGAGTGAGCGAATACGACGGGACGACGAAGAAGAAGTGCTGCTGCACAGTTAATGCATCAGAGAAAACGAAGAAGAAGAACTGCTGTGCTGTAGCGTCAAATTTTCGCCATGTCTAGAACAGCGTTTCTCAATTCCAGTCCTCGCGTACCCCCTTCTCTGCACATTTTGTATGTTTCTCTTTTTGCTTCATACGTTTGTTATATTTGAATGTAAGCGCCCTGCGAAGTGGGTGGAAATAACGGATACTCCTCCATTGATGCCAGTGTGAGGGAGGTATAGTTCCATACAAAAAGGGCATTTAAGTGTGCGAGAACGTGAATTTAAATTGCATTATTACAGAGGTTATTAGGTCCCCACCTTCACGCTTTTCTTAGTAAAGTTTCGTTATGTGTTGTGTGCAGACGCTGCAGTCAGCGGCGTAGCGCAATCTGTAATGAATATGTTCCGAAGTTAGATAAACTTCAACGGATTTTCCTTGCTCAGGGAGTAGGGAGCAATGGACGCTTTGTAGGGACCATGTCAATCGGAAACACAGTTCATGCACGGAGCTCACTTCTAAATAGATGATCTGAATCAGGTGTGTTAACAAAAAGAGACATGCAAAACATGCAGAGCGGTGGTACGCGAGGACTGGAACTGAGAACCGCTGGTCTAGAACAATTCTTACAAGTACAACACGACGTAGCTGGGGGCCACGGACAGACGCCGAAGAGCTCCGCGGTGTGCCTACACTCATAGAAAATAATGTATTTTAATTTTAAAGAGTTGGCGCGCCGCCTGTGATGACCTGAAAACGCTGTTTTTTTACACCCCGGCCCAAAGTCGTGTTTGGGCTTCGGAAAGCGGATGATGTCAGGAAACAGTGGTTGCCATTTACTTTTTAACTCTGTTCCTGAGCATTATAACCCCAATTTGCTATTGTGTGCTGCACATTTTACTGACGACAGCTTCCACAACACGAGTGAGAAGTTCCGGATTCGCCAATAGCTTTTGTTGAAAGACGGAGCAAGGGGCGTGGCAGTACTGAAACACCATCCAAGCTATTCGCCAATCACAATGCACTGGGACAACTAACCAATCACAACACATTTTGTTTTCGGAAGGTGGACCTTCATCAAAGCCGGAACTAATCGAGCCGTTTTGTGGGCAGCCAGGATGGGGAGAAAGAAAGGTTAGTTTCTTAATTATGTCAATGTGAAAAATTATGTGTTTTTCGAACCACCAAGCATGAGAGCGTGTTGTAGTACACCCCCAAAACAAAACCAAGACTTTGTTAAAAGAAGCATAATAGGACCCCTTTAAGAATTATTCCGAAAGAAAATTGTGAGGGAAAAAAAAAAAAAAGGAAATCCAGGGACAATTTAAACAGATTTAGAAAAATAAAACGATTTCGTAGGCCCGACTATGACTATAGGGGTTGAATGACTTCTGATTTTTTTAAAGTTGACTTTTATGTGATGGATGTCGAGTCGAAGTCGACTAGTCGCTGATGACGTCATTAATGAACAAATAAGTCTGGAGCTGTGATAAACAGCTTGTGCACAGCTATGGCATATGACACAGCGCTGCCCACACGGCTATTGCTCCTAACAGCTCATTTTTATCAGTTCTTTTGTCTTTGGGTCGTTATGTTTCTCACAGATTTCTCCTCGTTCTAAATCAGATACAGATAAAATAGCACAGTAAAGATTACATTAATATGAATGCAATAGTGAGAGCGATTGCGTGTGTGAATTAATTATACCTGGCAGCGTCTCCCTACTAGTAGCGAAGTACTGTGGAATTTAGTTAAGAAATAAATGCTTGAACTTTTCAGTTTCAAAGCTATTTTATTGAGAAATCACATTTCCACGCTGAATGATTCTGTGTGCGCGCGATCTGCATGTGATGTACGAGCTACTGTCTGTAATGTGTGTGCGTTACAGTGCAGCAGCGCATTAGATTAGAACAGCGATTAACTTACCCTGTAAGATAGCTGTTTAAAGTGTGCATCTCATTATTTAGAAAGCAGCCCCGTTAATATAACTCACATGTCTTGTGGACGCTAGAGTCAGTAGCTGCATTTATTTGTCATTTTAACTGTTTGGAAACGGAGCGTAAATGTGGAAGTCCTTCAAAGATTTCTTATCCTGCTGCGCCCTCTATAGGACCAGCGACTAGTCGACGTCAAGCTTAAAAGCGTCATGGCAGAGCATTTTGAAGTTGACTAGTCGGTGCAACCCCTAATGACCACAGAGCTGATCCCTCCACCCAAACTGTAGTATTAATATAGCTTTACTGAGACCACAAAACAATTTGTATATTTTTGATAACAAATGGATAGTATAACAGGGAACAAGTCGATAAGTCAAAAGCGCAGACATGCTGCCATCATTGTTGGGGATCTACATTAAGCAGCCAAATCATTGGAACAACAGAGTGAATGTAAACTTTAGTGGAGGCAGGCGTATGTGGGACAGAAAAGCAGGATTTAAAAAAAATAATAATAATAAATGAACAGTCAACATGTCACTGTGTGGCCATCGATTCTTGAATTCTGGCACGGCTCTAGGTCTAGGTAATTTTAGTTCAGGTTAACTACAGACCAACGGTTTGACCAAAAGGGTGACAGGATTATAAAACCAAATCCAGACACAAACCGTGACTGATACCTTTTGGAATGAGTCAGGATCAACATCTCCAGCTTCAATCACAGATCCAGGATGCCGCTGAAAATGCACAAAAAGGAAATAAGCAACATTAGCCTCGAAACCATTAAAAGAAAAATTTACGAGGCTGGAAAATGGACTAATTTAACTTACTGTGCCAACTTCCTCACTCTTTGACTTGTGCAGTACGTAGCCCTTCTTCCACTGACCGTCGTTACCCTCGTTGGGCTTGCGGATATTGAACTCAACTTTGGAGCGTTCTTTGTCTTGCATGGCCTTCCACTCATCCAGTGTCATCTCCTTAGGACCTTCATCCTTCACCTCCTCTACTTCATTCTCCCTACACACACACACACACGTCCAATGGCATGCTCTTAGCACATCTAGTCAGAGATACTGGCATTTTCTGTTATTCTGAACAGAATTCTACTTAACTCACTTGTTTTCGGAGTCGGCAGGAGCGTGATCTTCACCTTCAGGAACAGGCTCCGGTGCTGCAGACTGATCAAGCTCACTGTCAAATCAGACAACATTATTAGATCAGGGGAACCCTTGAAATAAACAGACTATTCCATTGAAGCAATGTTTCGTAAATCTTAAATGTCAAGAAATGATAGTTCTCCCCGACTAAGGATGATTTAGAACCAGCCCACCATGTCATTCAATATCAGGTTTTATTTATGTCCAGAACACAAGCGGTTTGGGATAAGTTACTGTCAAAGTTCAATACTTGGGTTAACCCCCTAATATAAATACTATTATTAACAATGACGCTTACCTTTACAAACATCACTAAATAGAGTTAACAAGAGTCTAATGTTTCAGACAATCTACATTATTTCTGTATGACACATTCAATGTTTCTGCAGGTTTTATGAAGGCAAGTTTAAGACATTTAAAGACAAATTAAAGAAAGTTTAAGGAATTAATTGAAGGGAACACAACATGTCAATAGGTTCTCTGAATGTAAATGTCTAGGAGCACAATGAGTTGCAAAGTTTGAAACCAGCTTTTAACAGATTACTTTTTAATTCATTTGACCAAAAAATAATTCAAATATCTTTGCACCCAACCACTAGACTTCAAAAAAGACACACTGCAAAAAGTTATATGCTAATATTATTGTCTTGCGTTCCAGTGCAAAAATCTAAAGATTCTTAAATCAAGATGCATTTACTTGACAAGCAAAATAAAAAAAAAATCAACTTAATTCAAAAGGAAAACAAGTTTATGGCCCATTGACATTTGATCACGTTTTAAAAAAAACTCACTTAACGTTGTTGCATTTCTATGAAAACATTTTTGCATCTCAAACAAATGCATCTTGATTTAAGGATGTTTAGATATTTGTACTGGAAAAACAAGACAAAATGCACGCAACATTTAATGCCATGTCTTTATGAATTTAAGACATCTTGCTCTGATTTAAGGCCCTTGCTTGTGGATGGGCGAATTGAAACTTTTTAGGACTCGCAGAAATTTGTCAACCTCCCAAATAATCTGATGCAACACCACAAGCCTCAAATATTTCACATCTCCAATCCTACCTGGCTTCTTCCTTCACATTGCCCCAGTTGTGCAAGCCACTCCCACCACGCTTCTCCTCTCCTTTCTGTCGACTAAAGCGTGAAGGACATTCCAGTGAGACTAGTGCAACACACCCTGAACCATTTGTTAGTGCAGGCTTCATCACACTTACGATTTGTCATTGCCGCTGTGTCTGTCAAAGTCACGTTTGCCCCGGGAATCGAAGCCATCTCCACGTCCCATGCCTCGCCCACGGCCACCTCTGGCCCCGCGGCCTCCTCCACGGCCTCTAGAGGGCTTATCCCCTAATGGCCTGAGGACAACATGCACAAAGACAATTAGCCAATTTGGAGCTACAAAATCAATAAACGTTGCTCAGATATTGATTAAATGGGAACTCAGTCGACTTATTACCATGGTGGTTCTACAAATGATAAAGAATCACAATCAACCCGAAACAGAAACATTGGCCTGAGTTTGGGGAAACAGACCGATGTTATTTTGGTGATGCTAGTAGTTTTGAAGTTTTAATGTCTTCTCCCAACTAGACTTGCATTATCTATTGGCCCATAAAAGCACAGCGTGCTGTCTAGGGCTGAGTATTGACAGATTTCACAAATCAATTTGATTGACAATCTCATGATTTGATTCAATATCGATTAATTTGGATATGTAGCAGTAAAAGTAAAAATCTCTCTACAAATGCTATGTACTATACACAGAACCCTGTTATTTTTTCTAGCTGACAAACATGCAATAGATATTGAATCTCATGTAACATTTACCGCAGGATAGCAATATTGTATACAAGCTGTTTTTTAGTTTTTTTTTATTGTCGAGACTCAATTTGAAAGCGGCAACCTTGTTTCTTATCAAAGCGACAAAGCACAAAACTTTGGATAGAAAACACACTGCAAATAATGTTTAGTAAAGTTTTGTTAGCGCATCAACAGCATAAACTAAAAGACAGATTCTTGGAATTTAGGAATTGATATCGGTTCATGGAAATTAAGATTCATTTAAGTGATTTTGTCAGCTTTAATGCTGTCATTTTTGTCATAAACCAAACACTCACTTGTCCACAGGGAACTCGCCCCCCTCTGGCTTCTCATCAGCTGGTTTATCAAAGCGCCGTTCACGAGGAGGTCGTCTGTCGGGCCGCCTGTCGCCGGGCCGAGCCTCTCCTTGACCTCCCTGGTGTTGGGAACTGGCCTGACCCTGCTGCTCCGGCCTCCGGCCAACCCTCTTCATACCTAAAACATGTTCAGACACTCATTAAAACAGGAGTCCAACACTGAGAACCTGTGAATTCAAACATGTTTTCATAATTAAATGAGTTGATTTAGTCACATTTCACTCAGAGCAAAATTAGAGCATTAATATCTGACTGTTGCACGTGTCACTCCAAGGGCATTTCACCAATCTGACAAATTTAGCAAATCAATACTCTTATCCGAATCAGTGCACTTTGTTGAAATATAGCTGCAAGCAGCGATGACGGGCCCAAGCCCCAGGTGCCACTGTCACCCCGGTGGCATCAGGAAAACAGCGCACAGCAGGCTCATACATTTAACCCTCTGGCAGTCTGGTTGTTGAGTCACAGCAATGAAAGAGTTACTCTAGAATATCCAGAGTGTGAAACAGATACCACAGAAAGGGAAAGGAATATTAAAATAAGCCCAAGCAGCCTGGTTTACAGTGAATTTAAGACTAAGGGCCATTAGGCAGACACAGACGGAGTGCAATTAACAACGCCACTTAGATGTTATAAATTCACTGTAAACTACGTTTTCATTACATTTACATTACATTTAGTCAATTAACAAAAAGTCACTCCAAGGGCAATTCCACCAATCCGACACATTTAGCAAATAAATACTCTTATCCGAATCAGTGCACTTATTACAGGTCAGAAAACATACGCAATAAAATACACATATAACAGTCTCACAAAAGCCCCCTACAAGAACTCAACACTTCCAATTTAAGCATATGTAACCATGGACCACACAACCAGTCTTAAGTCGCATGGGTATATTTGTAGTAGAGATGCACCGATTGCAATTTTCTTGGCCGATTCCTATTTTTTTTGTTAGTGTGACCTGCCGATACTGATTTTTGCTGATTCCGATTTTCTTTCCAAGAACTATAATTGACAGCATATACAAACAAAAATCTACTTTTCTTTAACGCAAAGTTTTATTTTCATAAAAAAGACACAAGTAAAAAGTCAGTAATAAAATAAGAACAAATAAAAAAAATTGCAAACAGCACAAATAAATGCAATAGAATAAAGAGAGCTATGAAACTAAGTTTTTCAGGTTAAAATTAGGTTTTTATTCAGTTAAGAAATACTACAGAAATTAAAGTAATCAAATGTAAAATAACACATCCAGTGTTATTTTACAGTACATTTGATTAATTTCTGTAGTCTTCATTGTAAAAAAATTAATGCAGATTAATGCTTACCATTAAAGTTAAAACATATTATTTTCTTTGTCTTTTGTTCTTTAATTAACATGACAGACAGCAGCAGGAAATTGGACTGCGGTCCCTTTAAGAGTTTATCCACGGACCCAATATACTGTTACACAACATGCGTTATCTTTCTCAACTATTTAATGTTCCAAAACTGACTGTTTAACTGGATACTCGCCAAAACGAGCATTTTGACAATTTTTTATGTATTTGAATGTTTTAGCGCAGTTAGCCACTCATTTTGGTATATTTGTGGCTCACAAGCTGTTTGAGACAGCGCGGATTGTGCACTCATAGATAAGTGGTGGTGGTGCGCGCACTTTTGGTCTAAGCGCGAAACCTGCGGGAATAACTAAAATAATGCGCAATACAAGCACAATTTAACCGGAGCGAATGAGACGTGTGTGAGAGAGAAGGGGTCGTCGGAGAGAAGAGAGCGAGAATGCGCAGCTGACGTTATTGCCTGTGCCGCTGGTAACAAAACGAATTGGCTCGAAATCGGTAAGAAGTGAGACTGACCACCAATCCGGGCCGATCATGAGGAAAATCGGCCGATTCCGATCCCTGGCCGATCGATCGCCAGTGCCATCTCTAATTGTAGCAATAGCCAACAATACATTGTATGTGTCTAAATTATAGATTTTTCTTTTATGCCACAAATCATTAGAATATTAAGTTTTAAAGGGGGTATTTTCATGTTTCATGAAGAGATTTTGTAAATTTCCTACCGTAAATATATCAAGACTTAATTTTTTATTAGTAATATGCACTGCTAAGAACTTCATTTAGAAAACTTTAAAGGGGTCATATGATGCAATTTCAAGTTTTCCTTTCTCTTTGGAGTGTTACAAGCTGATTGTGCATAGATAAGATCCCTGAAGTTGCAAAGACTAAAGTCTCAAAACCAAAGAGATATTCTTTATCAAAGTTAAGACTCTGCCACGCCCCCCTAAAACGGCTCGTTCTAACACGTCCCCACATATCTACCTCACTATGTGGAAAAATTGCATAATGCGCCCAAATGTGCACGCAAAGAAAGAAGGCGTGGTTTCAGTAACAAATTAGTCTTGAAGCAGCCATGTCAGGGAGAAGCTGTGTGTTTATAGGCGAAAGCAAAATCACTTTATTTGGCCTTCCGAAAGTAGATGCATTTAGGAATCTTTAAGATTACTTACAACAGAACAGCAATGCATTTTATGGACGACCGTTTCGTGAACCTAGGAGAGGAGGTCATTCTGACTTTGCTATGACAATCTGGCGCTTCTGAATCAGCTACTGTTTTGTTATTAGTTTAAGTATTTGCTATTGACTGTTCAAATGCGGAGTAAGTTTTGCGCATCGTGTGTTGTGTGCGCGAATTCGTTGTGAGCAAAGAGAGAGAGAGGATGAGAGAGAGAGAGGCGTGCGATTGAGAGCGAGAGAGAGAGCGAGAGAGAGAGGGGGGGGGAACATCCAAGCACATACCAGCTTCATCACTGTGTCTGTCACGCGACTCTGTTCCCCTTTCGGGCTCTGTCTTTACATTTATTTTGAAAGATGAAGCTCGTGATTATGGTAAGGGGCGTTACATTTCCGACGAGTGCTTGCGGTGTTCGGCCAATCACAATGCACTGGGTCAGCTGGCCAATCAGAGCAGACTGCGCTTGTCGGAAGGAGGGACTTTGTAGAAAACGAAGCGTTTGAGAGAGGCGGGGCATATAGGACCTACAATAATGTACAGTATTTGAAAAATAATGTGTTTTTTGAACATTAAAGCATGTCAACATATTCTGTTACACCAAATAATGATCTTTAAGGAAAGCATCATATGACCCCTTCAAAGGTGATTTTGCACCCTCAGATTCCAGATTTTCAAATCTCGGTCGAATACTGTCCCATCCTAACAAACCATACATCAATGGAAAGCTCAGGCTTTCGGATTACGTATAAATCTCAATTTTAAAAATTTGACCCATATGACTAGTTTTGTGGTCCAGGGTCACATATAGTACTCGAGCTGCTGGCTAGCACTATATACGTGCTCTATATGTCAAATAAAAACAGCATGCACACTTGTATGTGTTTGGAACAACATGATTTCGAGTGAAAGACAGCATTTGAGTGAACCACTCGTTTTAGTGTTTTGCCCAAGGTCACACTCTAGTGATGCACTTTCAGTTACTGGCTCCGATTTTAAAGCACCAGGTTACATTTATTTGCTCATTTAAACAAGAAAGATCACAAACCATGATGACAACACAAAAAGAGAATTCAACCTGGTCAACTACATTTAAAATAAGTATTGTGTGAGTTAGCGTTACTCCATTTATCCGTCACGGCACGCCTTACAAAATAAAAGTGCTCTTCTACATATTTGCATAACATCAAAACACGCCAACGTTTCCTCCATGTGCAGACTAGCACAGTACGATGCTAATCACACAATATTCACACACAGCTAGCAGATTAGCACGTGGCTAAAGCAGCTACGCAGTTATAAATAACGTGAAGTTGATCAAATCGTGATCGGATAGTAATGTCGACATGTCAGAGGAAGAAAACGGTTGAAGAACACGTCTCTGGGCGCATTTCGCTCACAAAACACTGTGTTAGCTAACGATACACGATGACAACAACAAGAGTAACGTTAGCGTTAGCATGCTGTTGTTGTTCATGTTGACTTCTCTGCTGTGTTTATATGCGCACAAGCACGCAGTCAGCACGCAGTCAGCCCGGTCTCATAACCTACCCAGACAGCATTTCAGGCACCATATGCGCGTTTGAGAGCTTCGCGTCAGCAGTTTTTAGGCGCGTTTAGTATTTATCGCTCCGTGTCTATACGAATACGCTGTTTATTTTTTGAGACAGCGGATATTTAGGACTGCAATTTCTACATACCCTCTTTCTTAAGCGGCACGGGCGCCTGGGTGTCTTCTTTCTTGTCCTGCGCTGAATTTTTCCTGTCTTTCTGGGACTCTTTCTTCGGCTGTTTGGCGGCTTGAGCTGCCGTCTTTAAGCCGCCTGACGCGGCCGCTTCTTTCTTCTTGTTCTCGGCCGCCTTTAATATCTCGAAGGGGTCGGATTCATCGTCCAATAGCTGGTCGAACCGATTGGTAACGACGCAGCCGAAGCCTTCTTGCAGATGCCCCGGCATGATGGCGCCCCAACAACGGGATTCTCCTCCGATTCTTCGAGGCTTCGCGCGAACGGCTCACGGTGGACAACCACAAGATGGCCAAGGAAGACACCTGCTTCTCTTCCGGCGCTCTCAATATCCGGGACATTACAGCTTTCGCGCCATATGGGGGGTGTAGTTTCACAACTGCACTAAAAGACTGTAAAAGTGGCTGTTAATTGAGGTCCCTTACTTTGAATCTAATGTTTTTTTTATTGCTTTTCTTATTTAGTTTTTATTTATTTATTTATTTTACGTATTGTTTTCCAGTCAGGTTTAAGTATTGCCCTTATATGTTCTTTGTTCTAAAAATTGCAAAAAAAAAAAAAAGAACTATGAATCTAATGGGACATCCTAAAAAATTACTGTAAAATTACTGTAAGTTAAAAAGAACAAGTCATCTGATAATTTACAGTGAAAAAACATTAATTAAAAATTAAACACCCACAATTCCCGTTGTTGCACTTCACCTTTGATGGTTAATTGAATTAACTGCTTCTTTTTATTATTATTTTTCTTATCAGTTCTGAACATAGGGTATATGTTACATCTTTTGTTGTTATATGAATGTTTATTACATTATTTTATCATGTCGTTACCATGATGGTGTTTATTATTTGTGTGAATGACAAAGTGCACCTTCTATATATATTAATATTTATTTCAGCATGTGCAAGAGTTACTTGTGATGCATGAGCTTTGATTCATTGTGACGTTTTTTCATTATCACCTGTGTTTTTGGTGGTTGTTAGTATATTATAAAAGTAGACTACAAAACAGATAATATAGCTGCAAGCAGCGATGACGGGCACCGCAAACCCCCGGTGGCATCAGGAAAACAGCGCACAGCAGGCTCATACATTTAACCCTCTGGCAGTCTGGTTGTTGAGTCACAGCAATGAAAGAGTCACTCTAGAATATCAAGAGTGGGAAACAGATACACACAGAAAGGAAAGGATATATTAAAACAATAAGCCCCAAGAAGCCATGGTTTACAGTGAATTTATAAGAGCTAAGGGCCGTTAGGCACGACACAGAGCGGCCGACACGACAAAACCCCCTTAGATGTTATAAATTCACTGTAAACTATGGTTTCATTACATTTACATTACATTTAGTCATTTAGCAGACGCTTTCATCCAAAGCAACTTACAAATGAGGACAGTGGAAGCAATCAAAACCAACAAAAGAGCAATAATACACAAACGCTTTGACAAGTCTCAGTTAACACAGTACACGTAGCAAAGTTTTTTTTAAATTATATAATAAATAAAAAGAAACCGATAGAATAGAAAAAGAATAGAGCAAGCTAGTGTTAGAGTCCTTCTAGAGTTTTTTTTGCTTTTTGTTAATTAATATGTGGGGGCGTGTTAGAACGAGCAGTTTTAGGTAGGTGTGGTTAACTCTTAAATTTTATAAAGAATATCTCTTGGATTTGAGACTTTAGTCTTTGCAACTTTACAGATCTTCTTTATGCACCAAGAGCTTGTAACACTCCAAAGAGAAAGGAAACATTTAAATTGCATCATATGACCCCTTTAAGTACATTATGCATAAAACATAGATAGATAGAAACACGCACAAATACAGTGTACACATACACACACATTAGCTGCAAATGATTGTTTAAGCTCATATCTGAGTTCATCTTTCAGGAATGTTCATAGAGTCCCATTATGATCAGTTATATTTAGGCTGCTGAGGGTCTCTTATAGTGCACAAAGCCACACTAAACACTCACACACAGACCAATAAAACAAACACGCACAGTGTGAGGAATAATCCAGACAACTCCTGCTTCTTAATTGGCCCAGATGTATTCCCTCGAGTGTAGCTAATTATATTGTTCTACAAATTAACATGTAACTATTCACACAACAACGAAATATCAAACGCAAATAAGATCTCATCCACTGCTCTAAGCTACTGTAGTCCCATATGTGCTGGCCTTTTTTTTTTACCTTTCACTGGCTTTGTAGTGGTTTATTTGGACCCGGAGCCTCTTTTGAGTACTGGGGGGGTGGGAGCGTGTTAAGCTGTGCTGTCAGTGAACAGACAGAAGGAGAACACAGCTGTGAATCGCCCAGAAATTACAGTGAATAATGTTCTTGCTCGCGTTAAACACTTTCACTTTTTCAGAAATTACTGCACATTTAAAAAAAACACCTCTTTTTTGTAAATATTGGATTACAGATAAATAATAACAGATTTAATATTAAAGCAGTCGATGGGGAATGAAAGCTTGTTTTCCCTCTGAATTAAATAGATTTTTTTCTGAGCCCATTGGCAGATATTTGTTCATTTTGAATCATGAGCTCACTTCATTTGAATCAGTTTCTCATAAAAACAAGACTTCTGATTTCATGTCATTTTGCTTCTCAAGTAAATGCATCTTGATTTCAGAAGAATCAGAAAAAGTATTTGTCAATGTGTAAGTGATTTTAAAGTGCTCGTTTCAGAAACATGTCAACTATTTGTATTTATTTTAATAAAAGTGAACAGCTTTGAAGCCATTTTCAAAGAGTGAGGATGAAAATAAATACGGCATAAGTACAAAAGGTATTGGATGACAAAAAGATAAAGGAAGAGGCAGACCAAATAGTGAGATTACTGTAAGGAGGTAGAGTACATTAAACTCCTCATGGACACACATTTATTAGTGGTGTTTGTTAAGGAGGACATCACTATTTATAATGATACTAGTGACCATTTCTATTTAGAGAATACTAAAGACAATCATTTTGACTGAGCGACAGAAATCACAATCGTGAGCAGCAGACACGGTCTGAATCCAATGATCGTGTCACATTGCATCTATTTCCATACTGTACCTTCATCTGATCTGATCGAGATGAATCCTGTGCCTATCCCACAATCCTTTGCGTGTGATTGCCGAGCGAAAAAACAAAATGAGATTGTTGACTGTTGAGCTAAAAAAAAATCAAATGACACTTGAAAGTTGCAGTTTGTGTGTAAATGTTTGTTTTTGAACACATTTTTCAATTTAAATATGTGCTTAGATATCACCATTTTGTTGTAGATTATTCAAATCTGTCCAAAATTAGATTCAGAAGGTGTCTTCATTGCAAACGCTGCCTGCGAGGTCATTGTCTGACAGCACAGCAAGGCAACAAGCACAGTTCAGATTCAAAGGTTGAGTGGATTATTGGTGGTTTGTTGATACACATCCAAACATTCCAGGTAAGATTCTTACTACGGGTGTAAAAATGCAGTGCATCTGATAATGGAAATTCAATGCACTGATTAAAAAAAAAGAAGATTAAAATTCACTTGTACTATGTACTTTTAAGTCTGTATGAAATTGTAATGGAGTAAAAATATATATATATTTTTTTGAAGAATTGAAGAAGTTGAAACCTTATGTATCACAGAAGTCTGGGGCGGGACTATGTGTTTGTCTGACCAATAGCGAAAGAGTTTGTGAAACCTATTTAAAAACAAACCACTTTTTCACATTTTCACAAATTTCACACTTTAATAACAAACTGGAAAAAAACAACATTATTTCACTATTTTGTTAATAAATCTAAAATGTTTTGAAATGTCTAACAGGACACATAGTGGCACATCCCTTCATGAATCCAGTTGTTTTCTGTGACGTCAATGAAAATCCTCCACTAGAAAAAACACAGACCAAACATGAAGAAAATCAGTGTTCTGAAATTCTGAAAATACAGATATTTAAGAGTTATTGCTTAAAGGTGCAATATGTAATATTGACAGATAGCAGTTAAAATGGAGACTGCAATCCAAATGCACAATATTGAGTTTTTTCTTTCGCCTCCTACTCCTCAGACTCAATGCTCACGTGGGTTGCCAGATTGAGGACGTGCAACAGAAACGAGCGCTACTGACAATGGAAGACGACGAGGGTTACACTGCAAGTTGATGAGTCGATTTATCTGTTTTAATAGTCATAGATCTTTTTAGGTCGGGGAGAATCTATGATCTCTGACTCAGTTCGTTTGCTGGCTTCCATGGCTGCGATACGTTGTGTTTTCCACCAAATGGCAACCTGGAGTGTTGAAATACTATTGGGTAAATCTGCAGTGGGCGGAGTCACACAGACCAAAAAAAAACAACAACAGACATTCCGACACAGAACGCATATTCCAAAGTAGAATAACTGGCTGTAGAATCGTTTTGGGGAGCAAGTATGTAAACTTAAATATCTGCAAATATGGTATTTTTATGCTTTAGTACAGTAAAAAAAATACGAGACATGATCATAGCATGTGGAAAGTTATTTATCCTGCTTTATTTAACACTGATAATGCATCACATTTTGTACCTGAGTTTGCAGGCTGAAGATTTCGCTCCAGGATCTTCAGGATGTTTTCTGTCAGACACTTCACGTCACTGTGTGTGTCTGGATGGGAGCTCAGGACACTCAGTATGTCTGTTCCTCCTTCACTCTGAAGCATATTACACTCACATATTATCCTCACTCATCAGCTCCATCCGCAGCTCCTCCACCTCTGCTACATTATTCTGGAGCACAGAGAGGGGAAAAGATACACTGCTTTCAGTGTTGAGCAATCTATTCGTAATTGAAAGCATATAAACGTCTAGAACATAATAATAAAATCCACACAGTTCAATTGTGATAAAGTCAAATCACTCTAAAAAAAATGCTGGGTTGTTTCAACCCAACTTTGGGTCAAATATGGACTAACCCAACTGTTGGGTTAAATTTTTTTATTAAATTTTTAACCCAAAAGTTGGGTTAGTCCATATTTGACCCAAGGCTGGGTTGAAACAACTCAGCATTTTTTAGAGCGTAGATAAACCATAGCACGAAGAAGTTTCATTTGTAAAGGTTTCAAGGAGTCCAAACTGCCCCTGCTAACACTTTAAGACACAATAAGGCTCAATGAATCATTTTAGTTAATGCACTGGGATGCATGAACAATGAAAAATGGGATTAGTCTACTACGCTGTCAACAAGCAACCAATACTAGAATATTAACATTCTATACATTTAAAACCAAATTAGATGAAAGTTTTATAACATTTATGCAATTCTAAACATGTGTTAAATTACTTCAAAACAGTAAAACAGCAAAAAAGCATATATTCTGAGTACTTTATGGTACTTTATTTGTTACAATTATTAAACTATTGTTCAACACAGTCATTTTAAGTTAATTTAGATTTGGATGTGGTCACGTCAGTGTTTACTTTGTAGTTAATCAATTCATTTCCTCCAATTTTACCATATAACATGGTAAAAAAATACATTTACCAAAGATATAACACATAAAATATATTTACCAAAAGGCCCAGGAGCTTCTGCTGGATGGAGGACTCCGAATAATAAGACTGTGGAGGAGAAGATAGAGTGATGAGAAGATACAGGAAATACACAAACACTTAAAGGGATAGTTCACCTAAAAATGTAAATTCTGTGACCATTTACTCAACCCTGATCATGACGTTATATTAAGACATTCACATAAGTATACACAATAAGCAAATATCAACAAATGCCAGCAACTGCTCAATACAACCCCTTAAAAATCCCACAGACCCAGAAACGTAGTAAGAACATCGGTAAAACAGTCCATGCGACATCAGTGGTTCTTACTACGTTTCTGGAGCTGGGAACATTGAAGTTACATTGCTGTCTATGGAGGGTCAGAAAGCTCTCGGATTTCATCAAAAAATATCTTAATTTCTGTTCCGGAGATGAACGGAGGTCTTATGGGTTTGGAACGACTTGAAGGTGAGTAATTAATCAGAATTAGACAGAATTTTTATTTTTGGGTGAACTAACCCTTTAAATAAACTGGCATTAACTAGATGCACGAGAGCTCAGCTAAAGTGATAAAACGTCCAAAAATAAAATGCTGTCATTCCATCAGCTTAGCAGCAAATGTATTTGGGAAACTAAATGAATGGGGTTCAGTGCTGGAAATATTCTGTGTTTGAAACTATTGGTTGCCCCACGACACACATCACTTCCACATTTCGAAAAGAAAGTCTATGGAAGTGTCACAACTCTCTTTTCCAATGGCTCTCTGAAACATGTGCCTTGTTGCTAGAAGACACATGGCACATGTAAACAACATGTCTTCTAAAATCAGCTCAAAACAACAAGCGTGTTTGATATCCCTCAACTGGATGGAAACATATTTCTGTGTCTGTGTCCATCATACTCTACGCAAGTTTCTATGAGATCTCAAATCTGGCAAAAAATGTAGTGCAGTATATTCCAGCCTTTAGCTATGTGTGTGTGAGTGTAAGTGTTTGTGTGTGTTCACCTCCAGCAGCTCCATGTAGAGCTCTATTCCTTGGCACTGAATGAAATGGCGACACGCGGTGGGCGTCTCATCTGTCAAGTTCCACAGAGCGCTCAATGCAAACTTCAGAGTGGAGTCCACTACACCCAGAGGGGCCTTCTTCTGGACGATACTCAGCAACTGCTGGGCTTGCACAGAAAGGGGAATAAATGCATTGGTTGGGTCTACTCATGATTCATCTGTCCATTCAGTCATTTGCAAAAGAAGCTTCATCATTTAGCCATTCACATATCATATAAAACTTTAGGGAACAGAGAGAACACAATGCATGTGACAGTATGGTTAGTGTGAGGCCACATGATATGGTTTGAAGAACCTGTGCTGGTGTACTTGCTGAAATAAATGGGGCTGTCCTTTTTTAATACCTTAAGATTGCAATGCAGTCTGGGATGACTTGCTATTTGCTATTAATAGACGGGCGGTATTAGGTTGAGGGACTTTCTTATTCTATATTTCATTGGATGGACAATTTTATTTGACACTCTGTACAAGTCTTGAATATGTTTGGTTCGTTTAACCTTATGATAAAGGCTGTAAAATGTTTATATTTTCTGATCTGGGGTACACTAGTATAGACATGAACTAAAAACCACAAACTCCAATTTTGATGACTCTTTAATCCTCATGTTGTGTTCTGGTCATTTTGACCTGGAGAGGATTTTCTCTTTCAAATACTAAATAATGTTAGTGCATTGGACTAAAACCTACAGACTTTGCTCACACGTGTTATAGCAATTTATTTATTTATTTGTGGTTTTTGAGATTCCCTCCCCCACACACACATTGTTACACTCTCGACTAGGGCTGAAACGATTAGTCGACATTATTGACAACGTCGGCAATAAAAAATTGACGACAAATATTTTTGTTTTCGAGTAGTCTTTAAACTCATATGACCTAATGAAAGAGCCTGCGGTAATGCGGTTTGAAATTCAAGAGAAGACACAGTGATTCAGCGCATTTGAGTGCAAACGCAGCCAAACCTTGGAGCTGCGGCGGGTTTTAGGATGAATTAAACAACTAAAATAACAGCGGTGAGAAAGCAGCAGTTAAGAAAGCATCTGATTACAGCGATGGGGATGTTTGCACGAGCTCTGCAGTTCAGCACTCCAGTAAAATCCAGTCACGTCAAGTTTATTTATAGTACTTTATGCAATAGATAGTCTTAAATCAAGCAGCTTTACAGTATTAAACATGAAAAACCAGAGTCAGTGTTGCCTTCAGTTAGAATTACAACTTTATTTTCTGTTATAAAGCAGCTCTCCAGTGTGGAGCTAGCTAATGATAAAATATTTTTATTAGTGGGAAAAAAATTATTATTTAATTAAAGTGATGGATCTTGATCTTGGTCTATGTCAGGACATTTTTGATTATCATAGCCCTATACTGTTTTTTAAGAGAGGTTATTTTGTGAATAAAATAGTTTAGCCAAACATAATAAAGCGTCTTATCACTTACCTTTATTTTGTTTCTTATCCATATTACTTACAAAAGGAGATGTTAGGCAGAATGATGTCATTCAGTTACTTTTTCATTTAGCTAATTAAATGGTGAATGAGAGAGTTTCTCTGTCATCTCATTTTGTGTGCCAAATGTATTTATTTGTGTAAATTAATTGTATAATTGTAATAAATAATTGAGGGGGGTGGGGGGGGGGGGGGGGGTCTTCAGAAGCTGAAGTGCTTACCTTGTTAGAATATATATAGCTCAATATTTTTACTAACTGCAAAAGCTGAATAATCAATAAATGTCTAATGATTAATCAGTTAAAGTATCGACGATTAGTCGATTAATCGCTCTAATAATCGTTAGATTAATCGATTATCAAAATAATCGTTTGTTGCAGCCCTACTTGCGACGTTACCAGCCTACAAAAAATTGCTTTAGAAATATGGTATGCTATTATGAAATATTGGATTCAATCTTTTTATCAGCTTGTTTTCTTTCAATAAGCATAGGTTTTGTATTTCTTTTTGGAACTGATTGATCATAGGGCTCATTGATCTGAGCTTATGCACCTCAGTTTTGGAGTGAACATTGCCAAAATGATAAACAAATAATGCTTTTAAACCAATTTTATAGCATAATTATAGTGATAACATACCATAATGAGAGATTTACACGCAATTATTTTTTAAATAACTGTCATTTTTTATCAGGAATGGCAAATCAGGTAAAGGATTTTTAGCACAGCACTATGTTTAAAACAGCAACAGCAAATAAAACTACTTTTTTTACATTTACCTTCATTATGAACGCCTCAGCACCCAGTTCTGAGATCTCCTCTGTGCTCAACTGCGATGAAGTGTGAGAGAGCCTTTTACTCAGTAATAATGTACCAAAGATGAAAATGATATGATACCAGATTTTTGTTCATATAAGCAGATTTTAAAAGTCCATGCTGATATGTCTGCATAATTGCATATACGTCTCTCACACAATACCTTATTTCTTTTTTACTTTTGAATTCACTTTTATCTAGATAACACAGCAAAATGAATATATAGATCTTTATTTCTTTAATAATACTGTTGTTAGGGTTAGGTTTGTCCTGGTTTTAGACACTGAACAGAATGCAGGTGTTGCTGTAATGACCTTAGACACCAGTATGGAGACTACAGCCACCGCCATTCTCTGCACCGTCTGATCTTCATGACTCCCCAGCAACATCATTATCAGCTTAGCAGCTTCATATCTGTAGGGAAACAGTGGTCAAGATGGCGATAACCACTTCAACAATGCACAGTATATCTGAACAAGTTAAAATGCACTGAGGACACGTGTGTGGACTGACCTGTCAAATGGGACGACCTGTAAGATATGATCACTGCAAAGAGTAAGCAGGCAATTCTTCTGCAACTAAAAGCAAAAAAATAAACTCTTTAAATACTGATACTAGAACCATAGAGAGAGAAAAAATACCATGGAAATCAATGCGAACCAGCAACTACCATTCTTCAAAACATCTTCTTTTGTGTTCAACAGAACAAAGCAACTCGTACAGGTTTGGAACCACTTGAGGGAGACTAAATGATGACAGAAATGTCATTTTTGGGTGAACTATTCCTTTAGTTGTTTATGGCTCAAACCATTTGGGATGGTTCTACCTGCTCGTGGTTTGGGAAGTTCTTCATGGCTGTAAGAAGCTGCTGAACTACATTTCCCAGCAGGCGTAAGGGCATCCCCAGCACCAGCTCCTGTACGGTCAAGTTAAACACACAAGCTGAACATGCAGAGAATCTGTGTGGTGTCGCATCCCAGCCAATACCAGCTGAAACAGGAACAGACACATGGGCACACTATGTAAATGTTATTCATGCATTTTTAAAGATGAGCCAAGATCTTTTATAATAAAGGGAAGTTTTAAAGCATTGTATAAGATGTCATGATGTAATTTAAACTATGCCATATTGTAACTATGCCTTACAAAATTACTCATTTTATCTGAATTTATTCATTCATTTAAAACATTCCAATTAAATTCAATTTATACACAGAATGACTTCAAACACACCTCTTCTATAATGAGAATTCATTTCTGAACTATATTTTTGATATACATTTTTGCTTCACTGCTTATTAATATTTGAGAAATTGTTGTTGGCCAAATTAAAGTCATGTGATACGACCAGCAAAGTCATGTGGTGCAACCACATGCAGAAAAAAAAAATCAGGAAATGACTTTATAAAGTCTGTGTGTATGCAGATTAATAACTTTTAAATATCAGATAAGTTGACCTTTTCGTGACAAGGCAAGGTTAGTTCAAGCTTTAAAATGTCATGTGGTGCGACTCCTAAAAAACATAATGATATTCATAAATTGATATAAAAAAAAAACAGTATGCAAAATATTTTGAAAATAATTAATTATGTATTCAAGATGTAACAAAACACTTTTATAGTGCTTTACAATAAATGCAAACGTTTCTTGAAAATGGCATTAAAATTCCAAATTATTTGAAACCAGCATAAATACTAAAACATATGGGCTTTAAAATAGATTTTTCATTTTCTTTATAACTGACACTCATGTTTATCACTGATTCTAACAAACCAGCCTGTTCATGTTTAGTTAACAAATACAGATCAGATAATAGAAGAATTTTTTTGTACCTTTAAGATGTGTGGCTGAGGGTCTTCCGTGTCACTGGTGTGACTGTAGAGATGAGCAAGAACCTCCCGTATGAAACTCTCGCGGTCGCTGTATCTCCTCAAGCACTCACACAGCTGGGTTAAGTTGGACTCTCCAGCCACCTGCATGTGTTTACAGATTAGTACGTATTTGCAGCTCCTGGCAAAATCTGCTGTTAGTTCTGACTCAATGGGATGGCAGTGAAATGTATTTTTTTGCAAGTTAACCAGACTTTTGACTATCGGCAAGAACCCTGGCTCACTTTGCTGCTTATTCTGGTCAGGAACAACCAGTTTTTACATTCAGTTTCACTGTAAATCTGAAATAGTAATTGCAGTGGATCCTGTCTGCTTCACTGGCTGCTCTCCCATCAGTATTTACTGCATCATGACACTAAATATTAGATTAAACCAGTCATGAATTGCATTTTTACTAGTGCAGTCAAACGATTAATCGCATCCAAAATAAAAAAAAAAGTTGTATACATAATATATGTGTGTACTGCATATATTTATTATGTACACTATATATAAATACACACACATGCATGTATATATCTAAGAAAAATATTTTATGTTTATGTATTACATATATTGATAAATAATATAAATTATTGAATATACATGAATAAATGTAAATACATGTACTATTTTCAAAAATATAACATGAATGTGTGGTATTTATATATTAATAATAAATATACACCAGTCTGCCACACATAGATTATGTAAACAAAAACTTTTATTTTGAATGCGATTAATCTTGACAGCAGTATGTCTATAATATATATATATATATACACACATACAGTATGTATTTTGAAAAAATTTACATGTCTAAATATTATTATACCATGCATGGTGTGTATTTATATGTACATAATAAATATACACGCATATATTATTCAAACTAAAACCTTTATTTTGGATGTGATTAAAGGCACAACATGTAAGTTTTCGCCACTAGAGGGCGCATATTCAAAATAAACAAATAGACAAAGGCGTAGTTTGATGACGCCGTGACTAAGTGTGGAATCATGGGAGTTGTGGTCTTCATCCCCACAGCCGATGCAATCCGACGGGACTCGGGCAGAAATCATGTTCATAGATGAGCTAATGATTTGTTAACGTAGTAGACAAATCTGAAAGCCGTCGAAGCGAAACGAGGCGCTGAACGAGCGCGACACACGGCTCGAAAGCAGTGGAGCTTTTATTATGCCACAGTCGAGCGCTTCCGCTGCTTCCGGTCGTGCGTATGTGGGGTAAAGCAGCGCTGTTTTATCATACTAGATACATTGAAAGTTCTGTTATAATGCTACTCTGTGCGGTCGTCACCGGTCTAATAAAACGCACAACATATTCAAGCGTCTTTGGTGTTTCTCTGTTTTCTACAAAACAAAACAAAACCGGGAATCGAGGGTTTACGACGTCATTGGCAGGCGACGCAATGACCAGAAACGAGCCACTTGCTATTTCTGGATTTAAACATTCTTCGAAACATTTGGGATAATGTAAGTACACAAGTCAGCAAAATATATAACACCGTTCTAGTGGTTTTTGGATATTTGAAAAAAAAAATCGTACATATTGTGCCTTTAATCGTTGCCCAGCACTAATCAGAACATCAGGTAACAGATCTCGCATGCAACTAAACGGGTTACAGCGAGCAATCGTACCCTCATCAGCCATCTTGTGCAGAAGCTGATCGGCCAGCTCTTGAGGAAACACAGGGCAGTGGCGGAAGTGTGCGACTTGTGCGACACAAAGCACTTCCACGTTGTGGCACACCCAGGCCATGCTAATGTCAGTCAGGGAGGAAGGACTCTCTTCATCCTGAAACAAAAACTATATGTATAATGTTGTTCCTGATGAATTCTACTGATGATGCCTTTAGTCTGTTCTGTTGTCTTATACAGAGTAGCAGATGTTTTCTAGACTCATAGAGATTATTCTGCATGAGTTATAATGAACCAAATCAAATCAAGAGTAAAATAATAAGTACAATTTTTTATTATACAATTCTAATTTTGCCCACAAACTTTCGAGGCAAATGTATTCAAATCATTACCATGTTAAACAAATACATTTAACCCTTGTGCTGTTCTGAAAAGCCTCGATCTAATTGGTATTTCTTTTTGACACTGATTGATTATAGACCTCGAAAACTGATGTGCATAAGTTGAGATCAATGAGGCCTATGAACAATCAGTTCTAAATATAAATACAAAGTGTCTGCAAACTGTTGACAAAACAAGATTTGGAGATAATATACCATAATTATAGAGTTACAAAAAATGTTTTAAAGTAAGTAAAGTAAGAAAGTAAATAAATATACGCTAAATATATGTTATAAACACTGAAGCTCAATGACATATATTTTTGAAATTGAAAATATATTTACTGTTTCAACCGAATACAACAAACTATTCATTATTATTATTTATTCATTACATTTTTTTATTCAAATGTGTCGTATGTTTGACGTTACAGACCACAAATGAAGTTTTCCTCATATGTGACTGTATTTCTTGGAAATAAATACATCAAGGGGAAAATATATTTTTAAATGCTTTTTAAAAACTTTATATTAAGGAAATTGATTATATATATATATAATTGTTTTTACTGTGGTATAGTCTGTTTGCATAGTCTGTCTGTTGCTATTTGCACAAAACATTGTAAAAAGAACTGAAAATTACACGTAATAAATGCATGCAAAATTTCCTTTCACCTACAATAACTTATAATACCTAACACTTGTATGGCTCTTGAACTTTTTTTCATTTCTTTTAAAGTTCAATCAGAGATCAAACTTGCCACTGTAAAGTAGTATTTAGATCACTTCATCTCTTACACGCCGTGTAGTTTGTTAGTGAGCAGAAAATAAAGTAACTCACCATCACAGACGCGATGCAACAGTTGAGTGTTCAGCTAAACTTCAAGCATTGCGTGGTGGGCGTGTCTTTAGTGCCGTACACGGCTGTTTATGGTGGTGGGCGTGTCTTCAGGTTACAGAAGCGCTTAGCACAGACTTTTGATTGGTTGCTTGCGCAGCGTCATCAAAGCCGCTCTTCATAAGCACAGCTGGCAGCAAATTAATAACAAACGCAATGTGGATGCTGCCTTAGCAGAATATACTACTGTAATTTCTTTCAAATACAGGTTAGTACCGTTTGTTTTGTTACAATAAAACAGTACCTTTAAAAAGGGAACTTGTTATTAACCTCCACTATCATACAATAATGATAATAAAAGAATGAGAGTGATATTTTTTTTAAAATGCATTGAAAAAATTCAGTTTCACAAATGTATTTCACAAATAATTATGAAACAGTAAATAACACATTGAATTAAATCTGACATTTTGAAGTAGAAAGACTGAAATAGGCAAGTATTTCTTGTATTTTTTTTTCTGGGCAAAAATATGGCAAAAAAATAAATAAATAAAAAGGCAAATATATGCTAAATGTGGATTAATAATATTTTTGAAATGGAAAATATATTTAGTTTCAACCCTCACATACCAAAATATATTTTATAATTTATTTCAGGCATTTATTTCCAGTCTTACAGTAGCCAATACATTAAGGCCTAATGCAAATGTGGATAAAATATCCTACTAGATTGCTATATATTCACAAATGTTATAGACAACAAATCAACTTTTTCTTCAAATGTGCCATATTTATTTAAATATAGAGGCCAAAATGTATTTTAAATGCTTTATTTATATACAGTATATATATATGATGGATGCATTTAAAAAAAAAAAAAGTGAAAAGTGACATGACATGTGGCCAAGTATGGTGACCCATACTCTGAATTAGTGCTCTGCATTTAACCCATCCAAGTGCACACACACAGCAGTGAACACACACACCCGGAGCAGTGGGCACCATTAGGCTGCGGCGCCCGGGGAGCAGTTGGGGGTTCGGTGCCTTGCTCAAGGGCACCTCAGTCGTGGTATTGAAGGTGAGAGAGCGCTGTACATTCACTCCCCCCACCCACAATCCCTGCCGGTACGAGACTCGAACCCGCAACCTTTGGGTTATAAGTCCAACTCTCTAACCATTAGGCCACTACTTCCCAAAACAGGTAAATTCCACCAGTACAACCAAAATCACTTGGTTTACACATCACCTCGAACACAAAATGTTACTCATCATCCCGTAACTCCAAACGTGTTTTAAAACAGTGACAAAACTGCAATGCTGCCAAAATGAAGTGTGTCTGGAGCGTATCGAAGCATCTGCCCAGAGGTGTGTTTAGGAGCCTTGAGCAATTATCAGTAGAGAGCAGGTCACATGCTTTCCTAACAAAAACCCGCACAAGACCAAACTTACGTCAGAATGAACCACAAACAAAGTAGTGTTTGTATTGGAATAGCATGGCCTCATTTGCAGACTGTGACCTGTGTTAGAGACGTTTCTTTATCAAACACCAATACAAATGCCACATTCCAGCTCAGATGGAGCAGATGCAGACGCACATGAAGTTAAATCTCAAGTCTGTGTATCTGTTGCATAGTTTAGAGGGAGCTTGGCTTGTAGGCAAAACAAAGACATAAATGAGTCAGTATGTATTTTTAAACATAAACATAAAATGCTGGTTTATTAACTAAAACTAAAATTAAAAGCATACACTTTTTTTCATTGCTTGTACTATAAATACAATTAAATATAAAAAGTTTTTAGGCCAGCTAGTTGTTAAGGCAAACTTTTGTTTACCTCGATGTACTAAGCTAAGCGGACTATGAAGAGGATTAAAGAGAAGATGTACTAAGCTAAAACTAAAACGGAAATGGATATATATATATAGTATATATATATACACTGTAAAAACAAATCCGTAAAATTTACAGTAAAAAACCGACAGCTCTGGTTGCTGGAATTTTACCGTAAAAAATACGATATCAATGTTTTAGGTTTTATGGTTTAAAAGTTTTTTTTTAAAAGGTTAGGTTTTTAACTTTTACAGATAAATACAGTAATTTCATTAACTGATTTAATGTTAATATACCAACCTATTGAAGTACTGAAATCTGTTTTGTATCTTTTTAATACACTGATAAGGGCTTTTTCACTTCCAAAAACGGTATACTTCCGTAAAATTAATGTCCAATACATGTAAAGTCCAATACAGTTTTTCACCGTATATAACCATTTACTATATTAAAATAATTAACTATAGAATTTATGATGATGTATATGGAGGCAAAATATATTTTGTATGCTTTAAAATACAGTTAATATTTAAAAATATGTTTTCAAAAATACACAAAAAAGGGCCAAAAAAAAAATGGATTGTAGAATAAACAATTTCAAAAACATATATTTGAAACAATTTTAGAAATATATATTTTTGGACTATTTTGGTATATTTGTAAAATTTAAAAAATTATGTGAAAATAATAGATATATATATATCGATATATATATATATATAAAATATCCTCTATATATATAATATATATATATATTGTTTTTTTACATTAAGGGAATTAATTAGTTGTTTTAAATTGTCAGAGCCAGAGAAAAGTTTGTTTTTTTTTTATAAAAATTTCAAGATAAATAAGAATACATGACTATAAATTAGCTCAGCATCATTGTCAAAAAATAGTGCACATGACCCAGTAGAGGACATTGTCATTACTTATCACACAACCCGCTGTTTAATTACAGTGATTTATGATACAAATTTATTATAGGCTTTTTAGTGACTTCACAGTCAAATTCACACTGTTATATGAAACACAAAATAATGTGACCATATGTGACCGTTGCCTTTATTTACAGTATGTCAGTGTGGTTTTATTGTGTTTCTTTGTTACCCACAGCTATAGCAAAAAATATGATGCGAGTGAAATTTGAGTTTGGAAGACAGAATTCACTAAATATGCCCTAAATTAAGAAATATAGAACATACTATATAACCAGAGCAAGAGAAACTATGCTTGCAGCATAACTGAGGTTGGCTCTTAAAACCAACCAAATGCACTGCAATGGAGGTCAAAGCACATATAATGATTCATATTCTCTAATCTGTGCGTGCTAACAGAGACAAAATGAAGCCGTGAAGCTGGAAACACACTGGCCATGGCTCTGGATACGCACGTCCTGATCTTGGCATAGTTTTCCATAAATGACCAGAAATAGACTCAGTATCACTTGTGCTTATTGAAAAGTGCAATGTGATCCTGCCAAAAGCATAATCCATGATATTTTGTTCCATTTAAAGTGGATTGTTTGTATTATACGTGTGTATTACGTTTGTATTATGTATTTGTTTGTATTAAACAGAAAGGAAAATGTTAATGGAGCCAGAGATGTGTTTGAAGCTGATGTTATCAGGATCAATATGTAAGAGACTGCATAAACAAATTCTGCCATTTGTGGATATATTATTATCATATAAATGCAAAAATAAACAATTCTATTTGGACGTCTCAATTTGTAAAGGTGCTTATCGCCATGAAACAAAATATCGAATATGAGTGATAACATTACAAAATGTCTTCACTTGACTCTATAGAGGAGGTCAGCTTTCGTTTGTGATGGATTGCATTTGAAAAATTGTAAATGAAAACCATTGAATCAAACATATTATAAATGCATTTCAGCATTAATGACAGTTTGATGAGAGGAACTGGTTACAACTTCATTTACTGCATAGTTTGAGGAAACACAGGGCAGTAGTAGAGATGCCAGTTATGTAGTTTCTGCTCACAGATTATGCAGAATAGACTTGAAACTAACCAATTTGATGCATTATTTATTATTACTGTCCTTACTTGCAAGGGAGGAACTGGAAGAACAGAAAACTGGCAACTGCTTATAAGGCCTTTCCAGTTAAACCAGGCCTACGCACATAAAATGTGTGTCTTAACATACAGGTGAATCTCAATAAATTAGAATGTCGTGGAAAAGTTCATTTATTTCAGTAATTCAACTCAAATTGTGAAACTCGTGTATTAAATAAAAATGCACTCAGACTGAAGTAGTTTAAGTCTTTGATTCTTTAATTGTGATGATTTTGGCTCACGTTTAACAAAAACCCACCAATTCACTATCTCAACAAATTAGAATACTTCATAAGACCAATAAAGAAAACATTTTAGGGAATTGTTGGCCTTCTGGAAAGTATGTTTATTACTGTACATGTACTCAATACTTGGTAGGGGCTCCTTTTGCTTTAATTACTGCCTCAATTCGGCGTGGCATGGAGGTGATCAGTTTGTGGCACTGCTGAGGTGGTATGGAAGCCCAGGTTTCTTTGACAGTGACTTTCAGCTCATCTGCATTTTTTGGTCTTTTTTTTCTAATTTTCCTCTTGACAATACTCCATAGGTTCTCTATGGGTTTCAGGTCTGGTGAGTTGGCTGGCCAGTCAAGCACACCAACACCATGGTCATTTAACTAATTTTTGTTTCTTTTGGCAGTGTGGGCAGGTGCCAATCCTGCTGGAAAATGAAATCAGCATCTTCAAAAAGCTGGTCAGGCAGAAGGAAGCATGAAGTGCTCCAAAATTTTTTGGTAAACGGGGGCAGTGACGTTGGTTTTCAAAAAACACAAGGGACCAACACCAGCAGATGACATTGCACCCTAAATCCTCACAGACTGTGGAAACTTAACACTGGACTTCAAGCAACTTGGGCTATGTGCTTCTCCACTCTTCCTCCAGACTCTAGGACCTTGGGTTTCCAAATGAAATACAACCGTTCTTCTCATCTGAAAAGAGGACTTTGGAACCACTGGGCAATAGTCCAGTTCTTCTTCTTTTCCTTAGCCCAGGTAAGACGCCTCTGACTTGTCTGTGGTTCAGGAGTGGCTTAACAAGAGGAATACGACAACTGTAGCCATATTCCTTGACACGTATGTGTGTGGTGTCTCTTGATGCCTTGACTCCAGCCTCATTCCATTCCTTGTGAAGTTCTCAAATTCTTGAATCGATTTTGCTTGACAATCCTCATAAGGCTGCAGTTATCTCGCTTGGTTGTGCATCTTTTTCTTCCACAATTTTTCCTTCCTCTCTACTTTCTGTTAACATGCTTGGATACTGCACTCTGTGAACAGCCAGCTTCTTTTGCAATGAATGTTTGTGGCTACCCTCCTTGTGAAGGGTGTCAATGAATGTCTTCTGGACAACTGTCTACAGCAGTCTTCCCCATGATTGTGTAGCCTAGTGAACCAAACTGAGAGACCATTTTGAAGGCTCAGGAAACCTTTGCAGGTGTTTTGAGTTGATTTGCTGATTGGCACGTCACCATATTCTAATTTGTTGAAATTGGTGTTTTTTTTTTAAATGTGAGCCAAAATCATCACAATTAAAAGAAACGAAGACTTAAACTACTTCAGTCTGTTTGCATTGAATTTATTTAATACACAAGTTTCACAATTTGAGTTGAATTACTGAATTAAACGAACTGTTCCACGACATTCTAATTTATTGAGATGCACCTGTATATGGCAGCCATTGCAGGTCTGTATTACATATTAAAATTGATATTAAGACACACAACACTAAACTGTCTTATTTAACAGTCTATGAAATGCGTTTCTGAGCTGTTCGGTCGAGATATCATCATGCAAACACAATTCACAGTGTACAGCAAAGTATGCTGCTTTGCGAGCTCAACCGGAGTAGTGTTTGAACACTAGTTATTTAAGTGTGCAACTTTCACTGTCAGAAGGCAGACAATGCCAACAGTACACAATGTTCCCTACTGAGGGAACTCCCCCTGTGTGCAGCTGGCACGAAACGCAGCATGACCTTTTGCACATTCAAGAGCTTCAAAATCGCCGTGACATTTTTCTTGACACATTTAGACATTTTTATTATTTCGTAAACCTCATAAATGGCTCAGGGAACTCAGAATTATGACTTTAAACAAGTTGTTCGAGAAAGGCACCAACGGCACAATGCAGGACAAAAACGGACCGTAGCATAATCGCGGCGAGAGGGGGGTCCCGACTTAACATTAACACAAGAGTGGCTTTAAATAATAAGTGTATATAATTTAAACACAATTTAACAAATATGTTTCACCCGTTATTCTTATAAAAGCAAAGGCAGAGTACAATATCAACAAAGTAATAATAACAACAACACAACGACATCCAGTTTAAACCCCCCCCCCCCCATGCAGATAAATGGTATCGTCCTCAGACACTTAAATCGTCCCAAACCTTATAAGAGTTTGATTTAGTCGCGGCTCGCCGTTCAGTTGGATATTTAGACGAGTACATGATGTTGACCATGAAGGCTATTCTAAGCTTTATTGCCAAGTTTTATTTTTAATGACTTGCTGCCAAATTATAACAACTGGGCACTTGGATTAAGACACGAAAAACGGGCATTTTTCGACTTTTTAACATTGTTAAGCCGTTTTTACGTCGTTATCTCAGATATAGCAACCGGACAGTGGTTTATAACTCTCTGACGTTACGATTTACGTGATTTAAAAGGGCTTAATTCACTTCTGCAACACGATCCATTGTTATAAAGATGTCCTCATCGTCTGCAGAACCGTTTTTCTACATCGAAATGAGTCGAGTGAGCGCCGCCGGCACTGGTACGTAACTTTATTTCTGTTTTATTCGCGTCTCGTCTTTTTATATTTGGCGTTTATTCGGTTTAAGTCGCTCTGCCTTTGTTCCGGTTCAAACGCGACCTAAGTGTCAGGCGTTACTCTCGACGCCGCGTCGGTGTTCAGTGACGGTAGGGACAGTTGTGAGAGTTAGTTCGTGTTATATAAAAGTCAGTTAAGCAGTCTTGGGGCTTTTGAATCGTTGAGTTCTGCGTGTCTCAACATGTCACCGCCGAGTTCACTCGGGTCAGCGGAGCAGGAATATCAGGCCGCCGAACTGCCGAGCCTACTATGGCGAAGCGCTAGCTTATGAATATTAAATAGGCAATGATGACGTAGCTTGGTAACAGACCCTGAGCGTCCAATCACCTAACTCGATTAGTCTCGCGGAGTCTTTAGTTCAGCCAATCGTAGAGCTCCGCTGGTCGACGTCGCTTTACGTTGTAAATATTCCCAAATCCTAACTTTCTCCGTAGTAGCGCTGCTAAACTCGCGAGCAGCGGGAATACCGGGGGAGTCCTGAGCGTGCACAGCTGTCACTTCACAGCTCAGAGCTTCATGGTGTCTCTGGTTAAGAGTATTACACGAGAGAGTAGGCCAGAAGTAAAGTTTCTGTCTCATTAAAGAAGTCGTGGCTGCCGCTGCTTAGCACGTTTAGACATTACGGTGCTTTTTTGTTCTCTATAGTTTCTATTCAACAGCTAGCACTCTCTATTCTAATTTTATTAATTAAAAAAAAATTGTCCCTTTTTAGATTTGCGCACTATTCATTTACTAACTGCTTTTTTCTAAAAAAAAAAAACACCGAACACTAGCTTCTCTATTCTATTTATTTTCTTTTATTTATTATACAATTAACAAAAGCAAAAAAGGCCTCTAACGCTAGCTTGCGCTATTCTTTTTCTATTCGAGCTGTTTTCTTTTTATTTATTATATAATAAAAACTAAACTGCTAGTGTTTAATCCTTGTATCATTCGATCATTCGTTTTTTGATTTAATATTGAAAGTAGAAAAATGAGAAAATGGCTCCTTTTTAATTTTTTTGTTTTTTTTTCCATAAATGAAAAACGAGAATTCAGCTTAAATTTACGTTTTTCGTTCATGGGTGGAAAAATGCATAAACAGCTTGAATATTTGATTTCTACAATTGGTCGGAAATTAAACACCCGTTTCTGCTGATTGGTCAGCCGAAGATCAAACCGTACCGTCATCAGTTCTTCTGCAGCAGAATAATAGTCCTCTGCTGTTGCAGTTGTACGGATTAATAACCCATTTAATCAATTTCATATTTTTCTCATCAAACAGACTAATGAATAGCTCGACAGAACTCGTACCGGGGCAGAGTCTAGACAGGGCTTTCTTCTGTGTAGACCAGCGGTTCTTAAAGTGATCGGGGGTCCAAGAAATAATATAGCCTTAATATTGCTATAGCCTAAAGTTTTTCCAGACTGTAAAGTCGTTTTTTTAATCATGATACATAGGCCTACTGTCATTTATTCCAAAGTGACTTATATGATACATTTAACGTCAAATAATCTAAATGAAGCCTTTTAAAAGACGAGTATTCCCTTTGGTTCATGTTTGTGGCATGCGCCAGAAAGATGCTCAGCTGATGCAAATAATATAATTTATATCTACACAGAAGAAAGAACTGTCTAGACTCTGCCGCTGTACGAGTTGTGTTGAGCTATTCATTTGACTGTTTGTTTGATGAAAAAAAGATTAAATGTAGTTGCAATAAATGCGTTAAGAATCCATACAACTGCAGCAGCGGAGGACTTTTATTCTGCTGCGTGATACTGCGGAAGAACTAATGAAGGCACGGTTTTGATCTTCGGCTGACCAATCAGCAGCAAGGGGCGTTTAATTCCCCTCCCACATACTGGTTCGAAATCAAATATCAAGCTGTTTATTCATTTTTCCACCCATGAACGAAAAACGAAATTTAAGCTGAATTCTCGTTTTTCGTTTTTTGGAAAAAAACTAAAAAATGAAAAAAGGAGCTGTGTTCTCATTTTTCTACTTTCAATATTAAATCAAAAAACGAATGACCGAATGATACACGGATTGTGTTTGCTTCCGTTGTGTGTTATGATGATGAATGGATATGTAAATAATCTGACAAAAATGAAACTTTTCAAAGACGAGAGGCGAAAATGTTAATGCTTAATCATATTTTCCGTGTGAAATAGTTTAAATACTTAAATGCAATCATCTCAGAATATTAAATCTATTAAACATATTTTTTTTTTTATACATCTGTTTCTTTTAAATATCTATTTTTTTATATTAATATTGTAATTTTTAATTTCCAGAGACCAAGACCTGACAAACTGGCAATTTATTATAAACTGCTGGTGGTTTTCCAGTGAAACTAGGCTAGAAATGTAACAATTGCTGAACTGTTTAGTAGCCTATTGTCTCACACTTATGTTTTATTATGTTTCTTCAACCAGAAATCAGTAGCGACGATCATCTCCTCGGAGAAATGGAGCCCAGTGATTTACTACAGGAGGCCGAGTGGTACTGGGCTGACATATCCAGGTAAGATTGCGTTTTTATTTAAAGGTGGGGTATGTGATTTTTCAAAAGCGCTTTAGAAAACTGATTCGGGCCGAGTCGCAAAAGAAACTTGTAGCCAATCAGCAGTAAGGGGCGTGTCTACTCGTGATGTGGAGGAGAGAGCATTCAGTGCACTGGACGGACATTAGCCGAGCCGAGCGACAGCCAGATAGAGATGGCGGATAAAAAACAAAAGAGGAAAACGTCTGCCGTACGATAAGGCAAGAAGTAGGACCTGGAGAGAACTCAAGGAGCGGAGGCCTGCGATCGGACGCCGAGGTTGCTTTGTTTCTTCTCGATAGGCGAGTAACACCGTGTCTGCAACAGCTGAAGTCTGCCTACACTGGACGCGATCAAACCACCGTTGAAAACCATTTGAAATTTGGCAGCAGTTTTCTGTCGGGATTTGTTGCGCCGCGCCGCTCACATCTGGTGTAGACATGGTGTAACATTGGTTTTGCTTTGTTTCACAGAACTAATCGTTGCCTGGGTTCCGTACGTATGTGTGGGGTGGAGCTATCAAAATAGGGGCGATACCCTTTTGGGGTAGGGGTTTGTTTGTTTTGGTGATTTCAGATATCAACATTGGCTACCAGAAATCGCTTACCCTGCGTTTTAAAGCATTTATCAGTTTGCTTGCTTATTATTCAATTAATACCACTTACAACCAAACTCCACTGTGTCGAACCATTAGGGAGGAGGTGAATGAAGTTCTCCACGGCATGCCTGACGGTGCTTTCCTGGTCCGAAATGCTTCCTGCAAGCGGCAGGGAGAATATACATTAACCGTTAGGTAAGGATCGCATGTTTCGGGATTCCTGCTTTGTTGAAAACACAGCAGTTAAGTGTTATGAACTGTCTTTAACTGAAAAATGAGTGTTTACTATTGTCATTTTGCATTATTAACACACTATTTTCCTAATTAATAGGACCTTTCTTTGTCTCTTTCAGTCACTCAGATTCTCCTTTTCCCCTCTATCTCTCTCGTCCCTCCTTGCTTGACACAATCTGTATTGTCAAAAGCGCTATATAAATAAAGGTGACTTGACTTGACTTATTAGCATCAGACAGTGGCCAACCAATCATTAGCCACTTTCATGCATGAAACAGACTTTGCTTGCTGCACATTAGCGCCAACGTCATTGAAACTGATGTGATTAGCTTGTATTTTAGCATCAGGTTAATTAGCAGGCGGTGTAAATATACAGAAAAACTGCACTTTGTTTGTTTTGTTTAAAAAGTTAAAGATATGTACAATTTTTACTCATTTTAAAAGTACCTATTCCAAAAAAATACTTGCGTGACAGTAAAAATATCCACATTTGTAAAAATATGTAAAGCATCCACATTTAATTGTACTTAAGTATTGAAAAGTTAAAGCTTTTTACATTGAAAACAGCCGTAGAGATTCTCAGCAGGTGTTAAAGAAACCCAACATCCTTAAAGCTGTTCCTTGAGTATTTCCAGCAGATGGTTTTACACTAGATTGATATTTGAATAGTTATTTTTAGACTAATAATCATGCACTCGATTCAAGTTCAATCTACAGAGGAGATGTTATTAAATAAACACATTACTAAAGTTTAAAGTCTGTGTCTGAAAGGGATCATGCTTTACACCGCTGCTAATTTAATAGTTTTTTTTTTGCACCGTATAGATAATTTACTCTCTTTTTGCTTATCAGAGCATCCTAACCTTGAATTTTCTTAAATGTAATTTGCTGTTTAGTTAATCTCATTTGCAACTTCTTAAGCAGGCAAATAAGACTGCAAGTTGCCGGATATGATTTGTTGTAATTTCCACGGCATTCATAGAAAAGGCTGTATGTGTGAAATCCCCCACAGGAACAATGGCACCAACAAACTCATCAGGATCCACCATCAAGATGGCAAATTTGGGTTCTCCGAGCCTCTGACCTTCAGCTCGGTGCCGGAGCTGATCTCTTACTACAGGCATCGGAGCTTAGTCCAGTACAACAGCTCCCTGGATGTCACGCTGGCTTATCCCGTGTCCCACTGTGACCCGCTTCCTACCTCGTCTGTGAGTCTCATGGGGAAGATCATCTTGGTTGAAAGGCATCTTTTGTTAATGTATTTATTTTTTTTCTCCAACAAGTGAACACCTTTAGTGATTAAACGTATTGCGTTTTCAGGATCTGCCTGTGAAGGAAGAGTTTTTGAGTGCAACTAGAGAGAAGCTCCATGAATGTTTGAGACTGTTTCAGAAGACTGCCGAGTATGACCAGCTGTATGATGCTTGCACTACGCTGTTACAGGTAAGACATGGAAAAGGTTCAAATCAGCGTTATTATAGTGTTGTGTTTTTTTATATTCTTTTCAATTCGCAACTGAATTTCTGTTTTAGTATTTTTCTTCAATTTCTTTGGTAGTTTGTATTAGTTTTTATATTAAAAAAACAATACCATGTGGTTATGTTATTTTATTTTTATTTTATTAATATATATTAGGATGTTCATTTTAACCGGTTTAACCGTTAACCGACCGGGTGGAAAGAATTGACCGATTACTACAATCAGTTAAGTTTAAAGTTTTAAAAAAAAAAATTTTTTATTTTTTTTTTTTGGCCTTTATTAAAATTTAAAAAGGTTTGCTGCATGGTTGAAATATGCTATGTGTATAAAAAAAATAGTTTTTTAGAGGGAAACAAAACAAGTCGCATTTTATTGTTTGATTCAGAAATGGGCAGATGTTTACAAACATTATAATAAACACTGTAAACATAGCTAGGCTGTTTTAGTTCCCCTCACTCCACAACAAATCCTTTCAATTAACAGTATTTAGAAAAGAACAAGAATTACAAATATAAGAAGCTATAGCAATATAAACGACAAGCCAAAACGAATTAATTTAGTCTAAAACGAAACTGAAACCAATGCTGCGTCTCTCATTCGACACAAAATCAAATGTTTCCGTATTCACGATGTATTTGAATGCCAAAATATTATTTATTATGTAGCCTACTTCACTGGCGTTCCAATATCCACGTAAAACTAAATGTTTTGCATAACATCACGGCGGTACGGTGATAACACTTAACGGCACAGATTTTACTACATATTTGAACGGAGCAGTGTGTTTTTTTCCATATGTTTGACAGACTATTTTATTATGGTAATGAACAGGCTGCATTGTCAAGGTAGCAATGCTTAACTGTGTGCGCGCATGCGGCACCGGCGCAATCACTTGAGTCTTTTTCCTTCTAACAGTGGAAGCAACTACTCCTTTTAGTCATAAAGATAATCGGAATTGTAAAAGGTTTGCCTTTATTTGTGTACATTCACAATAAAAACAAATCTTTGTGCTTTTGTAAAATAAGCCTAAAGAAAAATAGGATGCCGCTTTCTGCCGTCTTGGTTTCCTTTCACGCAGCACAAAAATGAACCGAAACTCTGCATACTAGGTTACTTGTTGGACAGTTTCTTCCGTTTTCTAAATTTATTATTTAAGTAAAATATATTTCTCGTATAGGCCTATTTATCGTTATATATATAGGCCTATAGCCTAGCTTTACTATGTTTTTTTCTCCGCTGGCAGAAGCGCTGCAGGTGTGTGATGTGATATGATGGCCATGTGAATCCTCATTTTCTGTTGTTTGCTGCTTTTTGCGCATGCAAAATGAATCCCCGGAAAACAAATGTTAGTATTTTTTTAACGGGTCACAGACACTTATCCTTTCTAATTTAATTCAATTCTAATTTAAAATAATCTTGTCGGTTAACGGTTAACAATCGGTTAACGAGCGTCGGTTGTCGGTTAGGAAAAATAACCACACTACCAGTCAAAAGTTTGCGATCCGTAAGACTTGTAATGTTTTTTAAAGAAAAGTCTTTAAGCCTCATCATGCTGCATTTATTTGATTAAAATACAGAGAAAAAAAAAAAAAAACCCTTCCCCCTTCTGCAAATATTATTACAATTTAAAAATAATTGTTTTCTATTTTAATATATTTTAACATTTAATTTATTTCTGTGATGCAAAGCTGAATTTTCATCATCATCATTATTCCAGTTTTCAGTGTCACATGATTATTTAGAAATCATTCTAATATGCTAATTTTTTATTAGAATTATCAATGTTGGCAACAGGTGTGCTGCCAAATATTTTTTTTTTTGGAAACTGCGATCTTTTTTTTTTTTTTTAGGATTCTTTGATGATCAAAAATTTAAAATAAGAGCATTTATTCAATATTAATATTTTATAACAATATAAGTCTTTACTATCAGTTTAACACATCCTTGCTGAATAAAAGTTTTTAATTTCTTTCAAAAAAGAAAGAATAAAAATGTACTGACCCAAACTTTTGAACTGTAGTGTATATTGTTAGAAAATATTTCTATTTTGAATATTCTGTTCTTTTTAACTTTTTATTCAGCAAAGAATCCTGAAAAAAAAAAAGTATCACGGTTCCCCCCAAAAAATATTGAGCAGCACAACAGTTTGCAGCACTGATAATAAATCAGCATATTATACTGATTTCTGAAGATCATGTGACACTGAAGACTGGAGGAATGAGGTGAATTCAGCTCGAATCACAGGAATAAATTTGATTTTAATGTATATTAAAATAGAAAAATGTTATTTTACATCATAATAATATTTCACAATATTACATTTTTTTTTCTCTGTATTTTTGATCAAATAAATGCAGCCTTGATGAGCAGAAGAAACTCCTTTAAAAATAATAATTTTGATCCCAAACTTTTGACTGGTAGTGTATATATTTGTTTTTCTGAATTACATTAAGCACAGTAATGAGAAAAAAAAAAGAGTAATAATTACTAAAACAAATAACTTCTATCTACATGGAAATATACATAATATAGTATAGATTTAACTGATATATTATTCATTATTAACATAAGGAATGCAAAATGTTCACATCAGATAAATGTATTTCTAATCAAACCAACACAATAAAAGTGTTTTTATAAGTGGAGAGGATTTCAAAGCTAAGCGTATTCAGCCAACACTGATTTATAATATAAAATAGTGTAATGCGAGGACTTGTAAGTGTATAAAGCTGCTTGTGCTTTAATGAAACTCTGTTGCAGTATTGAGCTTATCATGGATAATTTAAATGCCTCTGATTGGCCATTGGCAATTTACACCTTCAACAGACATGTCTATGATTGGCTACAATGCTCAATGCAGCAACCGCTCGTGCACACACACACAAATACGCTTGGGAACTGAATATGAAAACTCAATTCTTGGTTTAAATTTTTTATTTTTTTTTTAGTTAGTTTTAAAGGCAATGATTTCAGTTTTGGTTTAGTTTTAGTTTTTTCATCTAATTGTTAAAAAGAAGAAATTTATATCAAATGCATTGCTTTTCTAAGGTTCTCCCTGTTGCTTTACAGGAAATCCAAAGGAGAGAAACATTTGAGGCCGTCAGCATGACCGAGACCTCTGAAGAACAGTGTTGTTCTCAGGAGAACTCTTGCAAGGATTTCCAAGACACAGTCCAGAGTGAGCTGAAAGAGTGAGTGTCCATATGATCTGTATGTTTAACTTAATCACAGCAAAATTATGACCCTTCAATGAGTGCGTTAAAGGGTTAGTTCACCCAAAAATGAAAATTCTGTCATTAATTACTCACCCTTATGTCGTTCCAAAGACCTCCGTAAGACCTTCCTTCATCTTCGGACCATAATGCAAGAAATTGACCCAGAAAAAAAAATTGACCCAGATCCGGTGTGATGACACATAAATGTGGAATAAAGTCATTGTTTTCTTTGCGCAAAAAAGTATTCTCGTAGCTTCGTAACTTTACAGTTGAACCACTGATGTCACACGGACTACTTTGTCGATCCTTGGCACTTTTCTGGACCTTGAACGTGGTAGTTACCTTGCTGTCTATGGGAGGGTCACAGAGCCCTCAGATTTCATCAAAAAGATCTTAAATTGTGTTCCGAAGATGAACGAAGGTCTTACGGGTTTCCAACAAGACGAGGGTGAGTAATTAATGACAGAATTTTCATTTTTGGGTGAACTAACCCTTTAACAGGACGAAAGCCGTTTGAACGAAGTGATTTAACGCAAGTCTTTTAAAGACACACGATCACTTTGTGACAAACAGATTTAGTTAAGGCTTAATGAATCAAAGTTTTGGGCGAATGGACAAAAATCTCTCATTTCATTAAAAATATCTTCATTGAAGTGTGTGACACTAGACTTAAATGCCAGTAATTATTATTTTATTGTATTTCTACAAACGTTCTTCCGGTCACCACTGATTTGAGTAAAAAAAAAATCGTATTGTTTTACTTCTCTAAGCCCCTCAATATAAGGCACCTTCTGAAGCCGTTTAATTTCCGGTTCAAAAGGGAGTGAGTGGGCACACGTCTGGCTGCTGTCTGATGCAATAGGTCTGTTAGGTCTGTGGAGACACGGGGACAATGGCTGGTGAACAGGAACTGGCATTTACAAGACAAATTGAGGCGCTCCTGTTGAGCTAAAAAAAAAAATCCGAGCTTTTTGCTTATTGAGTGGTTGTTTTCTCAGGTCTGAATGCGAGCGTAAGAAGAGCGTGGAGCTGCTGGAGGAGGAGAGCTGGTTTGTGGGAGATCTCGGTCGACGGCAGGCAGAGGAGCTTCTCCGTGGGAAACCGTCTGGAGCTTTCCTCATCCGCAACAGCAGCACCAAGGACTGTTACGCCTGCTCTGTGGTGTAAGTCATCAGTCAGTGCGGTTTAATAACTTAATCATGTGAGAACTGACATGCATTCCTGTTTGTTAATTAGCACAAAATAGAAATGTCCTCATCTTTAGTCTATAGTCTCATATACAGAGACTTGTTTTTGGCGTCTTCTGCACATTGCATCCTATTCTGTCCAAAAACCATCCACTTAGACTGGAGTAAAGCAGCCAATCACAGATGGTTGAATTCCTCTTCAATAAACCAATTTGTTAAATTGAAAAGATTCATGATCTGAATCAACCTTAAAGGGAAAGTTCACCTGGAAAAGAAATGGTCATTTACTTTACCCTCAAATTCCTTCAAATCTGAATGACTTATATTTTTTCTGCAAAACACAGATATTAAATAAATAAAAGCAAGTTTTGCGGTGCACTGACTTCCAATGTATGAACAAAACAAAACCCACAGACATTTCTCAAAATATCCTCTTGTGTGTTCCACAGAGGTAAGCAAGTCCTACAGGTTTGTAATGTCATGAGAGTGAGACATCATTTTTATTTGTGGGTGTACTATTGCTTGAAAAGAACTAAAATTAATGAATTTTAAGTTTTTTTTTTTTGTCAACATTAATAAGATGCTATTAAAACATCAAATAAACATCTTAATATTCATACTCCCATATCAAAACTAGTCTAAAGACCTCTTTGCCACGGGCAAAACAAAAAAAAAAATGCTTTTCTTACTTAGTGTTTTTGTCTTGTTTTCTAGTACAAATATCTAAACATTCTTAAATCAAGATACATTTACTTAAGAAGCAAAATGGCATAAGATATTAAGTTTTGTTTTGTATCAAAAATTAAGTTTAAAATGAGGACAAAATATCTGCTAGTGGTGCAATAAAATAAGCTTGTTTTCCCTTTAAATTAAGATTATTTTTCAAACCTCATTGGCAGGTTTTTTTTTTTCTTGTTAAGCAAAAATAACAAATTTTTAGTTGTTATTATATGTGTGCTTGGAATAAACAGACGATATCATTCGCTGGAGTGGATGCTTATATCGTTATCTTTTATAGTTATCATTCTTGGTGTGAACGGGGCTTAAAGGGTTAGTTAACCAAAAATGAAAATTAGGCTGTGTTTTACTCACCCCCGATGCATCCTAGGTGTATATGACTTTCTTCTTTCAGACCAATCCAGTCGGAGTTATATTAAAAATTGTCTTTGATCTTTCAAGCTTTTTAATGCCACTCAGCGGGTGTTGCATGCATCAGTCCAAAAGAGCTTAAATAAAAATCGACCATCCATAAAAAAAATAATAAAAAGTGTCTCACACGGCTCCGGGGGGTGAACAAAGGCCTCCTGTAGCGAATCGATGCGTTTTTGTAAGAAAAATATCCATATTCAAAACGTAATAGTCACTTTAATCTAGCTTGCGCTCTCTGTTGTAAACTGAAGCAGTTCTGGGGGAATGACGTATGAGATCGGCTTAATAGCAGTGCATCATGTTTCAGTTTTAAATTCTTTTTCCGTTGTTTTTTTGGAATTTGGTGCTGGTTTCAGCTTCCCTAACCCTGCTCTCGTCTCTTCCTCCACAGGGTCGGCAGCCAGGTGAGGCACTGCGTGATTCGCCACACGGAGCGCGGCTACGGCTTCGTCGAGCCCTTCGATCTCCACAAGTCTCTGAAGGATCTGGTCATGCACTACCATCACACCTCGCTGGCACAGCACAACCAGGCGCTGGACGTCCGGCTGGCGTATCCGGTCCACGCCGCTCACTAAACCAACTGCACTAAGACTGAAGGAGATTTCGCTCTATTTTACCGTCTGGACACTGTGCAAAGAGTGGAAGCGACTGTCAAGCTGTTTGTTTGTATATTGCACTTTCCAAAGCATTCCTCACGGTCATAAAGATACTCCAGTACTTGAACAAGTGTTGAATGAGCCCTTTGTAGACATGTTTACAGACACACAAAAACGTCAGACTTGGTTTTTAAGGGTTTTGTGATAGTCATACTCTTTTAAGCAAACGGATGTAGTAGTTTTTGTGGGGATGAATGATAATAATCATAATAAACATTTTAAAAATGTATTTTGTGAATGTAACAGTTATTAAAAGACACACTTTCAGATCTTTCAAGATGCCTGCAGTTCATGCTCTTTTGTGCACCCAAGTAAGGAGTTTACGTGTTTTTTTTTTTTTTGATGCATGGTTTATTTGTTCGAGAGAAACATCTTAAACTGGTTTTAGTTCATAAAATTTGAATAACATTTTAAAGGTGGCTTGAAAATTGTGCACAATGCGAGTATCCACTTTGCATCGGTTACAGAGTAAGAGGAAATGTATTTGTTGAATTCACATTTCTGGCATACTTCTAATGTTTACCTTTTTTTACTATGCTTGTTTTAGGAAAGCCAGGACAGTGCAGTTGTCTTACGGGCTGAACAGCCCAGGCACTTCATAGAGTTTAATACATAAGTGTGTCTGTGGTTAACCACACAATGCCAAAATGCTTATTCTTGAGATGAGCAACTCTTTTTATTTGTCAGCAGCAGACCGTACAAAGGGAACGTTTCCCCTTCTTTTGCAGAGCTTATTTTGTGCTGCAGTGTTTTCACTTGCATGCTTCTTAAAAAAAAATAATAAAAACACAAATGATTGAGAATAAACCCAGAGCTCATGTCTGATTTATTAAACATGTTTCATTACACATTTTGATGGTCTTAGAAATTCTGCTGACCGTAAGGAACTACATGTCAACTAGCAGTCATTAGAGTATTAGTAGACTGGTTATGGTTAGTAGAATAAGTTGACGTACGTGCCTTTATTTTAATAGCAGTATGACTGAAACTATTGTTTTTTTTTTTTTTTTTTTTTTCAGTTTTTGTAATTTTTATTAGTACTGTTTAATATATTTTTTTTTTTTCCCTTTTCATTTCAGTGAGATTTTATACATTTAAGGTAAACTTATATAGACTAACATACAGTATATAGTAAAAAAAAAAATCCAGTTAAAATATATTTTATTTTAATTAAAATACTTTTTATGGTTTTAGTATTGGTTAATTGTAATAACCCTGAATAGAATTTATTGAAAGTTCAACAAACAAAGACCTCTTCCTCCTTTCATAAAAAAAAAAAAATCAATCCTTTTGATTTTCGCTCTAATGGCTCTGTCTGGTGAGAATAACGCAGTGCTGAACGGGTGAGACTGGCAGTAATTCAGAAGAACAGAATGTTCTGAAGGGAAATCTGTGTGGTGTTAGGTGGGACATTGTAACCGGTTGGACGTGAGATGGGTGTTGGGATTAGCTCTCGCTCTCTGCGTCAGCACTATGGACGGGTTTAAAAGCTTTGTGTGTGTGTGTGTGAAGAGCAGCAGTTACATCATGCAAGGACAGCCCGTAACGTGCAGGTGTGAGTAAACCCAGATTAGTTTATACTGGCCCTACACTACACAAAAACTGATGAAATTTGTAATGGCACAAGAATCCTACTGCAGCTTTTCTTTATAAAATAAATCTAGACTGATGATTCATATCACTAAACACAACAGAACTTGAAAACATTTCAACATGATTCTATTTATTTATTCGTTTGAGCTAAACATTTATTGGAAACTTGTGGCCTGATTATTTGTAGTGTTTATTATTATTATTGTTGTTGTTGTTTACTAAGCAAACAAACAAACCAGTGTTATTTTATTATTATGAACTATTATAGTTTCTATCTATCTATCTTTCTGTCCGTCGCGTGCTGTCGTCCAATCCGTCCATCCATCCATCCATCCATCCATCCATCATCCATCCATCTATCATCTATCATCTATCTATCTATCTATCCATCTATCCATCCATCCATCCATCCATCCATCTATCTATCTATCTATCTATCATCTATCTATCTAACTATCATCCATCCATCATCTATCTATCCATCATCTATCCATCATCTATCCATCATCTATCTATCCATCATCTATCCATCATCTATCCATCATCTATCCATCCATCCACTATCATCCATCCATCTAGCAGCTATCATCTATCTACTACACTATCTATCTATCGATCCGTATCTTCTAATCATCTATCTATCTATCTATCTCATCTATCCATCTATCTATCCATCCATCCATCCACCATCCGCCTCTATCTGTCGTCTGTCCTGTCTGTCCGTCCTTCCGTCCGTCCCTCCACTCATTCCCTTCCAATCCATCCACCATTCCATACCCCCATCCATCTATCCACTCCATCCATCTATCATCCACCATCTATCATCTATCTATCGGATCTTATCTATCATCTATCTATCTATCTATACATCTATCTATCCATCCATCCATCCATCCATCCTGCTATCCCTTTCGCCGTCTGTCTGTCCGTCCGTCCGTTCCGTCCGTCCGGCCGCCGTCCCCGTCTGTCTGTCCGTCCGTCCGTCCATCCATCCCTCCATCCATCCATCCATCCTCTATCATCCATCCATCTATCTATCTATCTATCTATCATCCTTCCGTCCGTCCGTCCGTCCGTCCATCCATCCATCCATCCATCCATCCATCATCATCCATCCCTCGATCATCTATCATCTATCTATCTATCCATCATCTATCATCTGTCCGTCCTCTACCCGGCCATCCATCATCCCCTCCATCCATCCATCCATCCATCCATCCATCCATCCACTATCTATCTATCTATCTATCTATCTAGCCATCCATATCTATCCATTCATCCATCCATCTATCATCTATCATCTATCTATCTATCTCTATCTATCTATCTATCTATCGATCTATCTTCTACTATCGTATCTATCTATCATCTATCTATCCATCTATCCATCTATCCATCCATCTATATCTATCCATCCATCTATCCATCCATCCATCCGTCCGTCTGTCTGTCTGTCTATCTATGTATCTATCTATCTATCATCTATCTTCTATCTATCTATCTATCTATCATCTATCTCTATCTATCTATCTATCCATCTATCTCTCCATCTATCTATCCATCCATCCATCAACTATCCATCCATCCATCATCTATCCATCCATCCATCCTTCCATCTATCATCCATCCATCCATCTATCTCTATCATCTATCGTTCTAATCTATCGTATCCTATCTATCTACTATCCATCTCTCTATCCATCCATCCAATCCGCCATCCCCTCCGTCATCCCTCCGTCTCTGTCTGTCCCCGTCCGTCGCGTCCGTCTTCCGTCCGTCCTCCGTCCATCCATTTATCATCTATCATCTATCTATCTATCGTCTATCTATCATCTATCTATCTCTCTATCTGTCCCCGATTGTCCGGTCCGTCCGTCCATCCATCCCTCGTTTCAGTTTTAATTACTATCCTGAAACAAACTAAAATTATTATTATTTTTTTACTATTGCTCATATGTTTTTTTGGGGGGGGATTTTTTTTTTTTTGTTTTTTTTTTTTTTTTTTTTTTTTTTTTGTTTTTTTTTTTTTTTTTTTTTTTTTTTTTTTTTTTTTTTTTTTTTTGTTTTTGTTTGTTCTTATTTTTTTTTTTTTGTTTTTTTTGTTTTGATTTTTTTTTTTTTTTTTTTTTTTTGTTTGTTTAAAATTTTTTTTTTTTTTTGTTTTTTTTTTGTTGTTTGTGTTATTTTGTTTTTTTGTTTTTTTTTTTTTTTGTTTTTTTTTTTTTTTTTTTTTTTTTTTTTTTTTTTTTGGGGTTTTGTTTTTTTTTTTTTATAATAAAAAGATAATTGTTTTTTTTGTTTTTTTTGTTTTTTGTTTTTTTTTTTTTTTTTTTTTTGGGGGTTGTTTTTTTTTTTTGTTTTTTTAATTTTTTTTTTTTTTGTTTTTTTTCTGTCCGTCCGTCCGTCCATCCATCCCTCGTTTCAGTTTTAATTACTATCCTGAAACAAACTAAAATTATTATTATTTTTTTACTATTGCTCATATGTTTTATGCTTAACTTTTTGGCTGTTTTCAAATACAAAATAAAAAATAAAAACACTTTTTTGAAGTAAAATAGGAATGCAGAAATAATTTGAACAACAACAGGTAGTGATAACAGTGACAGCACTGTTTGTTTATTCAAGTTGATCATTCGTAACACATAAATGTGGGAGAATTAAAACAGCACAAGATGCTACACTTTGGCCTCCAATATTTCTTTCCTCAGCTAAAGAAGAACATAAAATTAAAAAAATTACAATTAAAACAAAAAAATAAGTTTTAGAAATGAAAACATTTCGGTTTTCTCTCTCTATTTGAAATCTCAAACACATTTGATGTGCTTTAGTATGTTAATCAACAGATTTAAAAAGTGCACTTTAAAGCACAAAAGAAAGATTATTAAAACACAATTTAAACTTTAAACTGTAATTTGTTATTACTACAAAGTGCACTTTTTAAAATTGTATTATTTACGTGTGTTAGGATCGCGCTGATCAGTGCATTACTGACATCTCCTGGCAGTTTGGATCAGAAACTTCATCGGATCTCCTCTGCAGACTTCTTACAAGAGAGTCACACAACTTCTCAAGCACTCAAATAGTGCCGTTGAACGCTGTCTATAAAACATCTGCCATTTGTTTCAGAGATGTTGGTGATTGGTCTGCTCTGGGCAGATGATGAAGTTCATCTCATGCTTCAGCTGTCCAGGTTTTGTGATCATGACTAGCCTACCTAACCCTAACAAGTCATTGATTTCAGTCGCAGCTTGTACAAACTATAGAGAATACAGAGAACAACAACTTAAGATAATCACAGCATTTTTGTTATAAACGTTACTTTTAGCTCATATTTTGTCCAACCCCTGCATGTAGGCCTATCTAACTAAACCTTACATCCCTGTTGAAAAAAACAGCATATGCTGGTTAGGTATGTTTTGACGCTGGGATGCTGGTTTAAGCTGGTCCTTTTCCAGCACATAACCAGCATAAACCAGCAAAAGGACCAGCATAAACCAGCAAAGGACCAGCTTAAACCAGCAAAAGAACCAGCATAAACCAGCAAAAAAACCAGCAAAAACCAGCAAAAAAACCAGCAAAAACCAGCAAAAAAACCAGCAAAAGGACCAGCATAAACCAGCAAAGGACCAGCATAAACCAGCAAAGGACCAGCTTAAACCAGCAAAGGACCAGCATAAACCAGCAAAGGACCAGCTTAAACCAGCAAAGGACCAGTTTAAACCAGCAAATGACCAGCATAAACCAGCAAAGACCAGCATAAAACAGGCACAGGCCCAGCATAAACCAGCAAAGGCCAGATAACCAGCAAGGACCAGCTTAAACCAGCAAAGGACCAGCTTAAACCAGCAAAGGACCAGCTTAAACCAGCAAAGGACCAGCATAAACCAGCAAAGGACCAGCTTAAACCAGCAAAGGACCAGCTTAAACCAGCAAAATGACCAGCATAAACAAGCAAAGGACCAACATAAACCAGCAAAGGACCAGCTTAAACAGCAAAAGGACCAGCATAAACCAACAAAGGCCCAGCATAAACAGCAAAGGCCCAGCTTAAACCAGCAAAGGACCATTTTAAACCAGCAAAGGACCATCTTAAACCAGTGAAGGACCAGTTTAAACCAGCAAAAGACCAGCTTAAACCCGCAAAGGACAGCATAAACCAGCAAAAGGACCAGCATAACAGCAAAGGACCAGCATCTTAAACCAGCAAAGGACCCGCTTAAACCAGCAAAGGACCAGCTTAAACAGCAAAGGACCAGCATAAACCAGCAAAGGACCAGCATAAACCAGCAAAGGACCAGCTTAAACCAGCAAAGGACCAGCTTAAACCAGCAAAGGACCAGCATAAACCAGCAAAGGACCAGCTTAAACTAGCACAGGACCAGCTAAACCAGCAAAGGACCAGCTTAAACCAGCAAAGGGACCAGCATAAACCAACAAAGGACCAGCAAAAAACCATGCAAAGGACCAAGCAAATAAACAGACAAAGGACCCGCTAAACCAGCAAAGGACCAGCTTAAACAAAAAAAAAGAACCCGTTTAAACCAGCAAAGGACCAGCAAAAAACAGCAAAAAACCAGCAAAGGACCAGCATAAAACCAGCAAAGGACCAGCTTAAACCAGCCAAGGACCAGCATAAACCAGCAAAAGGACAGCCTAAACCAGCAAAGGACAGCTTAAACCAGCAAAGGACCAGCTGAAACCAGCAAAGGACCATCTTAAACCAGCAACGGACCAGCTTAAACCAGCAAAGGACCAGCTGAAACCAGCAAAAGACCAGCTTAAACCAAAGGACCAGCTTAAACCAGCAAAAAAACCAGCAAAAACCAGCAAAAGAACCAGCTTAAACCAGCAAAGGACCAGCTTAAACCAGCAAAGGACCAGCAAAAAACAGCAAAAAACCAGCAAAGGACCAGCATAAAAAAGCAAAGGACCAGCATAAACCAGCAAAAACCAGCTAAACCAGCAAAGGACCAGTTTAAACCAGAAAAGGACCAGTTTAAACCAGAAAAGGACCAGTTTAAACCAGGAAAGGACCAGCTTAAACCAGCAAAGGACCAGCACCTAAACCAGCAAAGGAACCAGCATAAACCAGCAAACGGCCCAGCTTAAACCAGAAAGGCCAGCATAAACCAGCAAAAGGCCAGCTTAAACCAGCAAAGGACCAGTTTACACCAGCAAAGGACCAGCTTAAACCAGCAAAGGACAACCTTAAACCAGCAAAGGACAGCTTAAACCAGCAAAAGGACCAGCTTTAAACCAGCAAAGGACCATCTTAAACCAGCAAAAGGACCATTTTAAACCAGCAAAGGACCAGCTTAAAACCAGCAAAGGACCAGCATAAAAAAGCAAAGGACCAGCATAAACCAGCAAAAAAACAGCATAAACCAGCAAAGGACCAGCATAAACCAGCAAAGGACCAGCATAAACAGCAAAGGACCAGCATAAACCAACAAAAAACCAGCTTAAACCAGGCAAAGACCAGCTTAAACCAGGCAAGGACCAGCCTAAACCCGGCCAAAGGACCAGCAAACAGCAAAGAGGACCAGCTTAAGACAGAACACGGACCAGCATAAACAGCAAAGGACAGCATGAAACAAGCAAGAGGACCAGCGTAACCAGCAAAGGACCAGCTTAAACCGCAAAGGACCAAGCATATAAACCAGCAACGGGACCAGCATAAACCAGGAAAGGACCAGCTTAAACCAGCAAAAGGACCATTTTAAACCAGCAAAGGACCAGCTTAACCAGCAAAGGACCAGCTTAAACCAGCAAAGGACCAGTAAAAACCAGCAAAGGACCAGCATAAACAGCAATGGACCAGTTTAAACCAGCAAAGGACCAGCATTAACCAGCAAAGGACCAGTTTAAACCAGCAAGGACCAGCTTAAACCAGCAAAAGGACAAGAAAAAACCAGCAAAGGACCAGCAAAAAACAGCAAAGGACCAGCATAAACCAGCAAGGACCAGCTTAAACCAGCAAAAGGACCGGTTTAAACCAGCAAAGGACTGGTTTAAACCAGCAAAAGGACCAGCATAAAACAGCAAAGGACCAGCATAACCAAGCAAAGGACCAGCTTAAACCAGCAATAGGACCAGCATAAACCAGCAAAAGACAAGCATAAACCAGCAAAAGACCAGCATAAACCAGCAAAGGACAGCATAAACCAGCAAAGGACCAGCAAAAAACAGCAAAAAACCAGCAAAGGACCAGCAAGGAACAGCTTAAACCAGCAAAAAGGACCAGCATTAACCAGCAAAAGGCCCAGCATAAACCAGAAAAGGACCAGCATAAACCGGCAAAAGGACCAGTTTAAACCAGCAAGGGACCAGCATAAACTAGCAAGGGACCAGCTTAAACCAGCAAGGGACCAGCTTAAACCAGCAAAGGACCAGCATAAACCAGCACAAGGACCAGCATAAACCAGCAAAAGAAACAGCATAAACCAGCAAAAGGACCAGCAATAACCAGCAAGGACCAGCTTAGACCAGTTTAAACCAGCAAAGGACCAGCTTAAACAGCAAAGGACCAGCTTAAACCAGCTAAAGGACCAGCATAAAACAGCTAAAGGACCAGCATAAAACAGCTAAAGGACCAGCATAAACCAGCAAAAGGACCAGCTTAAACCAGCAAAGGACCAGCTAAAAACAGCAAAGGACCAGCATAAACCAGCAAAGGACCCGCATAAACCAGCAATAGGACCAGCATAAACAGCAAAGGACCAGTTTAAACCAGCAAAAAAACAGCAAAGGACCAGCATAAACCAACAAAAAACCAGCAAAGGACCAGCATAAACCAGCAAAGGACCAGCTAAACCAGCAAAGGACCAGCATAAAAAAGCAAAGGACCAGCATAAACCAGCAAAAAAACAGCATAAACCAGCAAAGGACCAGCTTTGTTCTTATAAACCAGGCAACGGGACCAGCTTAAAAACAGCAAAGGACCAGGCGCGAAAACCCGCAAAGGCAGCATAAAGCCAGCAAAGGACCCAGCAAAACCGAGTCAAAAGGACCCAGCATTAAGCCAGCAAAGGACCCGCTTAACCAAGCAAGAAAGGACCAGCTTAAGCCAGACTTAAGGACAGCTTAAACCACGCAAAGGACCAGCATAAACCGGCAAAGGACCATCATAGACCAGCGAAGGACCATCTTAAACCAGCAAAGGACCAGCTTAAACCAGAAAAAGGACCAGCAAAAACCAGAAAAGGACCAGCAAAAACCAGCAAAGGACCAGCTTAAACCAGCAAGGACCAGCATAAACCAGCAAAAATGACCAGCATAAACCAGCAAGGACCAGCATAAACCAGAAAAAGGACCAGCATAACCCAGCAAAGGACCACCATAAACCAGCAAAAGACCAGCAAAAACCAACAAAGGACCAGCTTAAACCAGCAAAGGACCAGCTTAAACCAGCAATGGACTAGTTTAAACCAGCAAAGGACCAGCATGGACCAGCAAAGGACCAGCTTAAACCCGCAAAGGACCAGCTAAGCAGCAACGGACCAGCTTAAACCAGCAAAGGACCAGCACGAACCAGCAAAGGACCAGCAAAGGCAAATGTACCAGCTTTTTTAAACCAGCATTTAAGGATACAGCTAAACAGCAAAGGACCAGCATAACCAGCAAGGAAGCTTAAACCAAGCTTTATAAGTTGACCAGCATTAAACAGCAAAGGCAGCCAGCAGCCTTACCAGCACTAGGACCCAGGCTAAACCAGCAAAGGACCAGCTTAAACGCGGAATGCCGAAGGGAGAATGTTTTTAACTTCGGTCCCGGCTTATTTTTCTGTTTGACACCAAGTCAAGGACCAGCTTATAATTCAGCTAAGGGGTAGGTACCGCTAAAAGTTAGTTGCCCCAATTTAGCACATGATTTACCCCAGCAAAGACCCGGGAGCAAAGGACCAGCAAAAGGACCCGCATAAACCAGCAAAGGACCATCTTAAAACAGCAAAGGACCAGCTTAAACCAGCAAAGGACAGCTTAACCCAGCAAAGGACCAGATTAAACCAGCAAAGGACAAGCAAAACCAAGCAAAAGTCAGCAGATCACGCGAGCATAAAATTAATTAAACCAAGACGCCATTTTTGCTTAGGACCAGCTTAAACCAGCAAAGGACCAGCATAAAACAGCAAAAAGACCAGCATAAACCAGCAAAAAAACAGCATAAACCAGCAAAGGACCAGCTTTAAAACAGCAAAAGGACCATCTTAAACCAGCAAAAGGACCATTTTAAACCAGCAAAGGACCAGCTTAAACAGCAAAGGACCAGCTTAAAGCAAAGCAACATAAGTGGACAGCTTTCCAAACCAAAAGGCAAAAGGACCAGCATAAAACCAGCAAAGGACCAGCTTAAAACAGCAAAGGACCAGCTTAAACCAGCAAAGGACCAGCATAAACCAGCAAGACTTGCTTAAACCAGCAAAGGACCAGCATAAAACAGCAAAGGACCAGCATCAATAAACCAGCAAAAGGACCAGCATAAGCCAGCACATGACCAGCATAAACCAGAAAAGGACCAGATTAAACCAGCAAAGGACCATCTTAAAACAGCAAAGGACCAGCATAAAACAGCAAAAAGACCAGCATAAACCAGCAAAAAAACAGCATAAACCAGCAAAGGACCATCTAAAACCAGCAAAAGGACCAGCAAAAACCAGCAAAGAACCAGCTTAAACCAGCAAAGGACCAGCATAAACCAGCAAAAGACCAGCATAAACCAGCAAAGGACCAGCATAAACCAGCAAAGGACCAGCAAAACCAGCAAAGGACCAGCTTAAACCAGCAAAGGACCAGCAAAACCAGCAAAAGGACCAGCTTAAACCAGCCAAAGGACCAGCATAAACCAGCCAAGGAACAGCATAAACCAGCAAATGTTTTTTTTGTTTTGTTTTTTTGTTTAGGACCAGCTTTAAACCAAGCAAAGGACAGCTTAAATGTGACCAGCTTAGGACCAGCACATGACCAGCTAAGTACCAGCATAAACCAGCAAAGGATCAGATTAAACCAGCAAAGGACCAGCATAACCATCAAAAGGACCAGCTTAAAACAGCAAAGGACCAGCTTAAACCAGCAAAGGACCAGCTTTAACCAGCAAAAGGACCAGCTTAAGACCAGCAAAAGACCAGCTTAAACCAGCAAAGGACCAGCTTAAACCCAGCAAAGGACCAGCAAAAACCAGCAAAGGACCAGCTAAAACAAGCAAAGGACCAGCTTAAACAGCAAAAGGACCAGCTTAAACCAGCAAAGGACCAGCATAAACCAGCAAGGACCAGCATAAACCAGCAAAAATACCAGCAAAGGACCAGCTTAAACCAGCAAAAGGACCAGCTTAAACCAGCAAAGGACAGCTTAAACCAGCAAAGGACCAGCATAAACCAGCAAAGGACCAGCATAAACCAGCAAAAGAAACAGCATAAACCAGCAAAAGGACCAGCTTAAACCAGCAAAGGACCAGCATAAACCAGCAAAGGACCAGCATAAACAGCAAAGGACCAGCTTAAACCAGCAAAAAAACAGTTTAAACCAGCAAAGGACCAGCATAAAACCAGCAAAGGACCAGCTTAAACACAGCAAAGGACCAGCAAAAGGACCAGAATAAACCAGCAAAGAACCAGCATAAACCAGCAAAGGGACCAGCATAAACCAGCAAAGGACCAGCATAAACCAAAAAAGGACCAGCATAAACCAGAAAAAGACCAGCTTAAACCAGCAAAGGACCAGATTAAACAAGCAAAGGACCAGCATAAACAAGCAAAGGACCAGCATAAACCAGCAAAGGACCTGTTTAAACCAGCAAAGGACCAGCTTAAACAGCAAAGGACCAGCTTAAACCAGCAAAAACCAGCAAAAAACCAGCAAAGGACCAGCTTAAACCAGCAAAGGACCAGCATAAACCAGCATCCCAGCATCAAAACATACCTAACCAGCCTAAATAATATATAAACCAGCAAAGGACCAGCTTAAACCAGCAAAAGACCGGCTTAAACCAGCAAAAGGACCAGCATAAAAAAGGACCAGCATAAACCAGCAAAAGCCAGCTTAAACCAGCAAAGGACAGCTTAAACCAGCAAAGGAACAGCATAAAACAGCAAAGGACCAGCAAAAAACAGCAAAGGAACAGCATAAACCAGCAAAGGACCAGCATACACCAGCAAAAGACCAGCATAAACCAGAAAAAGACCAGCAAAAACCAGCAAAAAGACCAGCATAAACAAGCAAAGGACCAGCATAAACCAGCAAAAAGGACCAGCATTAAACCAGCAAAGGACAAGCCTAAACCAGCAAAGGACCAGCATAAAACAGCAAAAGACCAGCATAAACCAGCAAAGGACCAGCATAAACCAGCAAAGGACCAGCTTAAACCAGCAAAGGACCAGCATAAACCAGCAAAGGACCAGCATAAACCAGCAAAGGACCAGCATAAACCAGCAAAGGACCAGCTTAAACCAGCAAAAGACCAGCAAAAAACAGCAAAAGGACCAGCAAAAACCAGCATAAACCAGCAAAAAGACCAACATAAACCAGCAAAAGACCAACTTAAACCAGCAAAAGGACCATCTTAAAACAGCAAAAGGACCAGCAAAAACCAGCATAAACCAGCAAAGGACCAGCAATAAACCAGTCAAAGGACCAGCTAAACCAGCAAAGACCAGCTTAGAACCAGCAAAGGACCAAGGTAAACCAGCAAAGGGACCAGCAGCAAAAACCAGCAAAGGACAAGCCTAAACCAGCAAAGGACCAGCATTAACCAGCAAAGGACCAGCATAAACCAGCAAAGGACCAGTTTAAACCAGCAAAGGACCAGCATAAACCAGCAAAGGACCAGCTTAAACCAGCAAAGGACCAGCATAAACCAGCATCCCAGCATCAAAACATACCTAACCAGCATATGCTGGTTTTTTCAACAGGGATTCTACATATTAGACCCATGTTTTCTAGGAAGTGTAGGCTATCAAAGCAGAGATTCTCCCTCTATTTTTGGATTGAATATATTCTTAATATTATTTCTAATTGTTAATTCGATTTCTCATATCTTCATCATTTCCTACAATGATATTTCTCTTTCTTCAACATAATTCAGCGGGAAATCACTGGTTTTACTGTTATTCTGTCCACACCATTCACACGACCCTGTTGGGTAATAAATAAATGCTTTTTAAACTTGAACGCCCTATTCATTATTCCAATGATGTTGCCACTTTTGTAACATTTAGATCTACTCAGCGTGCTGAACATTTACGTTCGCGGTGGTTTATCGATTAGTCGGGTCTGTCAGACTGAACTGTCGATGAGGGAAAACTCGATGCCGATGCGGAAGTGGGTCTGTCGCTGATCATTTGGATAAATGCACAAGAGAAAACAACCAAATGAAAATGTAAGTAGGCTAAATCGCGCAGCGCTCGTGTCTGTTTTGCACGTTGAACCAGGCTTTTGGTTTTCGCATGTGTTGCACTTTGAGCATCCCGTGTGGATGGTTTGTTGTGGTTTGAACTGGGCTGTGTTTTAGATGTCAAGCTGCTGTCACAGGAACACGGAGCCGTCGCAGTCCACACAGGAGTCCAGGCTAATGCTAGCTGTCTTTATCTGAGCTGTGGCTTAGTGGTTAAACGCCTGCGCTGGAAAGGTTGCAGGTTCGACAGGTTGTTCCTGTGAGCTATTTACAGCAGCAGCAGCCGCCCAAACCACAACAGGTCACCGGTTTCTTCGTTAAACAGCACTACAAAATGTCCACCACATCTCTGTATGTAATTTTATGCAAATACAATTCTGCTCATAGAATTGTATACAATTTATATACACACCCCTTGCAGTTTTTTTCTCTCTGGGAAACAACAATCTTACAATGGCAGTATATAATTGAAAAAAAAAATGTTTAAACAAAATAATAAAAATGTACATATCATCGTCCTGTTTAAAAGTGTACACCCCCGGCTTTTAATGCAGCTTTTGTATTAGTTGTGTATGAGTCCCTCAGTTGTCCTCAATGTGAAAGGATGGATCTCAAAATCATAGTTACTGTTGAAAATGGGTTAAATATGCAGAGGATGCTGGAAAACTAAAGAATGTGGCGGAGCTGGAATATTTCCCGAAGAACAGTTGGACCATCAGAATAAATAAAAAACATTGATCATTGATCATCCAGGTAACAACAACAACACACGTTAAGAGTCAAGGGTATGTAAACTTTTGAACTAGTTAATTTGTGTAAATTCAGTTTTTATTTTGTCTTGACGTCATGTGAGAAAAGATGTATTCAGGACAGTACTAAATAAAAAATAACATGAAATGTTTACGATCCTATTATTTTGTTAAAATCTTGCATAATTTGCAAGGGGTATGTAAACGTTTTAATCAGAAATGCAAATCTTGACACACATTTGAATGTGTTGATTATATGGTTATATCTTTATGTTCCATTTTGGGGGTTAAAAATGTTTTTGACATTTTGATGATAATAATTTTGTGCAATTAAATTTCTTCCGGCATACTTCACAAACAAGAGAGATAATTTATAATATGCAGTCAAATATAAAATGTTCCTTAAATACTAGTTTGCATCGAAAGTCTGCATTCTGCTTGTTTGCTATCTCGGTTCTAATTTTGGAACTGAATTGCAATTAAATAGGCCTTCTCAGGTCGGCTGTGAATGGATGGCCTCGCTGTAGTAAGTGCATTTTTAGAAGTATTAAATGTTTCTGTTTGTCTGTGTGTGTGTGTGTGTGTGTGTGTGTGTGTGTGTGTTAGGTAAAAGAGCATTGTTGTGGTGTCCAGCTGGAATCATCATGTCCTCCGCTGGTCCATCTCTGTCGCACCCTCGGCGCTCCGTGGCGGGAGCTGAGGCCGGGGCGGCGAGCGATCGTGGGATTTTCTCCTCGGACAGACACGCTGGGCTCCTGCTAGCTCAGATGAACAAAATGCGCCAGCAGTCTGACTTCTGCGACGTGCGGCTGCTGGTAGGCGGAAGGGTGTTCGGGGTCCATAAGCTGGTGCTGGCTGCCAGCGGCCCGTACTTCGCTGCTCTGTTCTCTGGAGCTATGAGCGAAGCCCATGAGGAGGAGGTTCGCATCGTTGGAGTGGAAGCTGACGTCTTTGAAATTCTCCTAGAATTTATTTACACTGGTATGCTGGTGTCATACATGTGTTTGTCCATCAATCAGAAACATGCAGAAGAAAAAGCTACTGGGGTATACAGTCCATAAATCGGTGCTCTTTGGATGCGGGATTTTTTTTAATTCATCAAAAACTTTGAACTCCAAGGCACTCAAAAGTCTTTATTCTCACATGGATTTACATAAAAAAAACCTCACAAATACGTCGATTTTACAACAGCTTCGAACGCGGCTCAGCCAATCAGAATCAAGGACCGGAACTCTCCGTTTTTATTTAAGGCGTTTTAGTTTCACACCTTTCGAGTGCCTTGGGGTTAAAAGTTACCTGTGGGAAGTTAATTAGTGGTGCTTGATAATGGTCAGCATCACTATTAAAAGAATAGTTCACCCAAAAATGGACATTTCCTAAAAACGTACTCATTCTCAGGGCATTCAAGATGTAGATGAGTTTGTTTCTTCATCAGATTTGGAGAAATGTAGCATTGCATCACTTGCTCACCAGTGGATGCTCTGCAGTGAATGGGTGCCGTCAGAATGAGAGTTCCAAACATCTGATAAAAACATCACAACAATCCACAACACTCCAGTCCATCAAGTTGTTTGTAAGACTCAAATCCATCATTAAGACAGTTGTCTGTAATCCGTAATAGCGCAACATAATTGTAAACAGTGCTAGCTTGATCTGTGCAGATTTCTCTTCTGATTCAGACTGATTCTGAAGGAAGCGTTATTATGGATACGGATCTTGTATTTTAGGCGGAGCAAACAGTTGAAGTTAAAAGCATCTTAATGAACACAGCTTTTCACTTCACAAGATGTTAACTGATGGACTGGAGTCTTGTGGATTATTGTGATGCTTTTATCAGCTGTTTGGACTCTCGATCTGACGGCACCCATTCACTGCAGAACATCCATTTGTGAGCAAAGTGATGCAATGCTCTGTTGAAGAAACAAACTCGTCTACATCTTGGATAGCCTGAGGCTGAGTAAATTTTCACCAAGTTTTCATTTATGGGTGAACTATTCCTTTAATATTGCTCAATTGAACAAACCTTTAACAAGACGTTTTAAACGTCGAGGTGTAACTCTACCAGTTATGTGAACAATACCTCAAATCATCCAACTTCTTGAGGAGAGGGGTGATGGCATTTGACTATTTACATTGAGTTACTTGAGATGTGCTCTTTTGTCTCGGGCTATTAAGCAGAGTACAGACAAGAGTATTTTACTTAACCCACTGGCAGAACATTTTACTTATTTTAAGCAAAATGCTCGTAATTCAGTTTTTTCCCCATCTGGAAACAAGACTAAATATCTTGTCATTTTGCTTATCTAGTAAATGCATCTTAATTTAAGAATTTTTAGTTATTTTGACTAGAAACGAGACAAAAATACTAAGCAAGATAAGCCTTTTTTGCAGTGTGCATAAGAGTGTAATGTAAAAGCTCCACATTTCCCAAACTCTTCCCAGTGTATGAATGGCAAACATATTAAAACGCTCTTCTTTTGCTCCTGACAGGCTCTATTGACGTGACGGTGGACACTGTGCAGGAGCTGATGGTGGCTGCAGACATGCTGCAGTTGAGTGAGGTGGTGGATATATGTGGAGAATTCCTGCGGGCTCATATGGACCCATCCAACTGTGTGGGGATCTATCGCTTTTTGGAGCAGATCGCCTGTATGGAGCTGCTACAGTTCACTGAAGACTACATCCATGTCCACTTTCTAGAGGTGGGTTCACAGTTTTCCGTTTCAAATATTCTCAGCATTGAGTTTTTGTTTCTTTTAACCCTGATTCACGGATTTAAATGTGTCATGCGTTGATCTTTTGACATATAAGAGGCCTTTGTACCATTAAAACATCTTGCACGTTTCATAACTTTAAGGTGAGTGTATATGTGAAGTTTTAACTCAAAATACACCACTGATAATTTTTCCTAGCTTGTTAAAATGGCCACTTTTAGGGTTTGAGCCAAAATGCGCCGTTTTTGTGTGTGTCCCTTTAAATGCAAATGAGCTGCTGCTTTTCAGAAGAGGGCGGAGCTTCAAGAGCTCAAGCTCTGGCATACAAATAAACATTCCACTATTAGTACAAGCCTGTTATCTTTACAGAAAACATACTCGGTTTAAAAGTCATGATAAATGATGTGCATAATAAATGATCGTTTATGAATTGCACAGACGAGGAGCACGGTGCGATAAAATAACGACAGCTGGTCTCATGGTGCCTTAGCTGCTGTCACAAACTTTAGAAGTCCTACTTGTGATTATGAGCTCGACAAATTCAAGCGGTCGACATTGCTTTCATATGCAATTTTTTAACTACCACATTCCTATTTACAATCATTCTGGTAGCACGTGAAGGCAGCATCAGTGAAAACAGGCATAGCTTTAGCAACATTAGCCTTACATTTCCGTCGTAAATTTCATAAATTCTCACGCATATATCAAACGAGGGCTGTCCGGAAGTATCCAGATTCCAGCCATGTAATATGAGAAATGCAAAACGATGAAAACGGCCGCAGCTGTGGGTAACTGGTGCTCAGATGGCCCCCTACAGCTCAAAATTTGATGCCTTGCAACTTCTGACTTTTCCCAAAACTAAAATCACCTTTGAAGGGGACTGAGGCGTCATTGTCCTACGCACAATGTTTCTTGTGTCTTGTGTCTTCTTCGATAAATGTCTGTATTTTACATATTACATGGCTGTATATTTTTTAGACAGCACTTGTATTTCAGTGTAAAGGTTTTCATTTTTTTTACCTAACTCTTTGTTGTTTTACAAAGCGTTGATTTTTGGCAAATTGCAATTTGACCCCAAACACAATTGATGTAAACAAAATTCGTACAGCCTTTCCAAAACAAACCTATGTGTTGAAACTTTGCATGTACATTCGTGACCCTAATTGAGAAAAAAAAATTTATATTAATAAAAAAAATCATAGTTAAACCAGTGTTTCAAGCACTTTGAAAATCGAATGCAGGTCAAACTGACCAACACAACAGAAGGATTTTTAACGGCAGGTTACTCCGGGCAGGCACCAAGATAAATGACTTATCACTATTATGAGTATTGCCCACTTTTGCTCTACAGTGATTTTTGTAGGGCTCCAAATATTTAGCCTTCACGACTGTCAGTATTTTGTGGTTTTGAAAACCTCTGCATTCTGGAGTCAGGTGTGTGCCTCAGAAGAGTTCTCGAGCTTGTCTAAAGATCAGCTGGTGAAGCTGCTCCGCAGTGAGGAGCTCAGGATCGAAGACGAGTATCAGGTGTTCACGGCTGCTATGGACTGGCTGCACCACGACGTGCCGCACAGGAAGAAGCATGTGGTGGAAGTTCTGGAACCGGTGCGCTTCCCGCTGCTGTCTCCACAGAGACTCTACAAGTACATCGAGGGTGAGAGAGATGCTGTGTTTCACTTTAGTGCTCCTCACCGCTCAAGACTCATGTTTGTATCCTCTGATTAGATGGACATAATTGGAAGAAACTTTCACGTAGTCTGACAAGGTTATAATTTACAGAAATGTTACAGAGGCATTTTAAGAGGATTTAAGAGCAAAAAAAATGAATAAAATGTGAATAAAATATTTTTCTGTCAAATAATATAGGCAATGCATGTCATGTTAAACTATAAATTCTTACACAATGGTTATTCAAAATGTTTTACAAGATAATTTATGATCATAAAAATTCATAAGGACAGAAAAAGAAAAAAGTTTCAAATAAAAATGTATTAAAGGGGTCATCGGATGCCCAATTTCCACAAGTTGAGATGATTCTTTAGGGTCTTAATGAAAAGTCTGTAACGGACTTTGGTTAAAATTTATCAATGGTAGTGTAAAACAACACACTTTTTACCCTGTCAAAAACAGCTCTGTTCACAGCGAGCCGTTTTGTTGCATGTTGCTTTAAATGCTAATGAGCTCTGCTGACCCCGCCCCTCTCTTCCGAGCCGCTCTCTGAGAGACTCTTAACTTCAGTTGCAAACTAGCACATTATTAGGAAAGGGCGATTTGTAAAGGTTCATAAAAAAAAGTATGGGAAGCTGGATCACGAATGAGTCGCGCGAACATAAACACATTTAGGCAGATCGGGGGCGCATTCCCTTCTAAAACAAACGTGATCCACTGCGTCTTCAGCGGCTCAGATGTCAGAAATAAATGAGGACTGCTATGTTCATTATTACATGCAACAACAGAACACCTCGATCGCTTAAGAGACATTCTTGTCTTCCTGAGTCCTCTGCTACTCAGGGCGGGTCTAAAGTAAAACATTAGCGTCGATCAACAATCGTGGGCGGGGCTTGTGCAATACTACTACATTCTGCCAAGAATCTGTAAACGGCTTGATATGAGAAAGGGGTTATGATTTATCAGGATTTAAAAAAAACACTGGGTGGATTTTTATCATTATAGGGTGGTTGTGTACACACTGCCAACACACATTTATGTTCAAACAACATGTAAAAGTGAATTTTGCATCCGATGACCCCTTTAAAAATAATGCAAAATGAAACGTTTTTTAAGGTTATATAAACTGTATACAGTGTTGGGTATAATGCATTACTAAGTAACTAATTAAGGCAATTTAATTACTAAAATTAAAGTAAAGTAAGGGATTACTCTTAATTGTTTCTGGAATTTAATGACATAATTGCAAATTGCATAAATACTGTATAGACTACAAAACATTATTGTCTATAAAACAGTAGTGGATTTAACATTACAATCTAACATCTAATTTTAATGTAACTTTTTCTCTTTAAAAACTTTAGTCAGTTCAAGTAAAATGTATGCAATTTTATATTATTTATTTGAAAGAATTAAAAGAGCAGTTTAATGTCTATTCTTGTCTTGTCGAGTTTGATATGGGATTTAGAAAGTAATAAGTAATGCAATACTTTTTAGTAATTAATACAGTAATCTAATTACACTGTTGTAGATGACTTTTTTTAGTCTAACCTCCTCAACACTGACTTTAAGTGCATTAGCACAATCAGACTGTTTATGTTTGGTAAGCAGCTTGATGTATTCATATAGATTTGAATGTATGTCTAGGTGCACATATCTTGTATATTTTACAATGTGGCTCATCTAATCGTAGTTTAGAGCTGGAATGATCTGTTTTATGATGTTTGTTTTTGTGTACACATTGGTAACGAGACTTTCTCCTGCAGGTATTTCTGACTTCAGTTTGCGAGTTGCATTGCAAACCCTTCTGAGAGAGTACACTGAAGTCAACAAGTCCCCTAAAGAGAGCAAACCTTTCAGCCTTCTGCAGACAGCCAAGGCCCGGCCCCGGAGAAAAGCCCGCAAGTACCTCTACGCCATTGGTACGGGAACTCTTCTGCGAGCGTGCAGATGTGATACTCATCTTAAAGGAAATAGTTCACCCAAAAATGAAAATTCTTTCATTAATTACTCACCCTCATGTCATTCTAAACCCGTAAGACCTTCGTTCATCTTCGGAACACAAATTAAGACATTTCTGATGAAATCCGAGAGCTCTCTGACCCTCCCATAGACAGCAATGTAATTACCATGATCAAGGCTCGGAAACATAGCAAGGAGATCGTTAAAATAATCCATGTGACATCAGGGGTTCAACCGTAATTTTACAAAGCTACGAGAATACTGTTTGTGCGCAAAGAAAACAAAAATAACGACTTTATTCAACAATTCGTCTCCTCTGCATCACCCTATAGCGCCATTTTGGAGAGTATCACATACGTATGCAATGCATGTAATGTATGTAAGCTGTTTACGTTGTTTATGCTTTGATCTGAACGTAAACAACGTATCCACGTACATACATTGCATACGTATGTGATACTCTCCAAAATGGCGCTATAGGGTGACGCAGAGGAGACGAATTGTTGAATAAAGTCGTTATTTTTGTTTTCTTTGCGCACAAAAAGTATTCTCGTAGCTTTGTAAAATTACGGTTGAACCACTGATGTCACATGGATTATTTTAACGATCTCCTTGCTATGTTTCCAAGCCTTGATCATGTTAATTACATTGCTGTCTATGGGAGGGTCAGAGAGCTCTCGGATTCATCAAAAATATCTTAATTTGTAATCCGAAGATGAACAAAGGTCTTACATATTTGGAATGACATGAGGGTGAGTAAAATGACAGAATTAAAATTTTTGGGTGAACTATCCCTTTAATCGTTTGTTCAATTCAACGTCTTTCTTCTGTCTCTCAGGCGGTTACACTCGTCTGCAGGGCGGCCGATGGAGTGACAGTCGGGCTTTGAGTTGTGTTGAGCGCTTTGATTCGTTCAGTCAGTACTGGACCACCGTGTCTTCCCTGCATCAGGCCCGCAGTGGACTCGGGGTGGCCGTCCTGGAAGGCATGATATATGTAGTGGGGGGTATGTAGTTTTGTGTATTTTCTGTAGTGTTGCCACATATCAATATTTAGGACCCATGCAAAAAAACTTGCACTTCTTGGTTGCACCCCCTATAAAATATTATTTTTAAAGGCAAACATCTGTACTTCTAGTAATATCAATATTACTTCTAATTTATTCTTGAGAAAGTGGATTTTAAAAAACCCTGCAGACTTCAAGGGATATTTCACCTAAAAATGTAAATTTGCTGTTAATTCACTCACCCTCAGCCATCCAAGATGTAGGTGACACTTTCTTAGAAGATTTAGCTGAAAACCATGGTCATTGGTAATTAACTCTGTCCCCGCCAGCGTTTTTGATCATTTCACAAAGTTTAAGGGCCCACAGAATATTAGTGTATGACTATCGAACAGGCAGATTGCCAAAACAAAGAACAGAGCCTCTGTGGGTAAGTTTCATGAAAAAAAGCAACATTTTGAACAAAAAGCTGAGAAAATCACGTTTTTGTAAGAGACTACTTCTGGATCAGATTCAGAACGATTATTAAAACATACATCCAAAGCTTGCACGGACCTAAACCACTTGTGAGCCTGGACCACAAAACCAGTCATAAGGGTCAAATTTTTTTAAATTGAGATTTATACATACAGCTTTCCATTGATGTATGGTTTGTTAGGATCGGACAATATTTGGCTGTGATACAACTATTTGAAAATCTGGAATCTGAGGGTGCAAAAAAAATCAAAATATTGAGAAAATCATCTTTAAAGTTGTCCAAATTAAGTTCTTAGCAATGCATATTACTAATCAAAAATGCATTTTTGATATATTTACGGTAGGGAATTTACGAAATATCTTCATGGAACATGATCTTTACTTAATATCCCAATGATTTTTTGCATAAAAATTATAATGTTACAAGTACAATGCATTGTTGGCTATTGCTACAAATATACCCGTGCTTCTTATGACTGGTTTGTGCTCCAGGGTCACATTTAATTTGGTAACATTAGGCAGTTTTGATATGCTGTTTAATGTGTGATGTTGGCATTATTTTACATATGAATCTGCTTACATACGCAACCACTGCTTTCTGCTTCTTCTTCGCCTTGTTTTGATACAGATATTCAGTACTCTTTCAGAAGATGTGTGGTGGGAAAAGAGTTAATAAAATGCAAGTCAACTACTACCATCACTTTGAGAGTCAAAGAAAGCATATATAGGCAACACAAAATGAATCCCTGTGGCTCCTGACGATATATTTGGGTCTTGTGAAGCGAAACAATTGCTCTGTGCAAGAAACTACTAATTATTTCTAAACCTTTCTACTTAGCCATTGCACATCCACCATGCTTCAGTTTTTTGACACTTTTTAATTCATGTTTGTTGTTCTAATCAAATCAAATCTTCATCCAGTGCGCAGTGGGTTTTGGGCAATATTAGTGTGCACTTCAAATTTCCACCGGAAATAGCAGACTATCTGGAAAACTCATTGCAACATATTTTGATTTGGGACGCACTAAATGATCCCAAATGCTGCACTGCATTTACATTTACAGTGCATTTATTCATTTAGCAGATGCTTTTATCCAAAACGACTTACAATTGAGGGAATAATAAACATACAGCCGTCTTGTATTGCACAGGAGAAAAGGACTCCATGATTTTCGACTGCACGGAGCGGTACGACCCAGTGACCAAGCAGTGGGCGGCAGTGGCGTCTCTGAACTATCCACGCTGTGGGGTTGGAGTTTGTTCCTGTCATGGAGCTCTTTACGCACTTGGTACGCAGATTTAGATGCTTTCCGGCTGGATGAGTTTAGGCACTGTCAGTCTGCTTCGCTCTTCAGGGTTTTGTTCAGTCGCACTGTAACACCTTGTGATTTGTTAACGCTTTTAGCAACATTCCTGCCAAGGTCATGTTTTCCCTGCCAATGCATGCATGCAATGATAAAATGTACACATTGAGGGCAATGAATGTTACTTTGCGTAAAATGTCTGGCTTGAATGTAAATGGTGTTATGGTTTCAGGTGGCTGGATTGGCTCAGAAATCGGGAAGACCATGGAACGATATGACCCAGAAGAAAATAAATGGGAGGTTATTGGGAGCATGGCTGTTCCTCGATATTATTTTGGCTGCTGTGAGCTGCAAGGTACGCAAGTACCTTGTTAAACCCAACCGTGTTAAAGGAAAAGCTCACCCAAAAATGACATTTTGTCATCATTTACTCACCTTCATGTCGTTCCGTTTCTTTCTTTAAAAAAATCTTTTGTGTTCAACATAAGAAAGAAACTTAAACAGATTCGGAATGACGTGAGGGTGAGAAAATGATGACAACATATTCTTTTTTGGGTCAGCTATTCCTTTAATAAATGACTTTTGAAGGTTTAATTCATTGGACTTCAGCGAATGATGAAATCTTTTAAGCTTGTGTTAACTACACACCTTATTTCAGGCATTTAACCAAAAACACACAAAGAAAACCACCCACTGACTTCATGAAGATGGCACTGGACGTGCTACAATGCTAACTCGTTTCAGGGTTTTGGCCAACAAACAGTGCTGGGTAGATTACAAATTGTAGTCTGTTAGTAACTGATTACAGATTACATGACGGAAATTGTAGTTTGTAACATAATCTATTATTGGATTACACATATTAGGTAATGTATTCTAACTACTTTTAGATTACTTTTGACATTATTGATAAGAAAATCTATTCAATTCTTTATCAACATCATGAAATGTATTAAACATTACAGTATGCCAGGGTTTACCAAACTGTAGTTTGTGAGTTGATGAAAAGCGAACATAGCAAATTAAACGTAATCATGTAATCTATAGAAAAGTAAATGTAATCTGATTACAAGCATTTTAAAATGTAATCTAATTACAAGTACCTAATTTCTGGAATCTTTTTATGTGATAGTTTGCTACCCAGCACTGCCTACAAAAATACACCACCGCTGTAGCACTCTGGCAGGGAAAATAACGTTAACCAGTAACCAAGCCAGTGCATACTTTTAGTGCACTGTGGAAATATGAAGAAAGTATGCAGGCCCTTGTCTTCAGTATGCTGTGCGTCTGTTCCAGGCTTCATCTATGTGATTGGTGGCATCAGTGATGAGGGTACGGAGCTGCGCTCGGCTGAGGTTTACGACCCCATCTCTCGCCGCTGGAGCGCGCTGCCGGTCATGGTGACCCGACGGGCGTACGTGGGTGTAGCTAGCCTCAATAACTGCATCTACGCTGTAGGAGGCTGGAACGAGGCTCTGGGATCATTGGACACAGTGGAGAAGTACTGCCTGGAGGAGGTTAGAGCACCATAAAGTCTGATCCATATAGGGCTGCAACAACTAATCAATAATGAAAATAACCGGAGGAATTTGATTATTGATTCATCTATGCACTGTGCACATCTGCCGGTCACGTTACTTTACAGAAATAACAAACATATAAGCATATCATTTAATGCGGCTTGTCCTGTGCGTCAAACAGACGGAGCATGCAATCATTCTGACTTTATACATTTTACTAAAATATTTCTTGATAGAAATTAAACAATTGTACATGTAACGTGAAGAATTGTGTTTTTATGAGACCAGTAACAGTAAAGTATGGAAGCTTGTTTCTGCCATAGAATAAAAAAAAATAATTGACTTTTTTTCTAACAGTTCTCGTAATTGCGATTTTTCATCTACAATTCTGACTTTTCGTTTTAGAATCGCAGGATTATATCTTGCAACTGAAAGTCATGAAATCGCAATTGTGATTTTAAAAAAATCTCGCAATTCCGTTTTTATTTCTTATAATCGTGACTTTGTAAAATATCGCAATATCATGTTTATATCTCGCAGTTCTGAGAAAAAAAGTTAGAATTGCAAGATGCAAACTCAGAATTGCGAGAACGCCTATAAACTCGCAATTGCAAGAAATAAAGTCGCAATTCTGAGAAAAAAAGTCAGAATTATGAGAAAATAAATAAACTTCAATGCGATAAAACGTTTTTTTTCTGTGGCGGAAATGGGCTTCCATAGTAAAGGGAATTAAAAGTAGTTAATTGACGTAAATATGATAGAATTACTTGGTTCGGATGAGTGCTTGTTCCTTGTTTAGTGTGTTAGTGCTTGTTCCTTGTTGCCCTACATGCAACACTCTTGACATTACTAAAAATGCAAGCCTTTATGCAGATGTTTTGACTCGTATGCATATGGCTCTGGTGTTGCAGGAGAAGTGGGTGGAGGTGGCGTCGATGGCTGTCCCGCGCGCTGGGGTAACGGTTGCAGCCGTTAATGGTTTGTTGTATGCGGTGGGAGGTCGGACCTCTAGCCGGGACTTTTCAGCGCCGGTCACTGTCGACTCGGTCGAAATCTACGACCCCCATCTGGACACATGGACAGAGATCGGTAACATGATCACCAGCCGCTGTGATGGAGGTGTAGCTGTGCTCTGATAGGCCACATATTCACACCCAGCAACATGAAACTGGTTTTACAGTGTCTAATTTATTATCATTTTTAAATGAGTGAAGAAGACCACCGGAGATCGATCTCATATGTTAGCCTGTGCGTTTGGTGAGGCTCGTTTAGGAAGTAAGTGTCAAGGTGAGTCTTTTTAGACTTCGTTTTGAGACACTGTGAGATCATGAGCAATTCAAACATTTGTATAACAGCACTTCTAATCAGCCGTCAGCCAGAAGATTCACAGCCTGCTTCAATAAGCCACTCAGTTCAGCCGTACTGCACACCATTCATTATGTATAGCTGGTCTTCATCATCATCATCATCTCAGTGTTGCTGATGTGATTATTAGCCAGCAACTTGCTTCTTTTGTTGAGTCCGGTTTCACATTTACCTCTCATTTCACAATGTTTTATGTTACATTTTGCACTTTTGTATTGTACCTGTTTGTTTCTCACAATCTTAAGCTTGTGGAAAACATGCTTGGTTGTTGTTAAAAATATTAGAATTTAATACAAGTACTAGAATTTGTTCAGCTGAGAGCTTTAATATTTCATTAATAGAGACTATTTCCTGGAATAAAAAGAAACTGTGTTTTGCCGCTCCACTTTGACTCCCGTATCTGACTCGATGGCAACCAAACATTCCCAAAGACTTTAGTTTAGGATCCTGTTTTCACTATTAACTAGTTGCTTATTAGCATGCATATTACTAAAATATTGGCTGTTTAATACTAATAAAGCACATATCAGTGTCTTATTCTGCATGATCATGGTTTAGATCCCTTAACCCTACTCCAGATCTACATTTAACAACTGCCTTACTATCAATAAGCAGCAGATTAGGAGTTTGAGGCAAAAGTTGTAGTTAATAGTGAGAATTGGTTCCAAAACTAAAGTGTGACCGGATGTATTTAATAGCAGGCTTAATGTTAATCTACAGTGAATCATGGGTACACAGACAAAACATAATCCATTAACTTTTATATTTTTTCGTGCTTAGCAGTTAATATATGGAAAATAATAGATTTTGTGTGTTTTTTTGTCATATTAATTGCTACCTGGATTAAATATTGCAGTTTTAATGGGTTTCGATTGGGACATCTAACTAGTGTGAATTAGATTTATGAAAGGAAATGTGGGTGCAATATAAAAATACACATTTTGGTAAAAATGTATGTTTGCACTAAAATTTAAACAAGGGTTAACCATTATTAACATAACATCAATATCATCAAATACAATAGGATATATACATGTTAGGATAGGACAATATATGGCTGATATACAACTATTTGAAAATCTGGAATCTGAGGGTGCAAAAAAATCTAAATATTGAGAAAATCATCTTTAAAGTTGTCCAAATGAAGATCTTAGCAATGCATATTACTAATCAAAAATTAAGTTTTGATATATTTACGGTAGGAAACACAAAATATCTTCATGGAACATGATCTTTCCTTAATATCCTAATGATTTTTGGCATGAAAGAAAAATCAATAATTTTGACATACAATGTATTTTTGGCTATTGCTACAAATATCCCCCAGCGACTTAACACTGCTTTTGTGGTCACAAATAAGATATTATAATGTCTATTTCTACTGATAACTAATCAAACAGTCACATACGTCACCGTAATAGTGCAGTTTTATTACACTTGCATGGTACATGTAAATTAGTTCTAGAATAAAAAAAGAAAAAGAAACCGGTGACATTTGGTTTAGACATTAACTGCATTTCTCAGATTTCACATACACCACAAACATCTGACAGATTTCTTTCAAGGAAATGTTTGAGATGCAGTAAGGAATGACATGAGTTCTGCAGTTTTCTAAGATTCCCTAGAGACAGCAAACCATGGCTTGACAACTATATTTAAAAATAAAAACACAAAACAAGTCAACTTGTAAATGCGCCACCCACATACACAAAGTCGCTCTACATGCCGGAAACAGCTGGTGTCTGGTCATTTGGCTTCTTCTGATTTTTTTAAAAATTGTGCCATTTTAGGAAAAACTTTGTTCCATTTTGATAAACTTCATGTTTCATTTGTAGGTCTGTACATCACAAGTTATTATATTACATCTTTTTCACACTCAATGGACAATGAGTAACATACAGTACTTTGAAGGCTGGGAGAAACAAATATAAACGTGTGTGTGTGTGCTCAATAGAAAAACACAAGAGCCCATTTGAAAACTTTTATACATACCAGGTGGACTGAAACCACCATTTAGCTCACGATTTCACATTTTTGAGTATTTTATCATGTGAAATCACTTTCTATACCATCAGTGGGTCAAACGACCCAATCCATTGTTTTGTTACATTTATTATAATAAGAATTTAGGTAAAATTCGGTAAGAAGATAAAATGAATTGTGCATGTAATCTATCATTTCAGTTTAAAATGATGTATTATTTTGGTATCCGTATTATTTGGTGGTCACATTTAATATTAACAGGAATAGATCAGAACTGCTGGAACGATCTACTAAAGATCAGCTGTATAAGACTAAAAGCATCAAGTCTAGTTTAGTCTCCTAAACCTACTAAGAGACTTGTGGCTGTGTTTATAAGCTGCCTTGCACTAAAAACAGTCTGAAACAAAGCCTGCATCGGCTTTGAACTCTATAAAACTTTCAAAGCTGGTAAACATATTAAAGTGAAATTTACAAAGCGTAATCTGATTCCGAGTAATGTGCATGTAATGTGTACGCGGAACATGATGAGACGCAAACATTTCCATCATTTAAGAATTAGGTATTAGTTAAGAAACCAGGCTTTCCTCGACTTGTCAGACGTTCAGATGCAATTATATCTGAGTGAAAGCAGGTGCGACACGCTGCTCGTATGTGCAGATAATAGCTCTGAATGTTAAAATTATGCGAATGGAAAGCTGCGTTGTGTTTGCAACCGCAAAGAATGAGTTATAATAAAATATCAGCATAGAAAAAACCCCCAATAAATTAGTGAACGTGCTAGATGGATATATAAAATCTGTATTATGCACCGTCTCTTCCATCGTTCAAAAATCAAAACAAACTTTTCAAAAACAAGGACTTTCAGAGTGTTTCTTGGTTGAATCTTCATGTTTCTGACCTTTAGCCCAGGAATTACGTAACGTACGTGGTCATGAAATAAACTCAGAATATATAATTTGAGCCTGCACCGTATAGTAATGTATAAATGTGTGACGTTCAGCGGTGTTGGGAGTATCGACTGAACCTCAGAAAGTCTTTCCTGGGTGGAATGTTGAGGTTTGAAGGTCGCTGTGGTTAGCAGGTGTGCTCTCCTCTACGAATTGTTGGTGTCTCTGACCTTCTGAATTTCCTGTTTGAGGAAGAGAAACCACGAGGAGCTTACTCACACATGACAGAAAGAGATCACAGATAAAAGGAGGAAGACATTAGAGGGATGTTATAATGAATAGGGATGTAACAGTAGAACGGGCATCTTTTGCAAAAAAGCATTGGCGGTTTTTAAAGGGATTGCATTCTGACTAATTTGCCATGTTTAGTAAATCTGGCCCTTAGTGACTGGAAAATCTTACCTCAAGAAGAGCATCTTTTAATTTCCCATACGCTAAGTCGAGGTCATCATTGATAATCAGCACATCAAATAAACCTGGCTCTTTACCTGAAATATGGATATATAACAGTTAGATGTGAAAACAATTACTGCAGTATTTTACTCGAAAATAATTCGCACAGGAACAGACACTTACTTATTTCCATGTCAACTTTGGCTGCATGTAAACGTTTCTGTAGGCTTTCCTCAGATTCCGTTTTTCTATCCCTTAAGCGTTTTTCCTGAAGAAATGAAGTTTTCGATTAAAACGTGAAAAAGACGGATAATTCAAAAAAGATGGCTGATTTCTCACCAGGGTTTGCATCGACGGAGGCTGGATGGACACATAGATGGGGTTGAGATCGGTTCTCTTGATGTTCTTCACTCCCTGCATGTCAATGTCCAAAATGCAAATCAAATTTTTGGCCTGAACGGCCTGTACAGCTGCTTTACTGTAAACGGGGCAAAAATGATGTTAGTTACAATTACATGCATATACAGTATTTCTCTATACGAGTACAAACATTAGTGATATAATGATTTCCTCATTTGGAATATGATCAAGATTGCATAGGTGGACTTGTTCGGAGAAATTGGCTGTTGAAAATATAATATTTAATGCCACTCTAATCAACTGAATTGCTTTACTACATTTGTTTTGATGAACGAGAACGTCAGTAAAATAATCCAATCTTCCCATCACTAACAGATGTTTAGCTCCAACCTAATTAACCCTCTGGTGCCGTTCGGTCACTTTTGACAAAATTTGTATTTATTTATTTATTGTTTACTTCATCGGAATTGTACGAAACTTGGTAAAGAACATGATTCGAAAAGATTAAATGGTCCTGAAAAAAATAAAATAAAAATAGCCACACTTGTACTGTTTGCAGTCAAAAATGACCACACTGGAAACGAATGGGAAGCGTATTTCATCAAGTGGAAACGTTTGGTACTGCGCCCAAAACAAAATCTTACTGAAAACTCATTTTTTTTATATGTCAACCTCATATTTGGAACACAACTCGTTTCGATATAGGGCTTTGGTTTTCACACAGTTTGAGAGCAAAACGTTACATATTTCAGATAAAATGTAAATATTTTGTGCATTTTTCATATTTTATGATATATACACAGTATATATTGTTTCACTTCAGAAGCTATTTTCCAAGTGTCTTCTTTAAAAAGAGACCAAAGCAAAGTCTGTGCTCCAAAGCATTAAACATTTATGTCAGTTTAAGTTGGAAATTTTCAGGTCTGCGCTCAAAAAGTGGTTAACAGGTAATAAATGGATCATAACCATTCCATAAATAAAATTTAGTACAATAAAGTAAAAACTAAAATATACTACATTCATTTAATTGAAAAACACCAGGCACCAGAGGGTCAAACACAGCTGGATCAGCGAATCAAACTCTGCAAGATTGGACACTCCTGTTCTAGACCATTCAGTTATCACAAAAACCTTTAGGAAATTCTATTAGTATCAAAGTGTCAGCGATGTACTTTCACATACGAACAAGTCTCGTAATAAGGGAACTATACCTTGTTCCATACATGTTCCCTGAAAATTCCGCATTCTCGAGAAATTCACCCTTAGCTACGTCCGCCTGCATCACTTCCCTGGTAACGTAATGATAATCTGAAAAAAAGGGGGAATTTTTCAGAAGATAGGTCTCTCATTGACTGATAAGCCAGAATACCAATAGAAATGACAAGAAACTGACAACACAAATTCATAAAGCACGTATTTGAGTGCTTCATTTACAGCTGCCGCCCCACTTTTAGCTCATCAGTGTGTCAATCAATTGTTCAGGTTTATGAATTGACTTTGCGGTGTGAATCTCGTGTGTATAAGAAACTACAGCTGAAGGTCTGCTCTCACCAACACTAATGTTCAGCACAAAAACTCATTTTCACGTTCCATTTGTCTCAGACCAATGTGAAAAATACAAACAAAAAAACAGATGGATAAATGAAAAGGCAATTTCACACTTTGACAGTAGGCGGAAGGTATGGAAAAAATATATCATATGCCATTTGCTTATCAAAATGTTGATATACCCTATTTGTATTTCTTTTTTTATTAATATACTTCATCTACATAAACACAATGGCAGCACTGCGTAACTTTCGGTTTCTGACACCCGCTTGTCACAGAGAAGAAAAAAAGTAAAACAGCCACAGATATATAGATAAATATATTTCTGTCATGACAACTCTTGGAGGGATTGGCATGGTAAAGTACATGACCATGTTAATGTGTTTGGTCTTGGCTGGATTAGATCTGCTACACTGCTGCTGTCAGTACAGAGACTTGCTACTGCCAATACATCCACAACATGCTGCTGTGAGCATGTAAGAAATATTGCTGCTGCAAATATAACATACATGAAATAACCCCCATATAGCATACATGAATCACCTCGTAGCAGATCAATACAGGTGGAGCTGGGGGAGGTGGAGGGTTTCTGAAGCAAGCTACAACTGCTACAGCAAGCACTAGTCATATATTTGAATGCTGAGCAGCGAGCTCATTGGCTACCGATACCAACCAATCAGCTGTGCCAGGTGATAATGATGTCAGTAGGTCAGACTGAGTTAGACCTATCGGACTGCGTTATCTAGAGTTTTCAGGCCAGAACTTGTATAGTATTATATACAGGTGGGTACGGAAAGTATTCAGACCCCATTAAATTTTTCACTCTTTTTTATATTTCAGCCATTTTCTAAAATCATTTAAGTTCATTTTTTTTACTCATTAATGTACACACAGCAACCCCATATGAAAGAAAACACAGGGGAATTTTGACAATTGTTGACATTTTTGCAGATTTATTAAAAAAAGAAAAACTGAAAAATCACATGGTCCTAAGTATTCATGTGCTGTGACACTCATATATTTAACTCAGGCAGGTGCTGTCCATTTCTTCTGATCATTCTTGAGATGGTTCTACACCTTCATTTGAGTCCAGCTGTTTTTGATTATACTGATTGGACTTGATTAGGTAAGCCACACACCTGTCTATATAAGACTTTACAGCTCACAGTGCATATCAGAGCAAATGAGAATCATGAGGTCAAAGGAACTGCCTGAAGAGCTCAAGAGACAGAATTGTGGCAAGGCACAGATCTGGGCAAGGTTTACAAAAAAATTTCTGCTGCACTTAAGGTTCCTAAGAGCACAGGGGCCTCCATAATCCTAAAATGGAAGACGTTTGGGATGACCAGAACCTTCCTAGAGCTGGCCGTCCGGCCAAAATGAGCATCGGGGGGAGAAGAGCCTTGAAAGAGAAGAGCCTTGGTGAGACTACTTTGAGGTAAAGAAGAACCCTAAGATCACTGTGGCTGAGCTCCAGAGTTGCAGTCGGGAGATGGGAGAAAGTTGGAGAAAGTTGTAGAAAGTCAACCATTCACTGCAGCCCTCCACCAGTCGGGGGGCTTTATGGCAGAGGGCCCGACGGAAGCCTCTCCTCAGTGCAAGACACGAAAGTTTGCTAAAAACCCCTGAAGGAATACAGATGGTGAGAAAATACGATTTCTCTCGTCTGATGAAACAAAGATTGAACTCTTTGGCCTGAATTGCAAGCGTAATGTCTGGAGGAAACCAGGCACCGCTCATCACCTGGCCAATACCATCTCTACAGTGAAGCATGGTGGTGGCAGCCTCATGCTGTGGGGGTGTTTTTCAGCAGCAGGGACAGGACGACTGGTTGCAATAGAGGGAAAGATGAATGCAGCCAAGTACAGGGATATCCTGGACAAAAACCTTCTCCAGAGTGCTCAGGACCTCAGACTGGGCCGAAGGTTACCTTCCAACAAGACAATGACCCTAGCACACAGCTAAAATAACGAAGGAGTGGCTTCACAACAACTCGGAGACTGTTCTTGAATGGCCCAGCCAGAACCCTAACTTAAACCCAATTGAGCATCTCTGGAAAGACCTAAAAATAGCTGTCCACCATCGTTTACCATCCAACCTGACAGAACTGGAGAGAATCTGCAAGGAGGAATGGCAGAGGATCCCCAAATCCAGGTGTGAAAAACTGTTGCATCTTTCCCAAAAAGACTCAAAAAGGCTGTATTAGATCAAAAGGGTGCTTCTACTAAATACTCAGCAAAGGGTCTGAATACTTAGGACATGTGAAATTTCAGTTTTTCTTTTTTAATAAATATACAAAAATGTCAACAATTCTGTGTTTTCTGTCAATATGGGGTGCTGTGTGACATTAATGAGGAAAAAAAAATAACTAAATGAATTAAATTTTAGCAAATGGCTGCAATATAACAAAGAGTGAAAAATTTACGGGGGTCTGAATACTTTCCGTACCCACTGTTATATTATTAATTAATATATATAGCATATATATAGAGATATAAATTGTTTGGCTAGGGTGTTTATCAAACAACTTGGCCTGAAAAGCCACATAAACTGCCGTTCATTCAAATTAAAATGTTTAATTGCACCAAATTTTCACACCCAAAACATGTGTATTGGGTGTGAGAGGGCATTTCTTTAAGAAGAGATTCTGTTTGACTAGTCACTCAAATAACTAGCTGTTTATGTAATGAACGTATGTCATTGTTGTGAAAGTGTCATGCTTTTTCAGTGAGGATAATGCAATGATATTTTCAGAAAAACTGTGTTTCTGTAGCAGATCAAAAGCCTAACCTTTGCCGTCCTCCTCTCCTGGACGGGGGCTCCGCGTCGTATCTGGTAAAAGATCATTCTTGGTTATTTTTAATTTTTCAGCATTTGTACTTCAGTATGTGACTTACGGGAAACGCTGAAGCCAAATACGCCATCAAACTCCTTGAGCAGCTTCTTCAGCAGAGTGCTTTTGCCAGCTCCAGACGGTCCGCTCATCACCACAGGCCTCGGTCCAGCCATCGCTAAACCACACCAGACACAGAGAGAAAACCTCAAGACAAAACACACTTTCAGAATAAAGTCACTTTTTTCTTTATCAAACTATTTACTTAGTACTGATCTGTTTTTGAAAGAAGTCTTCAGTATTACATTTTTGTAATCTTACTTGGCCTAAACTTTTGAATGCTGAATGTCACAAAAATATCATAAAAACTGCAAATTTGACATTTGAAAATAAACTGAAATAGAAAAGAGATCTTTTAAATTGTAATAATATTTCACAATATTATATTATGTTTTACTGTATTTTTGATCCCCAGGATCCATCCAAACACACACACTCTCACACACACACACACACTCTCACTCATTCACTCACACACACACACACACTCACTCATTCACTCACACCCTCTCACTCATTCACTCACAACCACAAACACACACACAGGCCTGTCACAATAATCAATATATCGACTTGTGCAATATATGTACATGACCTCAATCATTTTTGGTGACGCAATCTAGCCATTATATTACTAACAAAATAATGTCCCGTGTTTGTAACATTTCCACTTGCGTCCGTGTCTTTTGCAGCTTCTCGTACATTACGTGGTGTAGTCATGAGGTGCTCGTTCAAATAAAAAAAATGCTTCTATAAAAAAAGTTTTATCTGCAGATATGGTCTTGTTTAGGGGTCTGTGCCTTTGTGCATACGGACATCTGACTGCTAAGTAGTGATTGCGTTTTTCAGCAATAGTGTGCACCCTTCATTAACAGAGAAAAGAAGGTCTGGGAAACATCTGTAGATGGAAAAATCTCCATACAAAATTTGTGCATTTTTCTTTTTTTCTACTTACTTTGCACTTTTTGTTAGAAAATGTTAATTTACTATTTATTCAAGTTTTTAAGGTATCAAATATTTTGATACTTAATTTCCATGATCTAAATAATCTTAAAAATTAAAAGTTTGTTGTCATTTGAAAGTGTGTAGGCCTTCTTGCATTATTATTATGCTGTTACATTATGATTATATTTTCAGTGGCATAAAATGGTCTTTAAATGACAATAATACCGCTTATCGCAATTATTTCTGGGGCAAAACATCGCACAACCAAAAGTTGTTACCGTGACAGCACTCATCCTCTCTCCACTCTCTGACTCACTCTCTCTAACACTCTCTCTCACCACTTCTCTCTCTACTTCTCACTTGCGTCACCTCTCTTCTCTCCCTCTCACTCCTCTCTACACTAAATTCAATTCAATTCAATTTCAATTTGTGTTTATTGGCTGACAATTGTTACATGTATTTGCACAAAGGCCAAGTGTTTACACTGAATCTAGACCGTGAACACAGATATATTGACAACAAAAACATTCGTATAACATTTAAAAAAGGTTAAAATAAATTAACTTGTAGAATTCGTAGAATCTACAAACCAGTTTTTTTAAAATTCAGGTGTAGTGGTTTGGTTGTGTGTGTGTGTGTGTGTTTGTGGGCGCATCACTGATTTGTTGACTCCACTTTTTTTGTGACAGGCATCAATGTATCTTGCTGCTAGTAAGATACAATCTTGTTTTTCACCTAATAAATACTGAAGTTGTGTTTTCTTGTTTAACATTTTAAAATCAGTGTAAAGTATTTCAAATTTGGGATATTATATTTTTAAAATGTGTTTCTAATTTCTTCATAGTTGGGGCAGCTGGTGAGGAAGTGTTGCTCTGTCTCCACTTCCCCATGAGTACAGTGAGGGCAGATGCGGCTCTCTCTGGGCAGCCAGTGCTGTCTATATCTGCCCGTCTCTATAGTCAGATATGAACTCCATCTGCTCAGTCTGTACTCGATCTCTGCTCTTTTAATTTTACAAGTCTTGCCACGTACTCAGATTTCTGCACGTGTGTAATCTCGATTTAGGTGCAAAATCACATCAAGTTTACTTTGTTTTTCTGTTTTCAGTCAAATAGGTAGAGAATTTTCTACTTTTTGTGATTTCTAATTTGGGTGGGCCGAAAGTTTGTGGCAATGAATATTTCAGAAGTCCTGTGATTGGATGCTGTTAGTCATGTAGTCTGTTTTGAGCTGCAGGACCCATCGAATCAGGGGACTTTTTCAGGGTTCCACTCCTGGTCTTTAAGGGCTTTAAAATGGTTAAGAGTTGGGGTCACTCAGTTTAGGTGTTTCCAAAAATTTTGATGGCTCTTTTCTCAATGCGCCTATTAGTAGGAGGGTATTCGGCACATATTCTGCCCGCAGCGTGGTCGGCATTTGTGCTCCTCTGTCTTTGAGGAGACTCTTACAGACTCAGCAGCAGGGCTTCAAACGGATTTTTGTCCACAGTTTTCGAATTGGTGTGATTTAGGAGGAGGGAACCCCCACATGTGCACTGCCATAGAAGCAATAGGTTCCTATGGACTGTGGAATATTTTGAGCCAGATTAATATGGTATTTCATTTGGAATCGATTATTTGGATGGCATAAAAAGGCCCCTTCTTGCTTTCTCGTTCGTTCATTACAGCCAAATTTAGCTCTTGCCAGTGGCATTTATATCAGGCACGAGTGGTACTGTGTAGTTGGTGCATTTCACAGTTTGGTCACCACCAAGGGGTTGTAATGAATGAGAAGTTATGTCTATCTCACTGAACTCTGGGGGTCTTTTCTGGAATGTTAGTACTTTAGATTTGTTAGGATTAATCGTAAGGGCCCAGGTCTGACAGAACTTGTGCAGGATGTCTAGGTTCTGCTGTAGACCCTCTTCTGTTGGAGACAGCAGAACCAGATCATCTGCAAACAGCAAGAGCTTTATGTTGGAGTCATGCAGTGTGAAGCCAGGTGCTGCTGATTGTTCCAGGAGCTTCGCCAATTCATTAATGTAGATATTGAAGAGGGTCGGTGATAGTGGACAGCCCTGCCTCACACCCCGCCCTTGAGTGAAGAACTCTGTGCGTTTATTTCCAATTTTAATTGCGCATTGATTGTTTGAATACATTGTTTTTATGATATTGTATGTTTTACCCCCAATACCTGATTCTAGAAGTTTTGACAACAGACCTTCATGCCAAATTGAATCAAAGGCCTTTTGAAAATCTACAAAGCAAGCAAATAGTTTGGATTTGTTTTGGTTAATGTATTTGTCGATCAGGGTGTGTAGGGTGAAAATGTGGTCTGTTGTTCTGTAATTTGGTAAGAATCCAATCTGACTTTTGCTGAGGACACTGTGCTCTGTGAGGAAGTGTACAAGTCTTGTGTTGATGATATTGCAGAACAGCTTCCCCAGATTACTGCTTACACAGATGCCTCTGTAGTTGTTGGGGTCTGATTTGTCTCCACTCTTGAATATGGGCGTTATGAGTCCTTGATTCCAGGTTTCAGGGAAATGACCAACACTCAGAACCAAGTTGAACAGTTTTAGTTGGGCCAATCTTAATTTGTGCTCTGTGTTCTTGAGCATTTAGTTGAGGATGCCATCTGGTCCACTTGCTTTTTGTTTTTTTTAGGGCCTGGATTTTATCAATCAGTTCATTTTCTGTAATGGGGTAGTCTAATGGGTTTTGATATTTACCAATTGTATGTTCCATGTGAATCACTTTTTCATATGTTTGGGTTTGTTCTGGGTTCATTGTAATTTCACAATAGAGTTGTTCAAAGTGATTTTTCCAGGTGTCTCCGTTTTGTATGGCTGCTTGTTCATGATGTTTTTTATGCAAGTAATTCCAGTTGTCCCAGAAATTGTTAGAATTTACGGATTCTTCAATAGTTTTTAGTTGATTTTAGATGTATTGTTCTTTCTTTTTTCTGAGTGTACTTTTATACTGTTTAAGTTCTTCACAATATTGATGGCGTAAATATTCATTGTTTGGTTGTCTGTGTTTTTGATTTGATAATTGTCTTAATTTTTTCCTCATGGTTTTACAGCTTAAATCAAACCATTTTTCATTTTCTTGTGTGGTTTTATGGATTTTCTTAGAGGATGTGAGGTTAGATAAATTGGCCAAATATTTAAATATATAATTTATGTTCTCCACTGCCAGATTGACACCATCTCGATTGTGAGGATAAATTCTTCCTAGAAAATTGTCTATAAGTAGACATACTTTTGGATGGCCAGTTGCTGTCACATATTTTTCTGTGCTGTTTTGTGCCCATCTGTAGTTCTCTCTAATGTTGTACAGCTTACTGGGCTGTGAATGTGTGTTGGTATTTGTTGTCCTCTTTAGGTAACCAGTAATTTGACTGTGGTCTGATAAGGGTGTTAGTGATTTGACTGTGAATGCTCTGAAAGAAAATGGATCTAAACCTGTGATCACGTAATCAACTGTTGAGCAACCATGAAATAAACTGTAGGTGTACCTTCTAGAGAGAGTCCCCTTTCACCCTGCCATTGACGAGGTACAGATCGACCGACCGGGGACAAGGCGGGCTCATTCGACTCAGAGCTCATCAGAAGATTCCATTTTATTCACTGTGTCATAGATGCTATTCTTGGAAGAGTTACAATGTTTTTGTGGGGAACTTGACCAAAACATATGTTATTCCATTATCTGTTGGCTTGTAGTCGGGAAGAGAGCATCCTGTCCTGTTCTGGCATTTAGATCCCCACAAATCAAAACCCTTCCCTGTGCCTGAAAGTGGTTAATTTGACTGTGGAGAGATTCAAATATGTCCTCATTATAGTATGGAGATTCAGAGGGAGGAATATAGAGAGCACATAAGAAAACATCTTTAGTGGTCTGGGTAAGGTACTTGTTGATTTTGAGCCAGATATGTGATTATTCTTTTTTAATTGTTTGGATGTATTTATCAATTTCTTGTTTGTGCCAGATAATTATGCCCCCTGAATCTCTTCCACGTGTGATTTTTTCATGTTTTCTAGAGGATAAAAATATTTCACAGTATCCTGGGGGACAAAGAGTGACTTCATCAGTTCTGCGCCATGTTTCCTGTAATATTATTATGTCCATGTCTGATATGTGTTTTCTAAAATCTGAGGTTCGGGTTTTGTAACCAAAACTGGATGAATTAATACCTTGTATGTTCCACATTGTAATGATTAATGATCTCATTTTGTCAACAAATGTAAAAATTCAACAATCCTAATATTGCTCTAGAGTGATACAAACCCAAGCCCAACACAGTATCAAGGATCAACGATTACATGTGTAAACTTAGATCTACACTTTTTTTTTTTTTCCCCCCATATATACATATATTATTGTGTGCATGTCTTTTACTCACTACTACTGTTCCAGCTGTGGTATAAGTCGAGCAGGTCCTTTGATCTCTAACAGGTTGGTATGGTTATTAGGCCCTTTAGGGCTTCGCAACATAAAATCCTCGGACTCCACATTTACCAATCATGAGCATTGAGAGCTGAATACACTTCTATCTCTATCTATCTCTCACTCCTCTCTCACCTCTGCTCACCCTCTCTCAACCCTCTCTCCACTCTTCTCACTCTCTCTCACTCCTCTCACCTCACTCGCACAGAAGATTTACAGAAGCAAAAATATACATTAAGTAATAAATAGGTAATATGGCCTAATTAATAGTAGCTGTTTGCGGAAACATCAGATCAGGGCAGGCGGAGTGTGTTCTATTCTGTGGTGACAGGCAAGACACAATTGAGCAGCAAACACCAGCAGTATTATTCATGTTCTCCGAAACAGATACGCCACTTCTCATGGTTGAGAGAGGTTTAAATGTTGATGGCTCTCGATGGATTTGAATAATAGAACACTGTCCGTACTGCTGTGTATTTGGGGGCATTCTGTTAGGAAAGTGCAGCTTGATTTCATTGATTCAGAATAAACAGTGTGGACACACAGTATATGCTCGGTGGCAGCCATGTTTTTCTGGTCATGCCATCATCATAAGCTAGTGTCCGCTGAGTCGTATCTGCTCAACGTGCTTTCTCAGTTTCTTATCTGACACTGGTACAGGATACTTGCCGTACTGTAATCTCTCTTTAGGGCCAAATATCATTGCACTTTACTCTGTTGTTGTGTTTTGGTTTGCCAGTGAGTGATGTAGCTATGTTTGATCTGTGCAGTAATCTGACTGATTCTGATGCTGTGATGCAGAGCAGCAGTAGATGTTAGTGAAGCATCAGGACTGACGCTCTGGAGCAGCTGAGGGAGGGGCTTGCTTTCTTTGCTCATCTCTATGTCTTGCAGGGCTTTATAATGATATGATTGGGGGTCACTGAGCTTCAAATGCTTCCAGAATTTAATCGCCCTTTTTTGTATCTTTATGATTGGGAATTTGCCATAATTCTGCCCTGCATGCGTTATTGGTTGCAGGTGCAAGTGTAGTATATTTTTACAGAGTTCTGCATGCAGGGTTTCAATCGGATGTTTTTCCCATTTGGTGAAATCTTGATTGGGATTTGTCAGTGGACCCCACACCTCACTGCCATAGAGGGCAATGGGCTCAATTACTGATTCTAATATTTTAAGCCAAATCCTAATAGGGATCTCTATAGGACATTGCCGTTTGATGGCGTAGAAGGCCCTGCGTGCCTTATCTCTCAGTTCATTCACAGCATGATTAAATTTTCCTGTAGATATGATTTTCAAACCCAGGTAGTTGTAGTGTGATGTGTCTGTTATCTGCTGAGTGCCTAATGTAAATGCGTGTGGTGTTCCCTGGGATCTGGATCTTTTCTGAAGATCATAATTTTGGTTTTCTTTAGGTTGACTGTCAGAGCCCAGGTCTGCCCAGGTGCTCTAGCAGGTCCAGGTTCTGCTGTAAAGCGAGTTGAGTGGGAGACAGCAGAAGCAGATCGTCTGCATACAGCAGGCATCTGATCTGTGAGGTGTGTAGGGTGAGGCCAAACCTGTCACACCCAACCCAGCTTTCTCCTTATCCAGTCCTATGCAAAGCATGCTGGGAACTAGAAATCCACTTCCTAGTTTTTTAAGTTATCAAGTCAATTATTTGTGACCCTGGAGCACAAAAGCAGTCATTAGTTGCATGGGTATATTTGTAGCAATAGCAAACAAAACATTGTTTGGGTCAAAATTATCGATTTTTCTTTAATACCAAAAATCATTAGGATATTAAGTTAAGATCATGTTCCATGATGGAAGATATTTTGTAAATTTCTAAGAACTTCATTTGGACAACTTTAAAGATGATTTTCTCAGTATTTAGATTTTTTTGCACCCTCAGATTCCAGATTTTCAAATAGTTGTATCTCGGCCAAATATTGTGCTATCCTAACAAACCATACATCAATGGAAAGCTTATTTATTCAGCTTTCATATGATTGCATAATCTCAGATTTCAAAATATAATGACCTTACGACTGGTTTTGTGGTCCAAAGTCACATATCATTAAGTTAATAGCTTATTTTTTAAAATCAATTTGAAATATTAATAAATATTAAGATAATGTAATAAGATAAGCAATTATTCATTAATCGTCACTATGCCAACAGAGCTTATCAACATAACATACTAGTGATTATGATAAATTATTACTTTGCCTGGGGGGCATTTCATCTTAAATACTTGATTTGTGTACTCTGTCCACCACTGCATATAATTAATAACTAATAAACAACAGCATCACTATGCAGGGCATTGCACACAGCTGTGACTGACATGAGGCACTTGAAGGTAATGGGCTCCTTTTCAGAGCCATAATAGCACTCCACAACTTCTTCACTGTATCCTCAACAAAGAAAGATGATGCTACAGGCGACCATCACACATGATTTAAAGCTATAGCTCGTTTCAACTCACCTGACAAAACCCTGGAGATAAACCTGACATGCATCGGGGAAAGCAAGTGATCAAATCCGGGGAGAATGTCTCTCTCTCTTCGCCTATAATCTTCCTCTCTCGCGTGAGAGCCTTTACTGGCGCGTCATCTGAAGGCGACGCACATCTTCAGAACGCGGTCGACGCCCGAGAGTTTGCAGTGATTGAAAAGCGCTTCATGTTAAATGTATGATATAAAAGCAGGCGGGTTCCCGGATGTTGTGGAAACCCAAGGCCTGGTTGTTGTGCTGCGCGCGTGTGTGTAAAACATCTTTCAGTGTGTCTGCATGAGCAGAAGTCATGTTTGGCTCATCGAGATCTGGAGGGGGGGTCAGGACCAGTTCAACTGGGACGATGTGAAGGAGGATAAACACAGAGAGAGAACTATTTAGGCGAGTATGGCGCTAGCAGCTCTAACTAGCCGCGGCTAGCAACCCAGTCTACACGATTACTGTGTAAAACGATTCCCAAATATGCGATTATATTCATACAAGCACACTTATTTTGCACTTTACACACTTTAATTAATTCATAATCGCCGATTAGAGCGCATGTAACTGGTTTGTGTCAACAGGCTTGATAAAGCTATTCAGAACGACAATAGCGAGTAGTTGTGTAGCTTGATGGCATTTCTGTAAAGATATTACTCATCCATGATGCCAGATTGTCTTCTGGGCTAAACATGCCTCTTTGCTGAATAAAGTTTGTAGCGTAAATGCAGACATTCCTACCTTTTTCCTTGGTGTGATCTCTCATCGCATCGTCTGCTTGGTTTATGTGTCGGACACAGCTGTGGCTCTTGTGTGTGTGGACGTGTTGAACTTTCTACTAGTTAAGGTACCCAGAGAGACATGAGACACGGTCGCACTTTACAAATCCTACTACGGCGGAGACTGAGCTTCTGAATATTAATAAGGTCTTGCAGGCGTTGCCTGGTAACCTGCTTGGAGCGTCCCGCAGGAGTCTCACTAGTGCGCATGCGCATTGCTGAAGCGCAGGCCAGGGCTATGAATATTTAATATGACGTGCTGACGTCAGCGAGGCCTACTGGGTAAACGTGACGCAACCTGTTTAATATTCATAAGAAAATATCGTCATAGTAGGAGTCCTAATTTGATGTACCATTTTTTATGACCTTTCTGACCTTTCATTTTGTTTACATAGTTGCCTGCTTATCTTTTCTCTGTCAGTCAGAAGGTCAGCACGAGCTGGGCACATTGATTCAGAGGTCGTTCAAGAAAACTAAAACTAAAATTCGAACTATGAACTATTTTTTTGTTGCTGAAGATAAAATAAACGTTAACTGAATAAAATAAAATAATAAACTTCAACTTATTTTATTTCCACTAGCTGCCAAGGCAACATTTCTCATTTTTATTTAGTTGAACTTTAGTCATTAGTCAACTTGATGTGATAAAATAAGTAAAACAGAAATATAAATGAATAAAAAACCGATAGGGACATACTATAAAAAAAAAAAACACTAAAAATGACTAAAATGGAAAATAACTGATTCAAAATATTTATAAAAACGAGTAGTTTTGATCAAATAAATATTTTTAATATAAATTAATAAAAACTAGTAGGTTTTAATATAGTTAATATAATTATTTTCTTGACAGTTAAGCAACATTTCCACTGAAGTCTAATTACTATAATGCAAATAAATAATAATAATTCTATTATTCTATTCCAAGTATTCTATTCTAAATTCTAAAAAAATTAATAAAATAAAAAGAATTCTCACTACAGGCATTCATCGTTTTTTCTTTATTTAAAACTGATGTAAATTAAATGCAGTACAGCCAATATTGCAATTATGTAAAAATACAATGTAAATAATTAAATATTTCTGACAGTCTAATCTGTGATGATATATAATATGTTTCAACATCGTAGTACCGAGAATGAGATTAATGTGCTTTACAGTGATGAATTTTTGTCATGAAAATCATGTGACAATGCAAAAATCCTAATGGTCCTGAAGATCATATATTTCTTTGTCCTTAAGCTAAATATAAATATGATGAAATATGACTTGTGTTAGATTTACCCAAGGTCCTGTGTTGATTTTTTTATGTTCTTTTTTCCTCAGGGAATTCCCTCATGGGGCCGGTGGCAGAAAGGGAAGGATGTGTCGTGGTACGCCAAAGATAAGAAGAGCGGCGCGTCTCTGTCTGAAGAGCAGGAGATGGCAGCGGTACGAGAGGCGGAGCACGAGGCCATGTCAGCAGCGCTGTGAGTGGGATTGATTCATCAGGCAAGTGCGGAAGAAAATGAGCTCACATCTCAAATGTTATGTATTTTCGTCTATTTTAGGTGTCATAAAACAATCAAGAGACAACCAACTGGCCTTACCAAAGAGGTTTGCATTTGCAAACATCCAAACGAGAACATTTCAGGGATTTGTAGCATTTCTCGTAGCTGTTTCTGACACATATGTCATTGCTGCAGGATCGTGTGCCGGAGGGAAGGGGACGCGGTGGTCCGGGTCTCTGGGCTCCGAAGCTCCAGGTAAAGCCAGTGCTGTATGTGTACAGGCTTCATGACAAGTTTGCTTGATCCAGACCTCTCTTTACCTGCTAAAGATACTGTAAAGTACGGGTAATTGTATGGTGGAGTGTGGAATACTTAGTTAAACTTTATCACAATGTCAAACATCGCAATTTCAGATTCAGTCCCGCTTTTTAATATGGTTTTCACTTGCGAAACTTTGCACTGCGTACATTGCTGCATGAAAAATAAAACTTAGATTTGGATTATGGATGGGTTATGCAATTTAATTGGCATTTGCATTGGAATAACAGGATTTTATTGAATTTCAAACATAGGTGATGCATTGTGGGAAATGTTCTTCCACCCTTGTCCACAAATGAATGCTCCATCTATCTATCTAACCTTCTGTAAGGCCTATAAACCTTTGAACGTTAACAGCTTTTAAAAAAAAAACTTTTAAACAGAAAACGTAATGCAAATAAATATAATTCTCATTACAGGAATGCATTAGTTTTTTTTCTTCTTTAATTAAAACTGACATAAATGCATTACAGCCAATATTACAATAATGTGAAAATACAATTGAGGTAATTTAATAATTATAACGCTCTAATCTTTGATAATACAATATTAAATGTCAACATTATAGTGCATATTTATGTGCTTTAAAAAGTGCAGAAAAATGTGCAATTGCGTAATTGCCCGCACAACAAAAGGTAAAAGCAAAAAAGGACTTGGTACACTTGGTACTGAATGAATATAAAACCGTGCCACTTGCCAAGATTGAACAATATACCTCGAGTACACAAGGTCTGACAATATTGTTAATAAATATTTGAATGAGCGCGTCTATTATTATATTCCGAGGCCACAAGAGAAATGCAAAAACTTTTGAAATGCATATTGATGTTAGACGAAATAAAATCACTACAGTTTGAGAAACGGCACTAGTTTGTAACTAGCTCTTCTAGTATTATACGTTACTTTCATTAATAAAAAGAATCTAATAGATGTGAGATTCTGGTGTTTTTCATCATCAGGGCTGGACGGAGAGGAATGGTGCTGAAAAACAAGAAAAAGAAGCAGTAAAGATGGGCTTGCCAGTTTTCACGGTATATAGACATAAATACTTAGTTTTGATACTAATTTGAATATGAGAATGTGTCATGGTTTCAATATCTCAACAATATGTGATCCTGGAGCACAAAACCAGTCATAAGGGTCAATTTTTGGAAATTGAGGTGTATACTGAATAAATGAAGCTGAATAAATAAGCTTTGCATTGATGTATGGTTTGTTAGGATAGGACAATATTTGGCTGAGATATAACTATTTGAATATCTGTAATCTGAGGGTGCAAAAAAATAATAAAAAATCTAAATATTGAGAAAATCATCTTTAAAGTTGTCCAAATGAAGTTCTTAGCAATGCATATTACTAATCAAGAATTAAGTTTTGATATATTTACAGTAGGACATTTACAAAATATCTTCATGGAACATGATCTTTACTTAATATCCTAATGATTTTTGGCATAAAAGAAAAATCTATAATTTTGACCCATACAGTGTATTGTTGGCTATTGCTACAAATATACCCCAGCGACTTGACTTACTACTTTTGTGCTCCAGAGTCACATATTATAAACCAATGCTCTTGTATTTATTGATTTGTTGTCAGCACCACAAAGCTGATAGACCGCAAGAAGCCAGTAAGACGCCCGAGGAAGCCCACAGACCTGATAAAGAAGAAAAAAGGTATAATATATATGTGTTTGTGCGGTTCGTTTATGTGGAAGATTTTTAAACACAGAAAAGAAGAAACATGAGAATTCATGACTACAAAAAAGGACACTACTGACAAAGACCACGGTATCTGAGTTGAGTACTGATATTAATTACAGATCTGACGGAAAGAAGAAGAGTAAAAAAGAAAAGAAAAGCGAAAACGAAGCACAGAAGCAGAAGTGACTCTTCAGATTTCGACTCTGAAAGCTTCAGTAAAAGGTCAACGGTCTAGAAGTAAACTAAAGCAAATACCTTTATTACTTTTGGTTGTAGCTTGTTTATAAATTGTGAACCTACAGAAGTAGTTTTCCTTCTCTGAGGATCACAAGAGGGCGTTGTAACACAATTCTATTGGTTTTAGTTCATCACATCTTTTAGTTTAGAGTTTCCTCTTAGAGAGTTTTTTGACAACAGTGGTAGAACTATGGTTGGTTTGAAGAAAATGATCACAATGTGGCTTTATTCAAAAATGCTGTTTTCTAAAGTATTATTTCTTTCTTTACACTCCAAAGCAATTTGCAAGTAAGACTAATATATAAGCACAGGGGCCAGTTGCATAAACTTAGCCACCAAGTTAAGACTGTGTCTTAAGAACTAGTTTGAACAACTAGCAATTAACCAAGGGGTATTCAGTCTTATATTTTGGATTCAGCTTAGACTAATCTGCATTTTTATATAACCGAATTAAAAATTTTTTGACGAGTCTTGAAGAACAAAATTAGACGACTAACTTTTAAGATTAGTCTAAATCTTTTATGCAACCGGCCCCACAGATTTTTAGTTACAATCTTAGTAATGTATTTTACTACTACTTTTTGATTATTTCTAGACTTTTTACCCAAGTCGTTTTATCACAGATTTGAATGGGATTAGTTGTCCATGTTGACGAGATATATATATAGTACTATATTGATATAAAAATACAAAGAGAAAGAAAATGTATTCCATTCTTTATCAACATCATAAAGTGCATTTAACATTACGTGGCTGGGGTTAATGGAAGAATCGCAGGCAGTTTGTAAGTTGATGGAAAAGCTAATAAATAATAAAAAATATAATAATAAATTTATTTTAATATTTAAACAATCAAAATAAAACACGTGAATGCTAAAAATAGAAGGTTTATTTGCTTACCTACATCATGTCAGTGTGAAAATCAGAGAACAGTAAACGTGAATGTGTTGTTAAAATATTGAAGTATTAACTTAAAGGGTTAGTTCACCCAAAAAAGGAAAATTAGCAATTAAATTATCAAATCAAGGCATCCTAGGTGTATATGGCTTTTTTCTTTCAGACGAATCCAGTCGGAGTTTATTAAAAATGGTCTTTGATCTTTCAAGCTGTTTATTGCCACTCAGCGGGTGTTGCATGCATCAGTCCAAAAGAAGTGAAATAAAAAGCGCCCATCCATAATAAAAAGTGTCTCACACGGCTCCGGGGGGTGAACAAAAGCCTCCTGTAACGAATCGATGCGTTTTTGTAAGAAAAATATCCATATTTAAAACTTAATAAACACTTTAATGTAGCTTGTGCTCACTGTTGTACATGGTACAAAAGAATAAAAAAAATTTAAATTAAAACCGGATCAAGAAAATAAAATTTGGTTGGCCAGTCAAGGCCTGTAATTGAAACTATGAGTCAAAATGGTGAAATTGTCAACTAAGTTACTTGTAAATCCATAGTTTATCTGTAACATAGTTGACAAACTCACTAGCAAAAACATCTTTTTCTTTGTTATATCAAAATGGTGATTAATGATTAATTTCGGCAACCAACAGATAAAATATATCAACTGAAACCAGTAGTTGATTTATTGAGAGAGCATTTTCTTGACACTTTTTCCTGATGTGAAATGTGCCCTAACTTATAGACTGACTCTTATATTCACATTATGCCTCAGTGACAGAAGACGAGGACAGGCTCTTCCTCATAGTCCATGTCTGGCGTATGGTTTCCCCTCAAACGGAACCAAGCTTCCCATGCTCACCAGGAATAAATGATTGTCTTGGTGTTTTGTGCTCCCCAGGCGTAGAAAGGATCCCCGGGACCACCATGGTCCTAATCCATCAAGGAGCAGTCAGAGTGGAGCCGGAGCCTGTGACAGCCATTCAGGAGGGGGGCTAAAGGCCGAGCACAGGACCCTGACCCCCCCTCACCAGCACCGCCGGCACGTCACGGACTCGTCCTCTGATGGACACCGCGCTGGTCGAGGCTCCCCGGCACAAAGCTACCGGCGGCGCCATGATAGCAGCTCAGACGACTGATGCCCCGCTATCCACACCTCCTCACCATGAGAACGGATCCAGTCGCCTCTTTGTCAGACTCTGGGCAGCTTAGGCCACAAGACATGGCAGAAGTGTGTGTGTGTGGCAGACTGATAAGGATTTCTGGGTGCATTACACTTATCCTGTAAGTGTAGAGTAAAACACTGTTGGATTTGGTGCGTACAGCACTCATTCTGGACACAAAGTGCGACTGCATTTCCTTTAGTAACTGTACTTACTAAACGGATAGTTCCGGTCCTTGATTCTGATTGGTTGAGCCACGTTCGAAGCCGTTGTAAATTACTCTACAAACACACACCTTTATTTACGTTTGTGTTTTGCTCGGCAACCACTTTGTTGCAGCCACAACTGATATTGTTTGGTGGAAGAATACTGTTTTTATTTATATCATATATTTTGTGAAACCGTACTACGTATATGTACCTAACAACGCCACTTAGCTGTTTCTAAATTCACTGTAAACCACGGCTTCACGGGGTTTATTGCTTTATTTTAAGGTTGATTCTCAGGAAATCTGTCCAAAATATGTCCACATTTCATCAAATTTTGGCTCAAGAAAATGAAGTTTGATTTAGGATATTAAAATTGATCATCAACATTTTTGAATAAAAATTAAGTAATACGCAATTTGTTGTACTGAATTTATGCAAATTAAAAAAAAAAAATATATATTTTTTTTAGTATAGCAGTCAGAAAAAGATAGAATGAAAATTTGAAACGACAAAAAAATCAAAAGAAAAAAAATTTGTCATGAAAATAATATCACAATGCAAACATTTTTAGTAATCTTAAATATAGGCTTTGAAATTGAATTATTTTACATTTTTTTGATTTTGAGGTGAAATGTAACCTGGACATGTTTTAGTCTTTGATGTATAAAGAGAAAACAGCAGAGGTGAACACGTTTTATTCTTGTATATGTTTAGTGAAATAAACCGTTTTTTTTACAGCAGTGTCGTTGAATCATCAATTCACCTCAACACTTCAAACTTTTGAAAACGGGTTTCAAAGTGTGACTTTTTGAAAACGATAGTTATATCTGTGTAAACTGTGAAAATGCAAATGTTCTGTGAAACTGAAAACATTGATGTTATGCACATGCGTATTATGTTTGCGTTGTGTTTCTTTACAAAGAGACATCGCCACCTACTGGTCTGGAGTGCATAATACAGCGTTTTTAGTAGTTGTCTTAGATCTGTGTGAACAGGGATCATTTTGACCACGTTGTCTGCACGCGAAAAACACAAATGAAAACTTTTCACAGTCTATCATTGTAGCAGACTAATAAGAATTTCTGAGTACATTACATTGAACCTGTAAATGCAGAGTAAAAACTTACCGGCCAGACTAATTGGTGTGTACAAATCTCAGGAAATCTGTCCAAATCATGTCTTGGGTAACATTTCATCAAATTTGGCTAAAGAAAATGAAGCTTGTTTTAGGCTATTAAAATTGGCCAACATTTTTTTTTATGTCATTTCCCCCTAAAATACTCAAAGTAATTAATATGCTGTTTGTTGCACAACTGTGTTTGAATATGTGCTAATTCTGATTTTACAGAAATCAGAATCACAGGAAAATTTGGAATTACAAGAATTCAAAGTAATGTATTAAAATTAGGAAAATGGTTCTAGGCTTTGAAATCTAATTTCTTAAGTTTTTTGGGATGTTGAGGTGAAATGTAACGTGGTCTTCCATGCATAAAGAGAAAATTACAATTTTTTTATTCTTGTACATATTTAATGAAATTAACCGTGTTTTTACAACGTGGCGTTGTCGAATCATCAGTGCACCTCAACATCTCACATGGGTTTCATAGTGCACGTTTTTTAAAACAATACAATTATCATCTGTGTGTAAACTATGATGAAAATGTGAATTTGTGAAAATGAAGTCATGCATAATGCCTTTTCCTTTAGTAACTGTTCTTTTTAGTGTTAAATCTCAGTTAAACTGTCAAAAACATGTCTTGGGTCACAATCCATCAAATTTTGGTTAAAAAACTGAAGCTTGTTTTAGGCTATTGATTATAATTAATTGACCTTTTCTGATTTTTTGACATCACTTTCCCCCAAAATACTCAAATAAAATGAATGCTGTTTGAATTTGTGCCAATTCTTTTAAAACACTTTCTTTTGTTACAGAAATCAGAATCGCAGAGGAAAATTCGGAATGACAAAAAAGGTATTATGTAGCAGTGTTATGTAGTTTTGCTGTAAAATTTGACATGAAAATAATATTGCAATGCAAAAACTGTCTATAGTCCTATTTATAGGCTTTAAAATAAAATGTCTTTTTTCTTTTGGGTTGATTGAAGGTGAAATGTACCCTAGACAGGTCTTCGAGGCATGAAGAGAGAAAACAGTGTATATGAGCTGATTATAGCAGACACCATCACTTTTTAGTCAAATAAACCGTGTTTTTACAACATGGCGTCGTCGACTCACTAATACACCTCGACCCTTCAGATATTGTTTTCTCAAATCTGTTTTGTTCTTATGTTGAGTGCTGCTTCCTGACTGTTGGAATGTACTCCTGTCGCTATAATAGAGCAGAGTGTTTGCATTTGCATTGAGTTTGCTGTGAAAGGCGGCATTCTGTTGGCTGGCACCTGGGGCCGTGCGAGAAAAGAGCAAAGCGCAGACAAAAGACAAGTGCAAAAATCCAGGCCCAGGGATGGCCTGAGCGCCACACACAAACCCCAATCCGCTGGAGCAGCAGGAGTGGGCTGAACAAAAGCCACCCTGTAAGAGAGCCGGCCAAAGGGAGCGGAGGAGAGCAGAGACCCCTCCTTTTCCCACCATCATGCCTTCCATGCCATGTATTACTGGCTTGGCTGCATTATCCATGGCAGCCTAATCGGGCCAAAGGAACGTTGTCCTAGATTGCTTTCCCTCCCCCTCGTTGGGCCGAGCGCCCCGGCGCCTGATTCCAGGCTGCTGACCCCGCAGGCCCGGCCGATCCTATTTGTCACTTATTAAAGGCGAGGGAGGTGTTTGGGGAACTGGAGGCCGTTTCAGTGGAGAATTAATGACAGCGACACAGAACACCCTCACACCAGGCACACTTACCGCAGATCTCTCTACCCTCCCATCAACTAAATGCCCAGTCGCTCACCAGAGGTGCTTCCCTTCCGTGTTCAATGCCGAAGCAACCAAACACAGGCCCGGTTCAAGAATCAAGGTTCTGAAAGGCATTTTCATGGCGAAGTCGTGGCCTAATGGTTAGAGACTCGGACTCGTAACCCAAGGTTGTGGGTTTGAGTCTTGTACCGGCAGGGATTGTAGGTTGGGGGAGTGAATGTACAGCGCTCTCTCCCACCTTCAATACACGACTGAGGTGCCCCTGAGCAAGGCACTGTACCCCCAACTGCTCCCCGGGCGCCGCAGCATAAATGGCTGAAAAAAAAAAAGCGTATTAGTGTGTCTTTAAAGAGTGACATCGCCAACTACTAGCCTGGCATGCATAATACAGCATTTCAAGTTGTTTTTGTGTCATCTAGTATGTGAGAAATGTAAAGGAAAACTTTTTTTTAGCACACAGTCATGCAAATGTGTATGAAAGCCTGTTTCCGCCACTGAATAAAAAAAATAAAAACGCTATTGCGACTTTTTTTCACAGAATATAAACTTGAAATTGTGAGTTATAAAGTCAGAGTGTTGATATAATACGCACAATGTGAGTAAAATCCTATCTGGGGGGGGCGGACTGATATGTTCTCAGCATTGAGAGTTTATATCTCACAGTTCTGACTTTATTTCTCAGAATTGCGACTTTACTTCTCGCAATTGCAACAGAAAAAACAGATTTAGTATTCATCAAAATGAATTAAAACAGTGAAATGCAAACTCAGAATATGACACAAACCTGCAATAATTAAATATGTTAAATAACATAAATGTATCTGATCCATTGTCTTTGCTTGCTGACCCTACGGTGATCAGATTCAACCGTATAATAAGCAAAAATGACCTGTAGAGAAAACAACTGTGCTCATGTTTTTTTTTGCTGAAGAGTGGTTTCTTTGCGTTATACTGTACAGACCGTAATTACATTTTCTTTCGTTGTTGGTTATTACCATTACACGTTATTTGGTGTGCAAAGGGCTTTTAACTGACACTTGCTCACCCACAACAGAGTACTTACAGTGTATGTTAACAATAACATATTTCATAGCCTGCTCCAGTATTTAAACAAGTAATGCGCACAGTAAGCAACAAACATGTATGGAACGCGATTTACTTCATCAAATGATGACTAATATTCGATTAACGTTGATTATGCTTTGGACCATACTATGTATGAAGATCAGCCTTCGCGTACACTTTTCACCACTGTGTCCACACTCGTCTCGCAGTGATTGTAAGGTTCATTTATCAGTGTGCTTTTATAATATGTAACTTTTCCCCAACCTACGTTTTCCCTATTCCAAACATATTATAAGATCAATTTATGACCTCACACTGACCCGCGAGTTTCCCCCTTATCATACACGCAAATTCGAGGAAAAAGTCAGCATTGTGATGGAGAAAAGTCGCCAAATACCTTTTTTATTTTATTCAGTGGCGGAAACGGGCTTCCATAAACGTACCCTTAAGCACGATTACTATGTGTGGCGCGTGCGTATATATCGCTTTGTTCCGGCCCCTGTCGCAAATGCTATGGCTTGTATCACTTTGATCAGTCATAGCTATTCTGAATTCGGAGAAGAGAAGGGGGGATCCGTATTGGCGAGAAGTCCACCCTCCCTTTATAATCACTAAATAACCCCTTTATAATCACGCTTATCTCAGTTCATCGAGATTCTCTCGAATTTCCTTAATATAAAGTTCCTTTATAATCATTGAAACTCTGCACTGCACAATGAAACTCTTTACATTGTGTCTACACTTTGTTACAATGAGAGGATTTGCGAACTCAGCACAAAAACACTGGTATTTTGAGCCGGGAGAGGAACGCCTCTGATTGGCCATTGCGTTCTAGAAATCAACAGATATGTCTGTGATTGGCTGTATTGCTCAACACTGCAAAAACACATTGTAAATAAAAATAATACATCTCCATAATGCAAACACAAATATGCGATAGAATGTTAACCTTCTAGACTAGAGGATGTAGTATATAAATTATAAATTAGCCTAATGTTTTGTGAATTTATAGGGTAAAATTGGTTGTTATTTATTTAATAGATTGCTCAATCTTTGATGAACAGCCAGTCTCTTCGTAATTTTGTCATTTCATCTAAATAGCAGCATTTGTGAGATTTAGTCAGCTGAGGTTAATTGATCTAATCTTTGTATCTGGAAAATACTGATCCATGGCATGGTATTATGTTATGAATATTGAAGGTTTTTTTTTGTTAATGAGGGATTTGTGGATGCATCAATGTTTTTAGGCTAATATAGTGAGATCAATTCCATTTAAACTCATAGTTAAAATATAAGCAGTTAAATACTATGTAAACATGTATATGCCTGTGAAGAATAGTAATAGAAAGACATCTCTGTAATTTGCAACAATGCTGCAAAAAAACATTGTAAATGGAAAACTTTTGATGTTAGTCAGACAGCAAGACTACTATATATAGCACATATACAGCACTTCCAAGAAAATAAATGCGATTTTCAGGGGGGAGAAAAAGGCAAAATAAAAAACTAATATTTTTGTTTAGCTACTAATAACTGTAATTGATGACAAATTTTACATTATGCAATTTTGTCGTGGAACAGAATTGTTCATAGTTTTCTTCAGTTTACTGTAAAACTAGCTACAAACCAGCTGCAGGCTTTTTTAAACACTGCAATGTGTTTTTTTCTGTAGAGTGAAAAAGTGATAAAACTATTCCAACTAAACTACATCCAAACAGGTGAGCGTCTAAAAGCAGGTTTCAGAAGGTAGTTGTTTCAGTTTAGCTTTGGACCCTAAAACAGAAATTACAACACAATGGGCTGATTTTTTAAGAATTTTAAACCAAACTAATGTACATTTTAATGTTTAACCGCCATGCTTATATGTATATATTTTTTAGTTATCTTTTTTAGTGAGCTACCTTGTTCAATTATTGATGCCACTGCAGTCAAGATTTATTTCAAGAGCTGCTTCAGAATAACAAGAGGGCAAAAGTAAATCCAGTTATACTAGTATCTTTAATTACAGTGCATTTCTGTCAAAATGAAAAACATAAAATAAAACATAGGTTAAGAGTCACATTATACAACATTTTGCTAAGAGATTCACATAATTTCGACCCAAAGTAATCAGTGTCTACCAAATTAGAGGTTAATTGGGAAAGAGAGAGAGAGAGAGAGAGAGAAAAAGATAAATAATAACGTAACTTTAAATCAGCCCTTACATTGTTTAACATTGAACATGAAGATTATTAATTTGAAACGGGAGTCTCTGTTTGTCATAAAGGCACCACGGCTAATCTGGGGGGAAATTATATCTACATGCACAACAGAAAGCTCATTGATATTAACATGCCAACACTCTGGAGATATGTTTTGGGTTATGTCCTAAAACAATAAAAATGCACAAATGATTTTTTTGGGGAGATCTAGTTATAGCATGTGGTTAGATGAGACTGTTGTTTATTCCAAGTGGTGGTTAGATTTGGAGTCCAAAATAAGAAATAGAAAGTAACACTTAGAGTGTCAAAACAACATGAATTTTAACGCTAGGTGCATAAACCCAATCTTTCAGTTTCTCTTTCTGGGTAAATCTTAAGAAAAAAAAAATGTTCAGGTCACATTTAACCACCCATAAATAAAAAACATAATATTTTGCATATAGAAAATGAAACCTATTTTTGCAAAACAATTAAATTTTTATATCGTCACATTGTTTTCATGAAACAACCTCAAGTTCCTCTAAAAAAAAATAAAAATCTCATTACTGTTACGTGCCTGAATGTATTTGTTACTTGAATGTATTTACGTGCCTGAATGTATTACTTCACCCTCCTACAAACCTTGATTAACCTGAGCCACTCCAACACTTCTCCCACATATAACAACAAAACATCCGTTGTGTATTGGGAATCTCATAACAGAAAAATATTTGTGTAGCTGTCTTCACAACTCTATGGCTCCTAAAGCATCATGACAGTAAAGCTAGCGGTCACTTCAGCCTTTGCTGAGAAGACAGTGTAATCGTTTTTGGTTTCTTTTCCTGGAAATTGAACCGTTATATGTGCAGGTAGTGTCTGTAATGTTTGATTTCCCGTACTCCGTTCAAGACAAACATAACAGCTTCGTTTACAGTACGTCTAAGAAAGAGTCTTATTATAAGCACAATAAAATAATACATGTGCAAGATTCAAATGAGACCTGAAGTGACGTTCATAAAACTCTTTCCAATGACTCGGGCAGTAAGAACGGGAAAAAAAGACGAAAGGCTTGCATAATGGTGCTCAAAGAGCTGCCTCACAACAAAAAAAAGATTTACATTAAACGAGAGAGCAACACTGTGACTGTAGGGCCCTATTCTTCCGTGTTAATGGGGTTTGAAATGAGCGCAGCTTCCAGCACCATTTCTTTAAAAACAAAAGAGTAAAGCAAGTGTTGAGAATATCGAACTAAGGTTGTTATTTCTGGTTTTTCAGTTGATTGGACAACCAGTCGAGTCCTTCATAGAGGCCGTCGCCGCTTGTGGCGCATGTGGCCTGAATGTACCAGTTCCTGTGCCTGAGCGAATGCAGCCCCAGCTTGTCCGTGATTTCCGCAGCGTTCATGGCGTTCGGTAGGTCCTGTCGGACAAACACGTGTCAAATGTGTAACTGGAAAGAAGTGCATGTAATCAGTTGAAAGCTGTTAGTACCTGTTTGTTGGCAAACACGAGCAGGACTGCTTCCCTGAGCTCATCCTCAGCCAACATCCTCATCACCTCCTCTCGCGCCTCATTCACACGCTCTCTGTCGTTGCTGTCAACCACAAAGATCAGACCTAACCCAAGAAGAAAAAACAAGCAGATTAATAGACTGGTGTGAGTGACAGAAATGGCTAAAAATGGAACTGACATTAGATCGATTACACAAAACGTTTTTTTTTTATATATATTTTGTCCCAGGCATAAAAACAGATGCGACCCGAATGGACACCCCCCCCCCAAAAACCAGTATAAAGGAGATCAGTATTGTTTGGAAATTGAGATTTATACATCATCTGACAGCTGAATAAATAAGAGTTCCATTGATGTATGGTTTGTTAGGATAGCACAATATTTGGCAGAGGATAAGACAAAAGATCTGAGGGTGCAAAAAAATTTATAAATCTAAATATTGAGAAAATCATCTTTAAAGTTGTCCAAATTAAGTTCTTAGCAATGCATATTACTAATCAAATTAAGTGTTGATATATTTACGGTAAGAAATTTACAAAATATCTTCATGGAACATGATCTTTACGTAATATCCTAATTATTTTTGGCATAAAAGAAAAATAATAATTTTGACCCATACAATGTATTTTTGGCTATTGCTACAAATATACCCCAGCGACTTAACACTGCTTTTGTGCTCCAGGGTCACAATTAAGAATTTTGGCATAAACATGTAAATTACATGCATTGAAATGATTGTCAGTGAGAGAAAGTGAGTGATTAAATCATTTAATGCAAATAAATAAAGAGTCGTTCTGATATTATTGATCAGAACATCTCTTTTCCCATCCCTAAAAATGTACACATTTGCACAGTCTTGCAAACACTCATTTAAGTGGCATTTTGTCAACTAGGTGGCTACAGCACATTGAAAATATACATAAATAACATTTAGCAAACCAAACTATTTTGAAAGTGTGTCACGAAGCTCAGTGCAAGAAGTCCATACTGACAAAATCTGTCCAAACGTGCAGATTCATTCGGTCTAGGTGTATTTGGAGATAACGGTCAGCTAACTGTAAACCCCCCGAGCCAGAAAGAAAACATAGATTTGACTAAAGAATCATGAGGGTGTTCGGTGCATATGTGACATTTACAAACCCAAACCTATGACCCAACCGAACTTATAATGTCACTGTAGCAGCCTGATTAACAAAAACAGACAGTACTACTGACAGAGGTTTCTGGCAACACTGTCAACGCACACAGATTACATTAAATCAACTGGACTTCCCAACATACTGTATGACTTGGGGAAAACTCTCACCTTGTGTGTTCTGGAAATAATGGCGCCACAAAGGTCGAATCTTATCTTGACCACCGACGTCCCAAACTGTGAAACTTATATTCTTGTACTCCACAGTTTCAACATTAAAACCTTGAACACAAAACAGAAACCACATATAAGCATTCATTCGCTTTTCAGCCGCTAATATCGGGAAATAGATCTCAGTCACCTAGGGCTGCACGATTAATCGAATGCGATCGTCATGCGCATTTTGTTAGTAAAGCCGGTTCTGTGATCAGCAGGAAATTTCAGACGGAGCAGCATTTACTACACATAGCCGTAGTTCACTGACAAGTAACGCAAAAAAAATAGCAGACGATTTTATTGCGCGATGCTGAAATCGTTGGCGATAATGACAGCTGTTTGCATAGCTTCTCAGTGAACTATGGCTCTGTGAAGTAAATGCTGCTCCATCTGAAAGCACGTGAAAATACCACATTTAATAACATGTTTTTACTCCGAACTCACTTCATAACGTCAGTCGAGTGTTTGAAATAAACCCTTCTGTGAGATGACGTGGCTTCTTACACAGAATAAGGCACGCAACATATTTCACAGTATTCTAAGCAGTGATAAAGGCATTGCATTATAAATATACTTTATTTTAATGAAAATTCTAATAATAAGAACGCAAGATAAACCGTATATTGCCGTAGTCGTGTGTTTATCAGTCACGTTGAATCAATGAAAGCAGTTGAATCTTCTGTTTATTCAGCTGCAGCGATTTTCTGGGTTTCTTCTGCGAGGCGTATTTGGAGTTTCTCTGGCCTTCAGATGGAGATTTACTACTGATCACAGAACCGTGCTTCACTGAAAGATGCGCATGACGATCGCAGCTTCTGTCGAATCGCGATTCCATTTCGATTTATCGTGCACCCCTACAGTCACCTACCGATTGTTGGGATGGTGGTAACAATCTCCCCCAGCTTCAGCTTATACAGAATCGTCGTCTTTCCAGCAGCATCAAGACCCACCATAAGAATTCTCATCTCTTTCTTACCGAAGACTTTAAAAAGGTTTGCGAATAAGTTGCCCATGTTTGCCAGACGCCTTTCTCACTCCACTGAAACAGAACAAGACAAAAAGCTCTCAAATAGTCTTCCAACAGGATCGAATGTAAAGTAATCAATACACATACACAGCGTAAATGACCCTATACACATCACGGTTATGAATAAAGCAACTAAACTACATTTCTCACTCAAGTTCACAGCATACCTGATTCTCCGAGTATAACAGCTACGACAACTGGCTCTTTAAACAAACCAGGAAAAGCTGCAAAAAAGCTCTCATGAAAAAATACAACACACACACAAGTCTTTATAAGCATTTATTTTAATAACAAATCTGATCTGACTCCAATAGCTTGGACAAGCATTCCTAAAATAATACTTACTGTTCAGAGGCGATAGCAGAAAAGTGTCATTATGTAGAATCATATCTTATCCGTTTAGGGACAAATATAGATTTCAGTGAACTTATCAGGGCCCCATGAAATAATTATTTCAGATAATAAGTTGATTAAACTAGTTTTTGTGGTTGATTATTAAAGGCTCTTACAATACTCAGACATAGTATTTAAAAACAAAGCTCAATAGTTGAAAAAGTGTATGTATTAAATCATCAATGCAACATTAGTTACTTCAGAAGTAAAGTTGACTGAAGTCTTAGATTGTTGTTTCCTTTGTCACAGACACTCGGGGTTAACTCGGATGTAATTAACACCGAAATTCTCATTCTAATCTTACCCCACACACGGGTAACATATCACACAACTCTATGTATAGTTTGTTAGCATGGTGGTAACGTTTCGAGTACTAAATACGTTTTTCAAAAATAAAAACTCACAGTTCAAGTTTCCTCCTTAACTTCAAGGCGTTTCCTCCCTCAAGATGGCGGGTTTCCGGCCACGTCAGTGCGTCGTGCATCACTTCCGCCGAGAAGGTGATGGTAAACAGAACTCTGTTGGTCAGGTTTTTATTTTATTTTTTATTGAATCACTCAAATTCAACACTTTACAGTAGCCAGGGGGTGAACACAAAGAAAAAGAGATACACAATTACAGTGAAATAAAGAGAAAATAAAAAATAAATGACATAAAAACATGGAAATGTCTACATGCATTAATACACTTCACAGCTTTCTTGTTGATCAAATTGTAAATTGATTTTAGGTATTGTTTAACTTCTGATTTCAGAATGAGAAACAATGGTTTATAATTGCCGTACTTGCATTTATGTATACTAAACTTTGCCAGCAAAAGTAATAAATTAATCAAATAATAAGTGAAAAAAACAAATAAAACATTTTCAAAGCAAAGTTGAAAGCTGGGCATGATATGATCTATGAACAAATGAGCAGAAATCTGACCAAAAATTGACTGAGTAAGGACAACTCCAAAATAAATGAAAAAAAACGTTTCTGTATGTAGACCACAGAATGTACATCGTGTTTCAGTATCACAGTTAAAGCTGTTTACAAGGAAAAAGTGACTGGGGGAATATTTATACATTTCTTTTACTTTATTTGCGATTAAATATTTATGAGGGATTTTTAATGGTTTTCACAATTTGTGACTCGAGTACAACACGTACACATGTAAAGCAATATGTTACACTGCTATTTGAGCGATTTAAAATGTGCTTTATTGTGGTTATGTCGATGTAACGGACGGCATGTGCTCTCAAAGGCTATTATGATTGTCTCAGCATTTACGTTATGGCAATAAAGATAAAAAAAATCTTTAAATAAGGCCATTCATTCTACAAAAATAAAATAAAATAGAGTAGTAGTAGTAGTAGAAGTAATAATAATACTTAGGTAATATTAAAAAAAGATTTGTTAAAAAGTGCAACTGTAATTCTGTCTCATTTATCACATTGGAAATAGATGTCTAATCAAGCTCACTGCTCGGTGTCCTTTGCCGACTATGCTTGACTTTCAATTCAAAGTGCTTGCATTTATATTTAGGCAAGCCCACTGTTTCATAATTTCTTTTTTTTTGAGATGAGCACAATATTTGTACACCTAAAAATGTCATTTTTATTATTCTCGCTTTGCAGGCGTTTTACGCATACCGTTGCTTCTTATGCATACAAAGACGCTGATTCATTTGTGTGGCATCAACTATGTTGAAAGCAGAAAGCTCACTTTCTCAAGGCCAGGTTAACAGCTGCTGCACCTCTGGGGGTGGACGTTTGAGACCCCAGCTCCCCGTCTCCTCCACGCTGGCACAGAAATATTAATAGCGCAGCGAAGAAGCACAAAGCTTCCTGTGTGTGAGGTGATGGGTGCATGTGTAAGAACTACAATGTGACAAACTATTGCTGAATCATCAGGCAGTAGATTGATGCTGATTTTGAAAATGCAACCAAAACATTTATATTATATATAATGTATGAAATATATTATTTTTCATAATGTCATGTTTAGATGAATAAAAAATCCACATTAACTATAACAACATTGCCGTTGTAGATATAATGACTTATATTTGTATGTAGCATAGAAACTAGCGGTTAACTAATATGGTTTGTTCAATAGCCAATGCCAGTACCATTATGTAAAGTGCAGGGATATGTAGCATATTACAATTTAATAAAACGAGATTTGCATATCATATCTAAAATTGTAAATGAACAGTTATTTTACACAACTAAAATTTCGTACATATAACGGCTAGTTACGGTCCTTGATCTGGATTGGTTGACGCTGTTGTAAATTACCTACAAACACACAACTTTGTTTACTTCTGTTGTTGCTCGCAGTCCCTTTGTTGCAACAACACCTGATTCTGAGGAGCTACATTGTTTGGTGGAAGAATACTGTGTTTATTAATATCATTACACTTTATTTGCTCTGTTTTAATTTGTGAAACCTTACTACGTATATGAAATAACCGTTTTATAAAAGCAATAAGCACCAAGAAGCCGTGGTTTACAGTGAATTTATAACAGCTAAGGAGGGTTTAGGCACTCCGCTTCGCGTTGTACCTAACAACGCCCCTTAGCTGTTATAAATTCACTGTAAACCACGGCTTCTTGGGGCTTATTGCTTTATTTTAAACATGCCAGAACACGGAAGACTCGCACTGGATTTTTCCACCCTAAATACTTGCTCTGTTGTGGATTTCCAACAACTTTTCCCTCATTTACGTTTATTTACATTTTTGAACAGGTACTTTTTGCCTGTATTTTTTTTTCCTTAAAAAACTTAGATCAGGCAAATTCTCAGATCTGTTTATGTTGATGGTATTTCTTTGTTTGCAGGAGTTAGTAAATGCATCAGTCCACCAGAGGGGGCAGCAAAGCGAGATCACAGCAGGAACTGAAGGATTCAGAAAGAAAACAATAACATCTAAAAGAGGTGAGAAATATACATTTTGTTTCTTTAAAAAATGGCGAGGGCCAGCTTTATTTACACAGATGTAGGTATGTGAGTATCACTGATGTATGCCAAATTATGATGTATTTTTATTCTTCAAGATGCATTGCGTCACATTCCACATTATGATATTTATTTAATGTACAATCAAGCAGGACACAAGATTCTTGTATTTGACTAAGCTATGACAAGCAAGGTACTGTAAATAACTGATTATTAGTATTAAACAAAAAATGTAATAATGCACAGAGTGTTACAATACAGTCAATACTATTTTGTTAGAAAATATGTTTGCAAAATATTCTGAATAGTGAACATATGTTGAATCAAACCACACAGGTTCCAAGTTCATTACATTTAGACTACGCTTAACAGTTACAATACACGTTTAACAATTTGTAACAATATACAGTACTGGATATATAAATACAATATGTAAAGCAGTATAAACTCCAAACTTCAGTGGCAAAACAGTTAATTTGACACAACAAACATTTGTGAGAGGCAGCATGCTTCTGTGATGCCTTGAAAACAGACAGCACAGTTTCGCCAAGTCAGTATCCTGCAGTCATGTTAATAAATGCACTTAAAAAGATCAAATGAACCAGATCCAACAGCAACAAAGTACTGTTCAGGGTGAAAGAGAAGTGGAAAGATCTGGAATCAGTGACAACAGGAGCTGCATCTCCCTCCCAACAGCAGCAGATGAAGAGAGCGATTCTGAAAGGTTCAAAACACCTCAATGGCTTTGTGTCAAATTCTGCTTCTTCAACAACAACAAAAGCCACCGGATTCACTCAGTTCACTGTTATGGAAACAGTGCGTAAGATATTTGCATGCCAACATAATTGTGTGTTGAAGCTCATGTACTAACCACAAAGAAGTCTGCACTGCGTTATCAAAATAAATATGGCATATTCTTGAAACATTATACAATAAAGTTTTAAAAATGGCAGAATAATGTTAAAGCAATCATGTCTTCATGTCACTTATTGGACCAACAGCAACAAAAATGGCGGTTAGCTGCTTAATCTATTTAATACTATCATTTATAATCAACAATCATCATTTCATAATCACAGAAGAAGAAATAAATCTCCATAGAGCATGCAAAAAGGACAAGGTTGCTCTTGATAGCTCAGGATAATTGAGGTATTAGTTAGTTTTTCCACGATGGAATATAAATCCCCTTCTGAACGCTTGATTCTGATTAGCTGACTGACATTTTAAGTTGTTAATTATTTTAGCAGTATCACAGTGATATAGTACTGTGATTAAGCCATATGCACAATGCCACAGGCTGAACAACTGCATGATTACTGGTGTGATATTGCTTTTATACAACAGTAAAATATAATAGATATTAATATTGAATTGAACATTTAGACACAAACTCAAGTGCTGTCCTTCCTGAAGGGAATATCGTTTTTGATCTGATGAGTTTTTAAACTTATAGAGTGGCCATCCACTAGAGTGATGACAACCTGGTGCAACCTGCTGAAAACAAAAACTACTAAAAATGACCTAAACTTTAACATAAAAAAATAAAAATGGAAAATATATATTCAAAACTGATTCAAATAGTAATAACAACTATAATAGTATCTGTGTTTCTAAAATGTCTGTGCCAGTGCTTCTGGAATGCTCCAATAAATGCTCCAAAAAAAAAAGTATTACTGCTCTCAGGACTTTTAGACCACTTAGCCAATCAGATTTGAGAACCAGAACTAAACAGTTGTATAAATTTCAATAATTGCACAGCTCTATATTAAAAAGTTCCAGGTCTTGACTACATTTCAATTCCATATCACCAGGCCAAATTATTTCACTTATTACAAACAGCTGTTTTTTTTCTGAAATATTTTTAATATAGCTTATATGAAAAACTTCCACTTATGCTCTCTCATTTGCACACATAAAGTACTGTTGTCATCCCATCTGACATATATTTCATTCCTGTGTTTACTAAGTTTTTTTTGCCATCCTTATTAGCGTCTATTGTTTCTCTGTTTCCATTTCCTGTATTTCGTCCTTGTTTGATTTGTTTCCATGGTTTCTGATTTTGTTCACCTGTTCCTAGTTTAGTTTCACATGTGATGTGTCCTAGTTATCTACTTATACTATGCCCTAAAAGTATGTGCTCCTTCAAAAAAGAAAATGTAGGTACTTTTGAGTGTGTAGCAGAAGAGCAGACAAGCTTTGAGACATACTACCACCACTGTATTCGAGAGAATACAAGTATCATGTTGATCTACCAGTCGTGGTTCTTGCATGGTGAGAACTCTGCTCATGTTTATTGCATGATGCATTTAATATCGGCCAAACGTATCTGTATTGCTATTGTACTATTTTAACCTTTATGACATGTTGTTGCAGATGAAATATAGTACAGATAACATGCAAACATCTCTACTTAACCATGGGTCTCACGCACGTCCACCATGCTTGTAGTTCCTTTTATTCGTGTTTGTAGTTCTGAACTGAATTCGCCTCCAAAGCGCAATAATATGGGAAATATTAGCCATTTATGAGCCTGGACCACAAAACTTAAGTGTCAGGTTTTCAAAATTGAGATTTATACATCATCTGAAAGCTGAATAAAGAAGTTTTCCATTGATGTATGCTTTTGTTAGCATAGGACAATATTTGGCCGAGATACGACTAGTTGAAAATCTGGAATCTGAGGGTCGCCTTTAAAATTGTCCAACTGAAGTTCTTAGCTATGCATATTACTAATCAAAAATTCAGTTTTGATATATTTACAGTAGGAAATTTACAAAATATCTTCATGGAACATGATCTTTACTTAATATCCTAATGATTTTTGGCATAAAAAAAAATCGATAATTTTGACCCATACAATGTATTTTTTGGCTATTGCTACAAATATACCCCAGCGACTTAACACTGCTTTTGTGCTCAAGGGTCACATTTGATTGTGTACGGATCCACACTTCGAAAATTTACCCAAAATAGTAGACCATTCGGGAACTTTAGCAAACTATTTTCAACCTACTATGGATTGGAACACACAATTTATTCTAATCTCACATTTTTGTTGAGGTGTATAGTATGCACATCAGTTCTTTGTCAGTTCATACTTTGACATGTTTAGGTTAGACCGTTGCGTTTTGCGGTTACATTACTCATTACTTTAATAATATTGATGTTGCCACCTCGTCATTGAGAAATATAGTTAAACTAATGTCTTTCCTGAAAAATGTTGTAATTTAAATTATATAAGTGGAATAACTGAATGCAGGTGTCAATAATTCGTTGCTTAGCACGCTCTGCAACACATATTTGCCACTCATCTTAATAGATTCATTAGTATTAGAGAGCAACAATAACTTAAGAAAAAGAATAAATATGTAGAACAGCAAATAGTTGTGGACAGGCTCATCAATCTGTGCTGCAGGTTTTATTTATAGGGTCACTTACCACAAAAAGAAGATAATCCCCTTAGATTTGTGTATCGGTAGCATGGAGCGCCGCTTCAATGGAGGAAGACCGCCAAGGGACAAAACGGGCCTCTCCGTAGGAAATGGGGCTTGCAGCTCAGTAGGGTACAACTACGTTCCCCTCTGAGACGGGGCCTGGAGAGCAGAATATTGCACAGTGTGAGAACAGTGTGTTTTTCAAGGGGATTGTGGGAGAATGTGTATGCATTGAGATGAGTTTGGGATGTCAGATGTGAGCCGTGCTGTGCTGGCTTTGTCAATTGAGAGTTTGTAGAAGCAACTCGCCGCCTGGTGCGCTAGGCGTGTCTGTCATCATAATAACGTGAATGACCACAATAGCAAAAGTGCATCGCCATTTGTTCTCATTGTAAAGAACTGACCAAGGACAGGAACAACGAAACTTGCTTAATCGCGTAATGGGAAGCGAGTTAGCGTGTTGCTTTTTGACGAAGGCTGACAGACGTGGAAGCACCCCTCTGTTCTCAGACGCCCAAGAGAGCGTGCTACAAAAGGACCTCAAGACATCCAGGTTAGGAAACAAACAATGTTATGACCACGCCTCCCCTTCCCTCGCTGGCTCGGCGTGTTGGCAGCAGGAGTCGTTGGGCACTCTACCCCACGCCTCGCACAGTAGGGGTCACCGTCGAGAGGGGCTGGGTACAGCGCGAATAAATGCGCCTCTCAGTGTCGGCTGCCAATCAGCTTTGTGTGCTGATTACTGATAGCTTGAAAGGTCGTTAAGGGGATTTACATCGCATTTTGCACCACTTCCGCAGTCACGTCAAGAAACGTGCGCAGCCTTCGCAATAATTCTCTGTCATCGAGTTGAGTTTCACTGGCAGCTCAAAACCTACACTTTTGGTCTGAATACTGAATCATGGTTGGAGCACAAGGCTTAAAGAAATACAAGGGCCCATAAAAAGTCTCACTAGGAAAAACGGCATCAACTTTCAGAACTCCAAACTTGCTCTCCAATCCAAGACCTTCACTGTGGCCCAATTCGCATACTATCAGTCCTAAATATCATTCAAAATTAAAATGAGTGTGTCCCAAAACGTAGTATGTTAAAATGAGTATTCCAAAAGTACCTTGATTGTTTACTATTTTGGATGGACATTTAAAGTGTGCTAATATACCAAAACCCACTGCTCATTGGATGAGGATTTGATTAGAACTACAAACACATATTAAAAGTGTTAAAAAAACTACAGACATGTTTGATGATGGTTAAGTAGAGAGTTTTAGATCAAAAGGATTTGAGCGGTTGATAATCAATATCCAACTTGATTAAATAATATTTATCAAATGTTATCCATGTAATCTGCAACAACATATAGTGAACATTTGGTCATTAACTTTAATATGCATCATTATGCAAATACATGAAGAGAGTTCACAGCATGAAAGGTCTCGGCTGGCAGATTAGCATGCTTCTTAATTTCTCTCCAATAGAGTAGGAAATGAAATGAAATGTGGAGGATGTTAACTGTGACAAGATGAAACTGTGATGGGATGCAAGTAACTAAACGACAGAGCGGTCTATTAAAGACGCAATTATGATTGCATGTGACCCAAAGCTTTCCTATCTTCTGATACATACTCAAAAGTATATATTATTTTTTCACACAAAGATTGCAACATTTTTAGGACATAGTATAAGAAGACGTATTGGGATGCAGCACTTTTTTGGAAAAACAGCTTGCTGCAACCATGCCACCACAACTGTTAATGCATTAACACATCACCATCTACATTTGCATGACACCTATCTGGTGTTCAGCCACTTGGCCCATGCAGTCAGTGTGAGGTAATAAGGAGGAAGTAAGGCTTGTGGGGGAAGTTTATTGAATGTTGTGATATTTCCTGGTTATAGAGTAGCACCTGAACAAATGAAACCCGTGGTTTACTTTCCACCAAGGTCCCTTAGTCTTGCATAGCTATAGTCTTTTGGAAATCGTCATGATGTCTGGTTTAATTGCCGAGTAGGGATACACACCAAAATGAAACTTCTCACCCCAGTGTCATTACAAACCTGTATGGCATTCTTTCTTCTGTGAAACATAAGAAGATATTTTGAGAAATGTCTCAGTGTTTTTTGTCCATACAATGGAAATCAACACTCTTAAAATGAAAGCTTCTTTTTTGGCATTGATGGCTCCACGAAGAACCTTAAAAAAATCCATAGAACCTTTCAAATGCAGAGAAGGTTCTTTAAAATGGAAATATTTCAAATGTTTTTCACATTAAGAAAAAAGGGTTCTTTTAAAAACTGTTCCCTATCTGTCGGTCACTACGAGTAATGTCATAACTAACTCTCATCAGGGAACGAGGGTTACGTACGTAACCGAGACGTTCACTGAAAGATTTTTGGTGAACAAAAAATTTGGAATGACTTGAGAGAGTTACCATGTTGACATAATTTTTATTTTGGAGTGACCTGTCCCTTTAATGCACAACATACATTGTAAAAGCAGCATAGGTCATTTTTAGAACTAAACATAAATCGACATAGCTTGTTTGGTCCGCTTTGTGAAATGTTTAGCTTGTCGAAGCAAACCTGAGACCAAAGACAATTCCACTTGTCATTTTGATCCGTAAGCCACCTTTGCCTCACAGGTTTTGTCCTCTCAGGATGAAGGCTAAGAGACGGCAGCCGAATTCCCCTAATGGGGTTAAAGGGAGTTTAACCATCTAAAGAAGCTCTCAAAGCGTCAGAGATCTCATCGCTCGAAGGTGGTCCAGGCGTGTCTCCTCACTGCATTTCACATCACACCAGTGTCTCTTTTGATACCATCAAATCCCCATAGACAGGCTTTTCTCCTTGATGGGCATAATTTCTTTAATTATATTTAATCCTGCATTTGTGGCATTTATTGTGAAGTATGAATCACTTTTGACACTTTAGAATGCTGTAATGCGCTTGTCAGCATTTCACCCATGTCACAAAGAGACTTCGAGCCTCCTGTTGTTTTTTATCGAAATCAAAAGACAGTGTAAACAAGCGAGGATGCATGAAAATACTTCTTGATAATGGAACGATTCATTTTTATGTTAACGCAGTGTCTTGTCTGTGCGCCAACACCTGTAGCGGCTTCCAACTCGAAGACCTTTGGCATTCCCTCTCTCATGCTGTTGCAGAGCACACCTGTCCTCCTCAGGGCTAAATAAAATACCTCAGTACCTGGCAGGCGGCAACAACCACTCATTGCTGTCTGACATGGCGGTGTGGTAACGTCTCTGGAGACTTGTCATTTTGCTTTATTAAGCCCCACTGACAGGCTGTTTGACACTGTGTGTGGGGTCAAAGGTGTCAGGCCACTGCGAGCGAGAGGTGGGTTACACTGATTACTGCACAAATTACAGCCGAGCAACTGAGCTTCATAATTACAAGGGATGTTTCCACCATGAAAGGCCACTTGAGAGACTTTATCTATATGTGTGTACGTGTTTGATCTGTGGGGTGGAATGTTAGTCAAGGCTATGTTTGAAAGTCTTCTACAAGCACATCTGAACGAAATGCACCGTCCGTGAGGTTCGAGTGCAGTAAAATCGTTTGGAGCTTCACAGGAATTTTTATGCATGCCGTAACTGATTTGAAATTGGGTCTTTGGGCACAGTAACCCAGTGTTAATCCTCAGTTTTAACTTGTCCTTCTCTCGTACGCAGGTCGGTCTTAAGGTTTTCTCATAGCTGATGTTATAAAAGCTCCTGAAAAATCAGGTAGTGTCAACAATGTTGTATTTAAACATGTATCAGAGAAATCACAAGGAAGGATGTGGGTCTTGACTCAGTGTTGCCAGATCTTGCTATAAAACAACAAGCCTATAATAAACTTAAATCCAAATGCGTTATCTTGGAAATAAGCCACATACCAAAATATTGCATCCTGTACCTGCCTGCTATATTAAATGGGTCATATGATGTTGCTAAAAAAGAACATTATTTTGTGTATTTGGTGTAATAAAATGTGTTTATGTGGTTTAAGGTTCAAAAAACACATTATTTTCCACATACTGTACATTATTATTTCTCCACTATGTCCCGCCTTTTTGAAACGTGTCGATTTTTACAAAGCTCATCGTTCTAAAAAAAGCGAGGTGTGCTGTGATTGGCAAGCTATCCAGTGCGTTGTGATTGGCCGATACCTCAAGCGTTGTGACGGAAAGTTACGCTCACCAGTACTGTGGGCCGTTTCCGGTGCGATCGAGCAAAACCAATAACCATAATTATGGATTATAATGACTTATACTATCTTTTTACGTGTTGTGTTGCATCGCGCTGCGTAAACATAAAACCATGTCTGCATTTGTGATCAGAGAAATGACAAACAACAAGTGCTACTCTACACTGCTCAAAACTCACGTTTGAATCATCAGTGGCAATTCTTTAAATGAAAACGTACTTAAAGACTATGAGTCAGAACAGCCGGTATTGGAGTCTACTTTCTCAGGAAACAGTCCTCGTCCTCCGTAAAATGCGTTGCACACATCTGAATATTTGGGTGAACTGTTGGAAACAGTCTTGTAAATACAACTTAACCAATGATTTGATGTGTCCTCGTTGGAATACAAACAAAGTATTTTCGCTTTCACAACGAAACACACAGCGTCTTCACGACATGGCGGAGGCAGAAACAATACTACAGCGAGAATAAAAGTTACGCCTTCTTTCTTTGCGTGAACATTTGGGCGGCGTTATGCAAATCTTCCCATATAGTGACGTAGACATGTGGGGGCGTGTTAGAACGAGGCGTTTTAGGAGGGCGTGGTTGACTTAACTTTTATTAAGAATATCTTTTTGGGTTTGAGACTGTAGTCGTTGCAACTTTAGGGATCTTATCTATTCACAAACAGCTTGTAACACTCCAAAGAGAAAAGAAAAGTTGAAATCGCATCATATGACCCCTTTAACTCCATAAATATGAGCAGAACCCAAACAACAAGCTAAAAGACGCTTAATAAGCGTTGCTTACAATTAGTGGCAACCCTTCAAGAGTGCGCTCTACAAATTAGTCTTCCAAACATAAAGTTAAAAAAGTTAAAATTGCCGAACATAAGTCTTTAATTGCTGTAATATTACTTTAGTCAAAAATAGTGGAAACCAAAATGCATGAGATGCCAAAATAAAAAAAAACAACTACATATTTTTAAATTTTTGGTTTTGAAATATCATGTCCGCCTACTAGGGCAAATTTGAGCTGGACACTTATTTGTCCTCTTTTAAAGATCACTATATTATATACTTACTAGAATGATAATAAATAAATAAAAATGTTAATGTTATGTTCAAGTTAATATTAAGTGATGTAAATTGTATACACAATATTGTCAATATGGTCAGTTTTATTGCATTTGCAATCATCACAGTGTCTGACACTGTCGACTATAAGATTATTTAAAGGTTACAAAATCATTCCTTACAACTGTCACAAAACGGTGTAGATGAACACACATGAAGATGATAAACAGTCTTTAATTTAATCCACACAAGGTATGTCCACACAAGAAAGGCTGGCGACACACGTATACATTTACGCTTACGATACCTGACCCACTAACACTGAACAGACAGGAACTTAAATACATAGCCCAAAAGAGGATAATTATTGAACAGCTGGCAACCCGTATTAATTTGAACATTTATTTGTAATATTTTAAGAATATTTTCAATCAACATTATGAGAAGTTTTTCTTTTCAAGAACAAATAACATCATAAGGCCATTCTGAGAATATTGATTTCAGAATGTTTTCTCTCAACGTTATAAGAACAAGTAAAAACAACATCATGAGGACATTCAGAAAACGTTTGTGAAAGTTGTGGGAATGTTCTCTGTTAGCTGGGCAGTTGCCTGACTACACTTTCAAAACTGCTTCTCCAAAAATCCAAATGTACTTTGATCTGTGCTCTTCTCATCTGTGGAATTAAACTAATTTGACCACTGTTATTTCCACACAGTGTGCAAAAAATTATATTGACGGAGTTAAACTTTTTTTGGACCAGTTTTATAACACCTCCACCAGAGAAGCTTTGACTCTGAGCACTCAAAACCTTGTCATTCTTCCAATCCATTTACTCAATGTCACAATAGAATATAGAATGTCAAATTTAGATCATTACAAACTGCACAACCATGTTCTATAAAGACTCTAAGCATTGTGAGGTTCAAAATCCTGGTTAAGACTCTCCATTTTTTAAGCTAAAATGGATAACACCAAGAATCTTTTATCCTTTTATCCTGTTCAGATCCCTTAATCCTGTGGCCATTTCAGTTTTCTGCTGTTATTTCAATTCAATGCAAACAGCACTTGCTCAGTTGTCCAGCTCTGGAATGCATCTGTACCGTAGAATTAGAAGCAGGGACACTCAAGAAAGAAGAACTGCTCAATGGTGCCAAGAACAAAATTAGATCTCTTTGAGTATTTTAATGAGATGAACTTAAGTATTCACATTTGAATAAACCTCTAAAAACGGATAATGGTAAAGAAAAAGAAAAGTTTTTGTGGTTTCACTGAGAAACACTGAGAATTGCAGTTGCTAACTTAAGTGTTCTTTCTTTTATTTATTTATTTATATATTTTTTGCTAGATTTAACCCATGAAAACTACTTTTGTGTATGTAACCATTAACACAGACAATGTTTTATCTGAATATCACCAATTAATCTAGATTTTTTTATCGTATGAAGCACATTTTTAGGTTACCTGACAACAAAATATCTTTACAGTGTTATACAACATGTTTTTTTTATTTAATATTGCATCTATAAACAGTACTGCATGTTGCAGACACTGTCCAATTTCAGAAATCCATTTAATTTAATATTTCCCCCCTCAGTCCATTCTTAATCCTTAATTAACCCCTAATTTGAACCTCCCAATAAACAAATTATTTACTCTCTATTTACCCTGTGTTCAATGGCATTCTTGGTGTTGAGCGGTCAGACCGGGGGGCTGGGCAAGCCGGCACCAATAAAAACAGCACTAAAATGCAATTACAGTGCCTGAAGAATGGCCAAGCTTAGCAATTTGCCCGGGTTAAAGCAAGGAGATTGCAAGTCTGAGGCCACTTGGAATTCTGTGCTTGCCCTGTGTGGGAAAAACAGTGGGATGGCGAAAACCACCCTTTGTGAAGTAATTACTGGAACTAGTCGTGAACAGCAGCAGAGGGCTTCACTAATGATAACCCCTCTCCTCTACCCCCTCTAGTCACCTTGTCATTGATATACTTACGCTGATATAAGCACAATTCACTGCAGGGTGGGTTCACACAATGGATCTGTGCTGAAAAAGTGAATGGGTTTTCTTCCCGTCACTATCATTTACATGTAAACCAATCCAAATCCATCAAATTCGACCCTTATAATACATCATCCACAAATAGACAGAGTGCTAAGTAATGAAAAATGTTTAACATCTAAAGATAAAAAAACTTTTCAGTATATCAGTCATTATATTGCCGCATATTAACCATCACAGACAATTGTATGCAAAGTAAAAGGAGTAAAATATCTTTGCATAACTTTTAAGATATATGTTAATACATTTTCCGTATACCAAATTTATTACAGGACTGTGTTGAAGCCTAAAGGGACCGTTTATGTGAAGATATTTTGTTATCTTGGCAAGGTAATGTGAAGATATTTTGATGTATATATATATATATATATACATACATATTCAGCTAAATTATTCCACTAAAGTCAGTTCAGTGTTGGTTCAGTTCAGTTTAATAAGAGTGTAATGTTGATCTATTTTCAAGCAGTTCTACAGAAGGCAGCAATGTCATTATTCAGCTTGAGTCATCAAGTTACTAGTCACCCAGTTATTCATATCAACTTTGCATTCCGTTAGTTTTGTGAATTGGTATGTTTGGTTGGGTTGCGAAGAAATATAAAGCTGAGTATTGCAGAAGTGAAAACTAACTCCATGTTTCTTAATGATGTCTTCCAAAGCATATACAGAGTGAAAAGCAAACAGTCCTAGTACTGAGCCCTGCGGTACTCCAATGAGACTCCTCTTCATTTACTGATACAGAGTAACACCTGTTTCAGCTGCTACCTTAACTTTCCCAGAAGGTCTCCCATGCAGGTCTTGAACAAGCTCAACCATGCTTAGCGTCACCAGATAACCAGTCAAGAGCTACGGGTTGCCAGCTGCAGGTTATTGCAATGGAGCTTCTCAAATCTGTACATATCCATGGCTATGTGATCATCACAAAGAAAACGTACACAATTTAAGTTCATGTAAATTTAAAGAGACAAAAGTCAAATCAAAACATTAAAACAATTCTGGTTATTTAAATGTGTCAGTTTTGTGAACTTAAAATTGATAGAAAGTTCTACATGTTCATCAAGGTTAAACTAATTTAAATTAATTTGTTTTATTAAACACAGTTTTTAATATTTAATTTCCCCCTACTCCATACGAATAACTACTTTGAGCATTAGGGTTTAAAGTGTGGTTGTGACAAGAATTGAGCTGGAGCTGACTGTAATGATAGTTTTATAAAAACACACAATTTTCATACACACTATGCTTAGTGGCCACAACAAGAAATACAACAACAACACACACCAAAAGACAAAAAACAGAGCCCTTTAATGATACATTCAGAGGTTTTAAGCTCAGGTTTCTTTTGGGTGAATCCAAATGGAGCAGGCAGTCAAAACATGACGTTACAAGAACAACTGTGTGTCACGTCCCAACATACTATTACATACTGTTCATAGTCATTTATCTAGCACTCCAGAAAAGCTACCTGAAACCTTCCATAACACCAGCATACTAAACCCCAAAATATCAGATCTTAGTTAAAAGAAAAAAGCTCCATTATTGCAACTAATCCATGCACTAGATCTGAAAAGCATGACTTAAGGTCCATTGTTTTGAATAATAATAAAAATACATTTTCAAGTCTTCATGTCAAATTTATTTGTATAGCACTTTTCACAATACACATTGTTTCAAAGCAGCTTTGCAGAAAATAATGAAATGAATGCTGATAATATCTTCATGCCTTTTAATTGCATTTAGCAGATTAGAGCTGGGTGATAATATTGTTTGCACTTTGTGATGATACAAGCAATCAAGCAGTAGAGATTTTTGGTATGTGAGTGTATACAGATGAAGTTGGATGTACTGTTTCTGTTGTGCCATTACTGTTTTGTTGATCTTAATTTGCCCTTGTTTACACCTGGTATTAAAATGCTTTTTGGACGAGCGGATCATAAGTAGATGAGGGAGACACATTCCCACTTATACCTGTTGTTTTAATATTATTTTTTTGAGGAGAGGGTCTATGGGCAGGTGTATGTATGGACCTTTTCTGATCCCTCACTCTAATATTGATTAATAAGCTCACACAATTTACTTATGAACGTGAAAGGTGACAATGGAAATGAATACAGAGAGCAGCAGATTTGGTTTCTGCTCCACCACACATACATCAATATTACTGAAAGAACCTAAATAGTTAGATGCAACAACAAGCAGACATCAAATATAGAGATTACTGTTTCTATGTTATTTATCAGTTTGTTTTTGTAGTAAGGATATGATGGAGAAGTTACTTGCCAGGTGCTAAACTTTACTCCTTTTTATTGTTCCACATTACTGACCTCTCACGTATCACCAGCACCTACTCCTCCACATTTTGTTGTCCTTTCAATGTCTAGCTGTCTTACCCTTTTAACGGCAAAGTAATTTCGATGCAAATAGCTCAGACATCAAAAGACTTGTCATGTGTGAAACGAGAACTGTTTGAGCAGAGGTGTGACTTTTGTGTAGCTCCACCTAACTTTACTTGTTAACATTCCCCCAAGTAGGCATTTATCCATCAACTTGTGTTGGACCTTAGATGCATACGAGAGGCCCTGCATTCAGATGCATTGATAAGCTGTTGTAAAAGTCTGCTGAACTTCAGGTCATTAGAACAGGAGTGAGCGAAGTGTAGGAACATAAAGACAGTAGAGCTGGAGGACACTGATTGCAATTAGGTCCATTGTCTTCTATTTATATGGTTATTGGGAGGTACCGCTTTGACTGTGTCAAAGTTCTCACACTCGTTGAGTGAAGTCTCCCGCAGTGGAGCTGACAAGTCCTCTTCAGGCAATTACCTGCTAACTAGGTTGCTCTCACCTTGGTGACAAGCTTGTTAGGTGGGTTTCTGCTCTGTGAAAGCAGACAATTTCCTTCAGCCTGAGGGTTGAGGTGCTCGGCTACTGTAGATTCTGGCTAATTTGTGAATCAGATTCTGGCTCTGGTGCCTCTCTGTCTGATGTTAGATGGGATCTAGGGCTGAAAACACATACATCTTCTTAAGAAAGAAGTCAAGAAATTTCCAAATTTTGCCTAGTTTATTTCTGTTGGATATGGAAAGTGTTACATAGACCACAAATGTTAAAAATACTGCATTTTAGAAATATTGTAAATGACATTGCATTTGTGTGTTCATGTATATTTGGGTAGGTATACATTGCTGTAAGTTATGCAATGCAAAAGGTATAAACATACTGAGGAAATATTCATAGTAGGGTTTTGTGTTTAGCACATCAGTGCGTTTTTGGTTGGAGACAGATCTATTCATACGAGACCTGTTTGAGTCATTTTGGTGCAACATTTTTTTTAAAGGATTTTGTTGTTTCGTGTCTAGAGTTTTGGGACAATGGGTCAAAGATTCAGCAAGCAATGTCTTAACAATTGGGAAAAACTGAAATCTAATTGTTGCTATTTGAACAGTCAGTATTTGAACAGTGTAACTATTTTTGAAATGACTGTATTTTTAAAATCTCACTCTACCTATTATTATAAGAAAGTGCAGTGTGTGTACTGTACACTGTATATACATTTTCTGCATGTTTTATATTCCATGAATTTGTTACCTGCGCTATCTAATTACAAAAATGTTTGCATTTTTATGTGTCACGTTTTTTTTTCTTTTTTTGCACATCCATTTTTCCCTATTACAAATGGTTTATTCTATAATATTGTGAGAGAAATAATATAATTTCAGAACTTTCTACAGCATGGCAAGAAAACAAGTAAATAATTTTAATCCGAGTTGTCCACATTTACACAATTTTTCCCCCCTCATTGTGGACACATAGCTAACATCACTAAATTAATCACTAAATTAAGAAACTATTTAAAAATAATAATAATATGCCATTCACATCATTTGTGACCCTGGACCGCAAAACCAGTCATTAGGGTACATTTTTTGAAATTGAGGTTTAAACATCACTGATGTATGGTTTGTTAGGATAGGACAATATTCGGCCAAGATACAACTATTTGAATATCTGGAATCTGAGGATGCAAAAAAATCAGAATACTGAGAAAATCTCCTTTAAAGTTGTCCAAATTAAGTTTTTAGCAATGCATATTACTAATCAAAAATTAAGTTTTGATATATATTTACGATAGGAAATTTAAATTTTATAAATATTAGAACTTTTTTATAATCTAATTAAATACTCTCTTTCAGGTAAGGAGGTTTTTTGACAAGCAATAATAGGATGGCAACCGCTAGCGCTTGAAAAAGTATTACCCTGTATCCGCTCATGAGGGGGGCCGTGTATGTCAATATTTTTTGGATAGTGGAGTTAGGCGATACTAAGATCTAGCTTCTGGCAGGGACATTGTGAGAGGAAGAATGAGTTATCAGGGGTCCTCTATTAGCCCCTAGTATTGGTGGGCTCTATTCACGTTGGCCTATAATCTGCTTCAGGGGCTGATCATTGATGCAGTCCTGTCACCACAGAGAATTTTTGCCCTTATTGTCCCCTAGAGAACTAAGCTGGCTCCTGAGCTCTCTCAAAAGAATCAAGTTATTATCAAGGGATTTTTCCCCTTCTTTCTCTCACACTAAAATCAAGAAAGAATGATGCTATTGTGTCCTGTGTGTTCCCAGCTCCTAATTGTGGACAAGACTGACAACTATCCCAAGTTTTAATCTGGTCTATTTATTGGATGGTTTGCTCTTCAGTGAGTCAGTGGGGGACAGATTCCATATAGACTGATGCTATAATGTCCTCTTTAAAGCTCTTTAAAGGCCTGTACATACTTTTAGCTATTTCAGATTCAGCTAATTCTATTGATCTGTTTCATCATTTTTCCTTATCTTAACATGGACAGAATGGCACTTGCATCTATCAGGTATGCTATAAAGAGAACTTAAGAGCAGAGGATTACAGAACTGAAATTTATTGCGTTTGTAGAGAAAACAACAAAATTCTGGTTGCCATGTTCCTAACCAGCTCAAGACAGTAGGGCAGAGGATGAATGGGTAGTCAGGCAAAGGTCAGCACTGAGAGATCAATCCAATCCAGCAAAAGTACAAGGGGTGATGCAGAGACAAAGTCAAAGTCAGGCAGACTTTGGCACCATAGACCAGTCCATGGTAGCATGAGGGTAGATCACAGACGAAGATCATCAGGACAAAGCGCAAGTTCAGACCACAATGAACAGGCCGATAAATGGGATCAATCCAGTGAAGTAGACAGAGATACAGCATGAGAACAGACCATACCAACAGGAAATGAAACTGACAGGATAGGCAGGAGCAAAGGTAGTGCTGGGCTGTATGACCAAAAATTTATATCACAGTATTTTTCAAAATTATACCGGTTTCACGGTACATGACGGTATTTTTTTTTTTCATGCATGACCGGGTGTTAACCATATTTTCTACTGATTGAGAGAGGAAAAACTGCAGTATATTGACTTAAAATGCCCAATTTTACTGTCATGACCGAATATTGTCAAAAAATACCACACTAAATAGTGACTAAACACGACCCATTAATACATGTTAACCAGGAGTCACTCTCATTTATAATCGTGGCATCGTCTGATAAAATCAACATGCATCTACACTAAAGAGCGGCTATGCGGTTGTTTTGGCTATATTACTTTTTTGTCTCATGCAGCGCACTGCCTGCGTCTGAGTAACAAACTAAAAAAAGCAACAAACTAAAAAAGTGCATGTGATATTAACAGACGAACTACGTAATATTAATTTTTTTTTTTTTACAGGTGCTTGGAAACGCTGTTTTGTATTCATTTATTGACGAGTCGGCTGTGGTGCGGCCAACTGAATGCGCTGCTTCGCTACCGCTCACTGCACAGAACAGACGCAGAGAGAGGTGACATCCATCTCCATTTTTTTTTTGCAAGTCAGACTCTGGGAAGTGCGGGACAGCACTGGCGAAATCTTCCAACTGAACCATAGCTAATGTTTATCCAAAAAAGTCGCTAGGTTTGTCAGTATGAATATTCTATGGAAAAAATCAGCTAAAAGGGTCTGAAAGTTGCTAAATCTAGTGCTAAAGTCTCGCTCGTTTGTGTGTGAGATGCGGGAGCTGATGGCAGGGGGCGGTGGATATTTGTGGCGGTCAATGTGGATATTGTGGATGAGTTCTTCTTGTGTACACAAGCTCTATTAGTTTACAGATTCAAAGTTTCGAACTTTCACGCTTAGTAACCATACAGCTGCGCCCTCACACGTTGCACACAGTGAAAAAGGGCCACTTTCAACCGTGCTGCGATTCGCAACGTTGTTTAAGGCAACAACGGTATTGCGGTATTTTAAAAATTAATATCATAACAAAAATAAACATCGGTATTCGGTATGAACCGGTATACCGCCCAGCACTAAGCAAAGGTGTGGTTCACAAATTCTCTGGTACTGAAGTGATTTAGAGAGCAGGCAGATAAAAAGCGAGTGATCAGTTTAAAATAGAAGACAGTTGAGAGCACAGGCACTCCATGTAAATAGGAGAGGAGAACAAAGAAAAGTAGAGTAAAGAGCCTCCACCTGGCACACCCTAGGGCAGAGCAGACTGCTGGCAGTGGAAATCTTCAATGAGCACATGGTCCAGATCTCTCTTTTGGACCGGATCCCTCCTAGTCCACTATATACTGCAATCCCTATCCACACCACCTGGAATCAAAAAGTCCTCCTATTGATCAATGGTGGTAAGCCCTCTATCATTGGGGGCAGGGGGAAAGATGGTCAAAGCTGCGCTGCCCCCATACTGATCACAATGCCCAAGTGGGAATTCAAAATGGCTTTGGTGGAGATCCACACCCTTTGCCCACAGATGTAATAGGGCACCACAATCCGAGTTTTCCCCCCCATGCATTCCCCTTTCCTTATCACCTTCTCTCTGGCTTCTGGCCCGACGGTGGAAACACAGCGTGATTTTGGGCTCGGTGCTACAGGTCTGAGGCTATTAGCCCCACCCGGCCCGTTGAAATCACTGGCTCGCACTGGCCCGCACTGGCCCGACAGTGGAAAAGCAGCTACTGGCCTATTCCACACACACCAACTGCTGACTCCAAGAAGATGTGTGGGAGACCAGACATCATTTGAGATCCTGGTTTGGATGGTTGGTCTGGCCGTTGGTCTGTGGTTTGAAGTGTGGTTGTAGTGCCAATCTGCAAACAGAACTCCCTCCAAAAGGGAGAGACAAAGGTCCTTGTCAGAAACCACATTCTCCGGAATACCATGAATCTGGAAGACGTGGTCAACAACCACCCATGCCGTCTCCCTGGCAAACAGGAATTTGGGAACAGGAATGAAGTGGACTAATTTGGAGAGACATTTCAAAATGTGGGAATAACAGTATTGCTGCTGGTTGGAGGGAGATTGTTGACAAACTTGTTTGGAACACAAACTGAGCATGCGTCCACAAACTTAAGGACATCATCTGCCATGGCCAGACACCAAAAGCGGCCAGAGACCTCCTCACTCCCAGATGGTAGACGAGTTTGGAGGAATGTGTCCCCACTTGAAGACCACAGAGTGGACCTACCCAGGAACGAACAACTGACCTGCTGGACAATTACCAAACAAAGTAGTGTGGCCCTGTCCACCGCAGTAAACATGCAGAACAACCTTTTGAACAACTTTTGCCGTTTCTCCTCCAAGGAGAGCTGCAATCTGCCCACTTGCATGGGCTCAGGATTATGGGGTCCTTCCATCAATAGGGGAACTGAAGGAATTTCCATTGGTTCTGCCTGAGACCTACCTGGGCTCACCGTCGAAGGTCAAACTGATGGTCCAGGAGACCAAATCATCAAAACTCACGGGGGACTCTATGCCTTAAATATTATTTTTGTTACCCTCTGCCTTGTCTCGTGTAGCCAGACCTTCAGATCACGTCTCATTTTGTGCCGTATCATGAAAATGTCACCACAATAGCAGACTGGTGTGTAAAACTCTTGGACATGCTTTAAAGATTCTGTGCCGTGAATTTTAAATATTTCACATACTTTTGAAAATCCAGCATTTTAGTTGATCCCGATAAGTGCTCATCGCCACAGTTGTAAACACAATGGCTTTCTTCTTCCATGACGGGGTTTGGCATCACGGCATCTTTTGGCCTCACACACATCTCCCGGAAATCCTGTATAATTCAACCAGTCCGATGACGACTTCGAAACTCCTGAGGTGTTTCCAATTTTGTGTGCCATATGCATCAGACGTTCAGCCAACGGTCCATGGGTGTGACGTCTGAGGCTGCGACTACCTTCTGCCAGACCCTCCAGGAAGCACTTGGTTCTATTCACTGGTGGTAGCGAGTGTGTAAAACTCAATTGCGTAGTCTGCCAATGACCATCTGCCTTGTCTGCTTGTCTTCATGGTGACCTAACATGACTTCACTGAATCCCTTGCTGGGTTGATACTGGTCAGAATGTTCTGTCAGGTTTGTTGTAAGGAGGACCCAAGTGAACTGAACTGAGACTTTATTGAGTTTACAGAGAAAGCAACAAAATATGTTGGGTCGCAAAGTCCTGAACCAGTTTGAGACAGCAGTGCAGAGGATGAAAGGGTAGTCTGATCAAGTCAGGCAAAGGTCAGCATTGAGAGGTCAGTTTAATCCAGCAAAAGTACCAGGTAGAAGACAGGTGAGAGCCATATGGAGAGCAGAAACCAAAACAAAGAAAAGTGAAGCAGAGAGGTGAGCTGACAAACCCGAGCCCTGTTGTTTCACAATAGACTGATACACATTAAATTAAATGAACACTCCCATACAAAAAATGTTCTATTAGTATATTTGTGTGCTATTAGTATACTTTTTAAAACTAAAATTAAGAGAGTATGTTTTCAGTCTCGTTTTTATGATCTTATGAACTTTACATAAGTTTACTTAAAGGGATAGTTCACCCAAAAATTTTAATTCTGTCATTAATCTGCATTTACTTTTTTCCCTCACTTGTAGTGCCCCTGGTGGTGACTATAGAGAATATATTTTAAAAATGTAGTTACACTGTGTTGCTCATTTTCCCTTCCTGGTATCCTCATGTTAATACAGAGCTTGGTCATGACATGAATTAAAAGCTGTAGTTAAAGTCATAGTTGCATATTTTACATTACAAATTTTTTTTTTGTGATGCTGTCCATTTGCCAGTTAAACTTGCTTTATAAGTGTATTTACTGTAAACACATCATGTTTGTTTTTACACAAGAATCAAAATTATTATCTGTGATAGGCCTACTTGATGACACATTACCATTAGGTTTAAACCCTGTAAAATTCCTTTAAACACTGCATGAAATTACAGATTGATTTATACCCTTTTGAATCAGAGCGTTAGAGCATATAGTATCTCTTGTCTTTTCTTTTCTTTTCTTTTCTTAATAGCCAATAGCTTTTATTAACATCAGTTTCAGTCACAGCCATGAACCATGATTTCTGTCACTAATTGGTTGCACGTTAATGAAAGGAGGGGACATTCTCATTTCAGAGAACCCCTGATTGCAAGACAAGAGAGAAATTATACATTTTTATTGTTAATATCTTTGCTTATGACTGGCAAAAATCATATTTATTATTATAATGTATTGCTGTTGCTCATATTTTGATTTGAACTAACCTCTAAACCTAAATATATAACTTTGGCATGTAACTTGATGTCTAATGTGAGATCTGGGTCCATGAAGCAAAAACACTTTTGAATCAAAAGTCAATGACAGAGGCGTATTTTTATTTAATTTGGTTATAACATTAACAGCTAGAATTCTAATAACAGAGAGCAGGACATACAGTGCATCCTATGTGGTCAGTGAAAAAAGAAGCAACAACAGATTCTGGTTGCTGGTAAAACAGTTACACAAAACAACATTTTCCTCACAAGTAATAACCTTTTGTCAGCAAATATATACTCTTGCTAATATATACATTACAGTAAAATAAATAATCATAAAAAATCCAGAACTTCCAGAAATCCTTAAACACAGAACTAGTCCATACAAAGCTTTGGAATTTAAGACCATGTTTAGAATACAAATTGAACTGTGTGGAAGCAAACAATCGAAATTTCGATGCACATAAAACATGAAGTATTGATTTTGTAGTTAGGAGCGGATCATTATGTTAAGTAAAGCTTTGTGGAACGCTGAATAGGGCATGTGCTTTGAAATGATCCCTGATTGATGAGAGATTAAATCAGTGTGAGATGGGCAAGAGGAAACTTGAGTTAATTTTCTTTGAGGAAAGATCTGCGAAAATAACTTCTGCCAAAGAATTTTACAAGCTGGGGTTTTATCTCTGCCTTCTCACATTTCCTTGCAATATTATACCGACTAATAGTTAATCTCCTGTATGTTTACTAGTTACAAATATTTTTTTAAACTGTAATATCATAATGGTGAATGGACCATATGTATTTTCTTCAGAAAGCTGGTTGTATATAATTTTTTGATGCTACTTTGTCATAATATAGCGTGGCTTTTAATAACACAATATGCATTTAAATTTTCATACATTACATATTTTATAATCTATTGTTCAAAAGGACTCACAGAAGTGTTAGAATATCTCTATTTGGTTAATGAACACAAACTCTATCAAGATTCCATTAGTAGAAAACTTCACATTTTAGTTCTTAACTATGCTTACACAGTGTCTTTCACAGAAAGAAGAAAAAGAGTCATGCACATATACAGACACATTTACATACAAACACCAAGACACATACAGTAGATTTACACAGAGAAACACAAATGCACAAGCACAATATCACGCATAAATATAACAACAAACCTGTTATTAGTTAGCAGCATTATAAATGAGGGTAGTTCATTTAGTTTCTGTACTGCTGCTAACTTTCACGTACAACGGGGTAGGGAAAGTTAGAATAATAAAAAAAAAACATTAATTTTGGTCATGAATTCACATATAATGGCTATTAAAGGCAAACGGGGAAAATACTTGAGTGTTACAACTGTGAATTAAAACTAAAGCAGAAACAAAATTTATAATCAGGGTCCAAAATTAACCTTTTAGCAAATAAAAATAAAAATCAATAAATGAAAAATAATAATTACAAAAATACTTTTCACCATCTGTCAAAGGTGGGTGAGTTGAGAAAATATACCATTCATGATACTGTGGCAATGATAATTATTTTCAATTATTATATACATGCACTGGAGACACTTGGCGAGTGTTAATTTTGGACCCTGCATGTACATTTATATTATTGATTTAGCAGATGATTTTATCCAAAGTGACTTAAAAATGAACAGTGTTTCAGCTACTGAATAAAGGTACAATTACCTATATTCATTCTGAAATTTCGTGGACCTCTCTTGTTTGTGAAATATCAATAATACTGTCACACAAATAAGGCAAATGAATATCATGCTCCATTTAGAAGTGCTTGCATCTATTTGTTTTTAGCTTTAGTAGATTATTGATCTTTGGGGAAAACTGGGTGCTTTCACACTAGCACTTCTGGTGCACGACTGGGTTAGTTTGAAGTCAGATTTCAGCTTGTTTGGATGATGTGAACACAGTTTTCTGAACTCAGGTGGATACTTGTGAACCAAACACAAGCCTACAAGTTAAATTTCCTGCAGATATGAATGCAATCATCCTAAATTGCTTAAGTTAACCTTTTATGGCGTATTATAGTCAAATTATGTGCTCGTGTGTGCTCTGATCTAAAACAAAGAACATAGATCAGTGGCTCACTCACTTTCCAGACAAGCAGGACTGATGCACTGCAAGCAGATGTTCTTTGGAACCTTTGCAATACATTCGCACAGACAAACGCAAGTGCCGTTCCATGTTGACTCTTCGGAAAGAAGCCCAAGGGTTAAAAAAAAACGAAGTACAAAACTGAGCAAGGCTGTCCATTTCGCAGCCTTGTCCTGCCTAGTTGTTATCTAGCAACATTATTGATAGTGACATTATTGATAGTGACAGCTGCCACTTTGATGACACTAGTTTACCATGGTTCGGACCCAAAAATACAGAGTGAACACAACCCAGCAGGTTCAGGGAAAAGGGGAAGCAACAGAACTCTGGTTTGGACCAAGCAATCAAACCAAGTGTAATAGCGCTCTAAACAACTTTATCTAGAAGAGGTCTTGATACTTGCAACGAGTTCTTAAATCATTTAAAGAAAACAGTGACATATACACAATGCATGGACATTCACTCAGATACAAGTGCATTCGTAACCTAATGTTAGTAATTTACAATAAACTCAACCTAATACATAAGTTCAGTGTTTGGTCTTGCACACAGAGACAACATAAAGTGTATTATATGTCATAAAATAATTGGTTAATCAGTTGTTTGCTGGTATTCAGGAATGTTGGAATGCACTTTGTCTTAAAAAGGTACAAATAGCTTCTTTAATGGTGTTAGTAGTAAGGATATCAATAATAATGCAACTATCACCACATTTCAGAGGCACTTGTGGGCAAACCCTGGTATTCAGTTTGTGCTGCATTTGTTGTTACAGAGTTGTCCCATCTGAGTTTGCAGCCACGTGCCGACAAAACCTCTCCCTTTGAAAGGTTTCTGTTCTTTTCTTGGAGACACAATTGGTCAAGGTCCCAAGGGCTTGAGTCTCTAGTAATCTGATACATCACTTATCCCCTCCTGTATCAGACTGGAAACGATAAGTCCCTTCCAGAGCTGAGCCACAGGCCTGTATTTGTCCTCAACAATGGAGAACAAAGCCTTTATGGGTTTTTCTTTGTGTCTCACTGTCCACTGTATCTCTTTTTTGTGATTATCTTATTAGTGAAACCACAAACAACTCAGTTCAACTCAGTTCACAAGTTTAGGACAGAAGGCTCTTGCACAACCCCAAATGTCTGGTTCAATCTGGTTTTGGTGGTTTCTTACTTGCAGGTGTGGACATCATAAACTCGCGTACACTCCTGGCAACTCACGTAGCAGCACCAGTGAAAAATGCAGTGGCATTTCTCCTTGCGTTTCTCAGTTCGAGTGTTGTGGCCTCGGCCGCAACAGAGCAAGTCGCAGCCATCGATACCGTGTGATGTTAGGTTACATATACGATCGCGGGTGCCGAAGGAGCCGGTTTCTGGGTTGGGTTCACAGAAGTTAGGCGAACTTTCATAGTAGACAAGGTCAGTTTCGGTAGGGGGCTTGAAGAAGGTGTACTTCGGACGTAAGGTCTCGACCCAGCCTCGTGATTCCCGATGTTTCTCCACCACCCATTTCTGATGCGCTGTCATACTTGTCCTTCATGTAGTCGCCTATCACCCGAAAGTCAGGCTGCGACCACCAGCAGGTTTTCACCTCACAGCTTCCCGAAAGGCCATGACACTTACATTTCAGGTACATGTGGTCTGTGATTGACTAGGGGAGAAAGGAAAACAGAATATTGATCTTAGCACTAAGATTCCAGATGATAATAAATTGCCCCTATTATACCATTTCAGATATTGCCGATGATGCAGTGTGAAATGTAGCTGTATGTGAATGCAAACAATCTGCAAAGTTGTAAAGCCGAAAGTGCATGATAAATAAGTTATTGTCTCCCAAAAGAAAGAACGAGTCATTAGTAATTTGAATCCCACTTCCGTGATGGCATCGCATAGTTGCATATGTTCTACATTGGCCGGCTGCGAACAACTTGACCCGCCCTCAAACACTGTAGCTTGTTTATGTCGAGAAGACACTGTTAAAGTAAATTTGCTTTATTTTCACTTCCGAAGGATTAGGCTGCAAAGAATCAGTGGTTACCACAGCAGTACAACCACAATCTTTTTTTGTGTTCACTGTCATTTTACTGACAACTGCTTCTCTAATCTGGGAGAGTTCAACGTGGGATTCACAAACGCTCGCTCTTGAAAGATGGCTCAGTACCCAGTTTATTTGGACCAGCTGGCTCCACTGAATCACACCCTTTAAATATGGTAATTAATAGATGTTTATATTTTCTATAGAGCGTTCGCAATATGGAACTATGGCAAAGGGCGTATAATTTCCAACATGCGCTGTATTTGGTAGCCCAATCAGAACAGACTGGGCCATCTGACCAATCAGAGCCGAGTAGGCTCACAGAAAGGAGGGGTTTAGAGAAACTGAATCTTAGAACTGCTTAGAAAGAATCGTTTGAGAATCGTTGGAAAATGAAGTGATATTAAATGCATATCTTGAGAAAACTAAAGCATTTTTTGACCTTGACCAAAACAATATTAGGAACCTTAAAAATGGCACAGTAGGGGCACTTTAAGTTTTATTTATTTATTTATTTTTTTACCACAGAAGCAATTCAAGAAAGACAGCACTTCTGCATTTGGATGTTGCTCCATTGGTTTCTTGACCAGGCATTCCTAACTTTTTTAAATTGTACTAAGACTTGCTTGTTCACCAGAAAGCAGCATAGACTAACCTGTGCATATACTATCTCTGAACATAAACGAATCCACCAGCAAGCAGAATAAACTAACCTGAACTAGAGTGGAAAAATATTTTGGTCTTTTCAGTGGGAAAAAGTGCTCACCACACGTCCAGCTTCATTGTTGTGTCGATTCATAGCTGAGCGAGCGTCTGGCCGATTCTCACGAGCATCAGCGAACTCTCGGGATACCATGCTGCCAAACTCCACATCCTCACTGCAGCCGCCCCACTTCCAGCCCTCACCTGGCGGTCCTTTCCTCCGCGTGTCACAGCCGCAGATGGTGGCGGAGCCCTCAGAGCAAGCCCGTGTCACAGCGAACGCTACCCCCGCTGAGGCAATTGCATGGACAAATGCTGATTCTCGAGTGGCTATGGAAGTGCACAGAGAAAACAAGCATTGTTACATATGTTATACCCCAGAATGTCTATTAATTGTTATTTTATTTGTCCTGATATTATTGTTACCTTAAAAGTACTTAATTAAACTTCTCAACACTCATGAGCGTGTGGTTAAATTTGTAGGTAAAGACAGTTCAATCAGGTCTCATTGTGGACATGGTATGCCATGATTCAGGGAAGACCAAGCATATCCTTCCAGATGAGGTAAATACAAGGCTGACAAGTCTATAATTAGAGACTTAATTAAGCAACTCTGAGGTGGGGAAATAGCCCTGTATTACTCATAGCTAAGACTCACTGTCGTATTGTGATTACAAGACCCAACGCGTTACTTTCGGAATTAATTTGAAGAATGAACAATGCAAGTTTAGGTTGATTATAATCTCCAAGATGATCCAACATTCTGTCTAACAGGGGATTTTGTGACGATTCTTGCTGATGAGGGGCCCCATACAAACTTAAAAGCGTTTTCCAACAGACAGCTAATGAGGTTGGTAATTTTGATAAATACTCTTTGGTCTTGTGCAGTCTTGTACTTGCAGGAGAGAGGAAACGGCTATGGAGATGCTGTGAATCAAGTCTTCCTTTGTTGCAGGTTTCAACTGGTTAGAGAAATCAAGGCTAGAGATAATGATGTTGCAAAACTGGCCACAAGTTCATTCTTATTCCACAATGCTAATTATAATGGCAAAAAGATTTGGTGCCTTTGGATGTTTGGATTGAAATGATCACGATGCAGTGTTTCTTTGTTCTTGACTACAAAAATATTAAAACCTATATCAATTGATCCCTATGATTTCTCTCGCTCAAACAACGAGCAACTTCTGCTTCCATCAACTAAATCACATAGTAGTTGGGGGTACGAATAGTCGGGTCTGAAAGGGCCATTCAATTTCAATTTAAAACCCACTGAGTGACCTGTGTTTTATGATCAGGAAGCCAATAAAACGTGGGTCAAATACTGCTGGCTGACAATGACATGGCAGACCGGTCTGGGGAATAAAGGAGAGACGGCGTCAGGGGAAAGTGGGGGCAGATTAATATCCAGAGGAAGAATGGATCAAAATGGATAAATGGGAGATACGGAGACACTTTAGAGTGGTAGGGGGTCTTTACCTGAGAAAAGAATGCAGGTGAAGCCAGATTAGACTGATTATTTGTGACAAGAGTTTGCCCCTGCTGCCCACCTTCTGGCTAACTTTGCTGGACCCTCACATGGCAAGTGGTCCCTGTTACCTGCTGGGACCCTGAATCCCTCATTGTGCTGCCACTGTCATGGCGAATTACACACACAAAAGCCCCCCGATATTTTATATGAAATTTGCTCTTGCCAGTGATTAGTGGGGACCAAGTTAAGTCATAGCAACAGAGAACTATGCATTGGCCAGACCCCACTTGTCGGCAGACGGGGAAATCCCCATTGAAATGGTTTCATAAAACAATCTAAAGGGCGTGTGAATTGTGAAAGGAGCTTTCTCTCTGGCTTAATCTTATGGTCACCCAGATATTGTGTGGTGAGTTGGGCCCAGCAGGAGGCGGGGCTAAGGTCCCACCATCAGCTCCGTTTGCCACACCCCATTCTTTCTTTCTTGGGCAGAGTTAATGATATACTGGTGAGCAGACCTCCCCTGGCACAGTTAAACATGCATTTGATGAAAGGCATGGTGCTCTCAGTACATCCTAAATTGTAACAGTTTCTCCTCCTGAGGGCAGAGGTCATAACCTGGGTAGCCTGACCTCATGCAAAGTTGGTTTAGTTGAGGGTGTTAGCATTGAGAGTCATGGGATTCCTTTACTTCATTTTGTGGTGGTGGCCAACATGGTGGATGCCCCTGAGGAATTCCAATGAAAAGGCTTTTATTCACACCCAGATGTAATTTTATTGCTTGTTAAACGTCTGAGGAAATTGCCAGGAGAGGCTATTTTGAACAAATATCACGAAAACAGTACAATGTATGTAAAAGGCCGCAAAGTCTGTCAAGTCACCACTTTTCAGTTTAACGCTCTGATTTTAGTAACAACAGAGATCTTGAGTGACAGTAAGAACAAGTTAATTCTGGTGTCCAATTACAGCTCGCATGCGACTGGCAACGTTATCCGCTGAAGGTGTGTTCAGCAAACTCTTCTAGAACACCTGCGCTGACTCTCCTTTCATTGCGGATTCCAGTAGGCCGTGTTTTGACACTTTGGTTAATGTAAATTAATGACACTGATGCAGACGTAGCCCGAGGCAGCACTGTGAAATAGATAGATGAGGATGAGACTAGAGAGGTGGTTTACCTTTGCAAAACAATGCAACACTGTAGGCAACACATACACAGATTTATGAGAGGTACAAAGCTAGGTGGCAAAACTGATATTCCATGCATAGGTTTGTGAAATAACCAATGAGAGCTGTCAATTGGTCAGTGAAAGTATCAAAGTAAAGGCCTTTAAAGGTGTGCTTTCTGTCTGGAATTTGAAAAATAATGTCTGTTTTCAGACAGGTTTCCAGAAGACAAGCATACAGGTCCGACCCTAAGTTAACATCATTAGTCGAGCCAATGTCAGGATGATCGGGATGCTTAAACAAACAGAACGTCTTCTGATAGCCCCACAGGGATAGGAGAATTTACATTTCTGAATGCTGAGGAAGCATCATCCACGTCTGTTGAAAGTGCCAGGGCAGATCTCAGACAGCTGTGTGATTGTCGGTAACAAGCCACTGAAGACCTATTAAAGATCAGCGCTCCATTCAGCCCAGTACAAAACAGAAGAGGAAACCGACGCACATCCGTCTGCTCCGCAGACATTAACACCAGCGCACAATAGCACTAGCTCCGCAAAAGTGACAGCGCTAGTCACAAAGGAGCGAAAGTGAGAGGTGCTCTTCTCTAAGCTGTGTGAAAAGCTTCTGAGCTTCGAAGCGGCCCTTAAACCGCCCCCAACAAAGCACTTAATCCACCCGCTTTGACCTCTCACATTATTAAGAGCTTCAGAAGCTTTAATCCAATCAAAATGGTTTACTAAAGCCACCCCTGGACCCCGATGACTGACCTGGTTCAAACCCCCATCACCCCTGTCCCTGACCAATCTCCCCTTCAATTTAGACCGGAGGAGGGGGAACTGCAGGGGATATGGAGAGGCTATTAACACTACAATGGAGAAGACTTGAGCAGTCCTCCCATCATCAGTGGCCCGCTTGGGCTCAAGCCCTCTCCATCAATGTAACAATTGCTTGAGAGTTTATTAAAAGCAATTGGCGCGGCTGACACCGCCTCCCGCCGTAGCCGGTTATCAGTATTCATCCCACCTGTGGCCCCTCGATGTGCTCTGGCTCCTCATACCCTGACCCCTCATTTCTCCTGGACGCTGTGAGAGGACTAAACTGGTCCAGCTTTGAATTGATCTAACTTTTTTTTGTAATGAGAAGGGCATAAAAGCAGCAACAGGAAGCCAAATGCTTATTAAACCATCTACCAGACATACCAGTCTGGTAGATGTGACTGCAGTACTAGGGAGCAACAAACTGAAAACATATCTATATTCTTCAGTACAACAGCTCAGCTGTTTTGAATGCTGAGTAATTTCTTCAAGCTACTTTTTACAAAATGTAGTAGTTTGGGGTGTCACTTTGCTTTTTGCAGTGTGTAAAAACAAACCCAAAAACTGGCCTAAAATGCTCCCTTTTTATGTCAAAACCTGGTATACTAATTCTTCTTTTCTAATGGGGTTTTTCAATTTATGAGTAAAACAAGGTCTGTGGTAAATATAACTCTACAAAGTAAATTACACACACCCATACTCTATTTTTAAAAACATATTTTTGTAATAAGGACCTACATAAGAATGTTTGGGCTGTGAGTGATTGCAGTTTACGTTGTACAAGAGAATGTCTAAGTTCCTGATTAGCATCGTATTTTCAATACCGACTTATTGAACGAAAAAGAATTGGAAAAAGCCCATTATAAAAACCCATAGGAAAATCTCATGGCGAAGGGTTTTGACGTCACGGATGAAGCACTCTATTGGAAAGGCTGATTCATTTAATGAAGCAGTTTGTTTTTAAATCAGTAAAAACTGGTTCACTGCAGCATTTTGTGTCTTATTTTTGGATATGATAAAATTAAATATGATTTAATATATTACATATTACTTTCGTAAATATGGCTATTCATCTCTGTTTTTGATGAAGTTATGTAAAATAAATAAATTGCATGATCGTTATGTATGTATGGTCAATTTAGTATAGGGTAATTGGCAATATTACTAGTGCTTATTAATAGCTTACATATGAGCACATATTAGTGGGTTTATTCGCATGAGCATATTTTAGATCCATAAAAATGATGGGTTAAATACAACCCAGTGCTGGGTAAAATATGGACAAACCCAGCAATTGGGTTGTTTTGACCCAGCGGTTGGGTTAAAACAACCCAACCGCTGGGTCAAAACAGCCCAATTGCTGGGTTTGTCCCTATTTTACCCAGCACTGGGTTGTATTTAACCCAGCATTTTTTTTAGAGTGTACACCATACCTAAACTTAACAACTACCTTAATAAGCAGTCAATTATTTAACGTTTATGGAGGCAAAAGTCAAAGTTAATAGTTAATATCGAGAATTTGTCCCAAAACTAAAGTGTGACCAAAAATATTAACCCACAATCAAATGCCATTAACTTTTTACGTTTTATAAGTATCGTGTCAAGTTACAGTTGTTTAATATGAGCAATAGCAATAATGCTTAGCAAAATATGCATTTCTGTAATGAAGCAATCTAGTTTAGTCTAGTTAAGCAACAGTTGATTAGGACTTTTTGCTGAAAATGCCACCTCATGTTGTTAAATCTACATAACCCTAAACTGTGCTGTGTTATGCACAGACTTGTGCCTTAGACAAGAATCCCAACTGATTAAAGAGCAAAACAACACAATCATAACTTCACCTTAGATAAACACACACGCTGGCAATGTAATCCGTTTGAGCGCACGGTGAAGTATGTCTGTAAATGTGTGCGTGTTACACACACGCTGAGATACTTCTGAAATGCCTTTTAGGAATGTCAGCGCGTTGCTGCTGTGAGATGCATTACCTTTACTGTGCCGGGACAAACACAATGAGAAATGTGGGGATTCCCTTTGACAGAAACAAACAAAACCCGTCCCACCCACTTTACTCGCGTGCATCACTACATCTGTACAAACTGTCATAGTCCAGTGCACCTGACTAATGCCCATTGAGAGTGGGATTAGAGAGCGGCAAATAAATAATGTGCACAGAACAACAGAGTAATCTCAGTAATCAGAGCTGTGTGCAAACAGGGACTTTTGTTGTAACTGAGAAGTCATAATGTTACATAGTCACTGAATACAAAGAAGCACTGAGTGAAATATGATTTTCAAGTAGCTTTCATTATGGGGTGGATAAAGGCAGATCACATTCCTGTTCTCCCGTCTTTGTACAAACTGAAATTCATAGGTAATGGAGTTTTACCACTGTAAGAATCAGGCTAAATGTTCAATCATTCCATAAATTAGGGTACATTTCATATCAGGAAAAACAAGCTTTCAGTTGAGATCTTGTATCTGCTAGTTGCCAAGCTTAATCATTACACGTCATTTTGATATTACAAAGAAAAAGATGTTTTCCTGCTGCTGAGTTTGTCAACTATGTTATAGACAAACTGTAGGGGTTTACAGGTAACATAGTTAAAAATTTCACCCTTTTGACTCAATGGCAGGATTGTCTGTTATTTTCTTGATAACCTCAAATTATAATATTAATTTCCTTTAAAATCATAAAAATATTGCAGACCATACTAATGTAGCCATCATAGTTGATGGGCAATTAATATACTCCTTGACAAGAGGTCATTGGAGATCAAATATAGAAAAAAATAATTTACATTTTCCATAATGTGTTTAAAATGTCTGCCGCAGAAGAAAATGGCATCGCATGATGCTGGTCACATTTTCAGAGGGTTTTTGGTTAGTAACACAGTTAACAGATTTTTTGTGGACATGAGTAAATATTTTCTTAATTGAAGAAAATGACGGTAACACTTTACTTAAATCCATTATGTATAATGCATTTTAAAGGGTTATTAAAGGGTATAATGCATTATAATTATTCATAATGTGCGGTGTCCGAAATAATTATAAGAAAATTTAAAATGCATAGTGTAACAATGAATTGATAAGTGTTATAATGTATTCACTGTGCATGCATGGTTACAATTATTCATGAGATTGTACAAAGCATTATACATAAAGGCTTTTTGTTACCAAAATTCAATTTAAACGCAATCTATATTTAAGGTATTTAGACTGTAGAAAGAAATTTAATATATACAAATCTCGACTTAATTTCTTATTATTCTGAACTCAAGACAAGCGAACATTGCAAACTGTAATTTAAGGGACAGAGACAATTTCAAGCGAACCGCAAAACAGGGTGCACAAAATTTATGTCAGAGATTATATGTATTCTCTTAATGGATATTTCTGAATAAAATTTTTAAAAATGATCATCAATGGACATGCAATGTACCCTTAATTATACAATGACTCGATTATTTCGCATTGATTCTCTAGGCCTACCTTTATCCAGCACCGGTCCAAAGATGGCCAGGTTGTCATTAATAGTTGTGCAATTCCATCTGCGGCCACGGAACTGATGCTGACACTCTTGGATGCCGATTTTCACCCCCTCTGCCACGCTAGGCATGATTTCCACATAGTTGCGGCAGAAGCGGAGCTGTTTGGGAACCAGACCAGGGATTGAGCTGCACAGGATGGGCTGAGTACCCAATGAAGTGTACTGGTGTCCCACCGCCAGAGACCTGCCGAGGAAGACATGATGGAGGTGAGCAATTTTTGCCAGCACTTCATTTTGCACTGCTTTTCTGCATGTGCATCCTGTGTGCTTACTATAGTAATTACAGTAACACTTTATTTGAATGAGCAATTCTCACTATTAACTAGCATGCTTATTGGCTGTTTATTAGTACTTATAAAGAACATATTAATGCCTTATTCTGAATGACCTTAATATGATCCTGTACCTAAAATTAAGAATTACACTACCAGTCAAAAGTTTTTAAAGAAGTCTCTTCTGCTCACCAAGCCTGCATTAATTTGATCCAAAATACAGCAAAAGCTACGTAATATTGTGAAATATTTTTACTATTTAAAATAACTGCTTTCTATTTGAATATATTTTAAAATATAATTTATTACTGTGATCCACACTGAATTTTATGCATCATTACTCCAGTCTTCAGTGCACATGTCACCCCCCCCCCCCCCCCCCTCCCCCCGTGTCGTTGCAGAGAAGCGTCTAAGTTCTAGTAGCTGTTATGAGGCTTCTGTGCGATAGAATAGCTTACCGATGTCGCTCACCAAAGACTCACATTGCATTCATCACAGAAATATAACTCACCAACCAAACACATTCGTGCCGGGGGGCCGCGGGTCTCTGTAGAATTATTAGCTGTATTTTTTTTTTTTTTTTCGCAAGCAGCTTTAAATTGATCAAAAATGTGATTATAAAGAGGAATGTTATCAATCCGATTCTATTTCAGATAAAATGAAGCTCTTCTGAACGTTTATCATCAAGAAACCCTGAAAAATTCTACTCAGCTATTTTCCCCATAAATATCATAGTAATAATAATAATAATGTTTTTGAGCAGCAAATCAGAAAATCAGAATGATTTCTGAAGGATAGTGAGACTGGAGTAATGATGCTAAAAATTCTACTGTTCAAACACTTTTGACGGGTAGTGTACCTTACTAATTATGAATAAACAGCAAATTAGGAGATTATTGAGGCAGTAGATTATTAAATCCATGTAGTTGCCTTTTATCTCTTAATACTTTTTTTGGGGTAAGTCCACTCTAAGTACTCATGCTGAAAAATGAAGTGAAACTTGCATTTGTCATGTGCTAAACTTCATTGCTACCTAAAATATGAATGTTTTCTCGATTACTGACAAACTGGCCAGTGCACCAGAATTAACAAAAAATCCACAGATACAGTGCCGGATGAATAAGTGAATGCAACACATCTCTAATGAAAAGACTAGTTTTGAGCAGAATTCATGCTAGTCCACACCTGTTCATGGTGGTTTGCTGCTGGTCTAGCTGATGGACCTGCTCATTAGCAATGGCAGAGACGGTTTAAGTCAAGTCTCCTTTATTTCTGTAGTGCTTTTATACAATACAAATCGTATAAACAGATAAACAAGAAAATAGCATGGGGACAGTTCAGTTTCTGCGGTAAAGCAGCTCTCAAAGACAATAGTGCCATTATTCAGCTCAAGTCAGTTCAGAGTTGGTTGAGTTCAGATGCTGCACGATGAGTCATATTTCAGTCGTGATCACGCTTTCTGCGTCTCTCAGTTTATTAAGCATGATCGTCTGTGATATTTGCCCGCTGGTTATGTTTACCAAGGTATTGTCACTGGTTTAGCTAGTTAAGAGGCCTGTAGAGGCTAGATCCAAACCAGAATATTTGATGCTTGCATTTTCAGCCAGGATTCAAGATAAGCTTAATTTAGCTCAAAGCACAGACCCTCCTTTACAGCATTATCACGGGTGTATCATTTGCAAGTTAGGTGAAAAAGCCAAAACAGTGTAATTTGAACAATTACAGGATCAAAGTGTAACATGCGTGGATGGACTCCAGGTCCTAAAATGAGGAGATCAATCCGACACTTGGCATTGCATATGCACCGCAACAGTTTGAAAAGTTTGCAGTAGGAGCTTGTGTTTGAACCCGTCATAGGCACTGAAGATCTTTGGCTTTGTGGGAGGGGTTCAGATAAAGCCATAGCACGTTGCTAAGTGGTAAACAAACATGAAAGCCCCAGCTGAGACAGGAGCAGTATACTGATCAAGGATTCACAGTGAGGGACAGGTACCTTGTCATTAAGGGCCACAACATCCTTAAACTGTCCAAAAGTGAAATAGGTCTGTGGCTTGCTGTAATGACACAGTGTGCACTGGTCTGGCTGAGCATCAGAGGATGCTTGACTTATGTTAGTTTGAACTCGACCATTCTTTGATGACACACGGCTCAGATGCGACTCATGTGCTGACATGCTTTTCACTTACAATTCAGAGTTTCCATTGCACTGTTGTGGAAAGTTTGTCAGTCGGTACTATAGGGGTTTTGCTACTGTTTCTTCTCTATCTTAACTATGACAAATTAAAACGTCAAGTACTGTATCTGATACGCTAACAACTTAAGAACAAGATACATCTCATTATAACACCTCTGGTGATTTCAAAACCCACAAAATTAGATAAAAAAAAACCTCAATAGTGAGTGTGTGAAGTGAATGTGTAAACTCTATGAATGAAAATGAGCACAGCACGTTGTGAAGCACCAAGCACTTGAAGTTTCCACAACAACCTTAAGCAACTGTTTTCTATTAAAGAACTTTTTCATTTTATTTAACATTTAGTATTACTGTTTTATTAAAAAATACTTGCAGAAATGTTGTAATAAAAAGGAATAGTTATAAATCACACAAAGGAGAACTGTTATATGTTAATTATGACGGGAGCAGAATTACATTCAAAATCCTTATCCACCTTATTTTTCCCGTAAGACGGGGTACGGCCATTTGTAAATTTTATGGATCTGGCTTCCGGTGTCATTGGCTTGCAGCTATTTTTAGCTATAAAAAAAACTTGTTTTGCTGCTTGATGTTGCAAACTGGTGTGTCTTATTTTAATGTATTACGTTTTTATTATGAACACACTGGTTTGTAGTGCAATCAGCTTTACCGTTTACTGCACTACTGTTATTCTTCTCGTTATTTCCCTACAGCGGCTAATGAACCGGATGTCGCGCACATTCACAGAAAATGGCTTACTTCCGCGCTGGAAAATAAGGTGGATACAAGGATTTTCATATAGTTTGGACAAACTTCCGTTTTAAGCCCCACCCACCTCCGGATTTATCCCAAGAGATACCGTTACAAATAATATTGTCTTTAAAACAGATACAGATATTGGCTTTGCACATCCCTACAAATGATAAATATAATACTTATAATTTGTTATAGGCTATTTAATTTAATTTACAGTATGTTAAACATTTTGGGTAGGGCTGCACGATGAATCGTATTTTAATCGTGATCACGATTTCTGCTTCTCTCGATTTATTAAACGTAATCATTTGCGATATTTGCCTGCTGGTTATTTAGCATGAACATTTTTCTTTTTAATTTGGCATTTGTGTTATCTTGCATTGGTAACATGCTTTCACATGCTGTCTTGGTAGCAGTTGCCAGATGTCAAGAGTTAAAGTCCTCCAGTCCAAGCTTTTTCTTTAATCATTGCCTTCTCTGCCAGTGGTTTACTTAATCTGCCCAACCTGGCAACCAATGCTTTCTCTACATTACGGAAAATGCACAGATGAATGAAAACACCAGCAAACGTGTAAGTTGGACGTTAGCGAGCTGAGATGTTCCGCTCAAATGAAAGTCTAATACAGACAATCTGTTTTCTTTCACTAGGTCGTTTGCGCTGTTTGCTGTGACTACATCTGCAACCATGCGAGCTGATTATGAATTGATTGATTGATTGCGACTTGAAAACGTTCTCTTGATTAGTGCTTATGTGAAAGTGCACTCGTTCTTATGAGACGTAAAAACAAAAAATTTAAATCACAATAATTGTGATATATTATATTATTTAACAAAGTAGCCTAATTGTTGTCAGCCCTAATTTTAAATATTTCATATTAAGATATTTATTGAATATTTCCAGTTAAAATGAACAAGACGTGTCTGTAAAGGTGTGAGCAGTCTCAATTAGCTGTGTGTTGACCTGTGTTATGAGCTGATTACTAACCACAACAAGAGGGCCCCTCTGTGACCCCTGACCGGCAGCGATTAGACCTGAAAGGCTCTCTCAATGACAAAGACTACGACACTCCCTCATCAGCTGATGCGCCACCAACCGGTTCCTATACCTGCTGCATTCCACAACACTTCCTCTCCTCCATTGTTCTGAGGGGGAAGTTATGGATCTCTGGTTGTTAAGGAAATTAATGATGACTAGGATCAACCATATTGGCATAAGGCATGAATTTCATTTTGCGTGATTGTAGTACATCATTCTGATTTTTTTAAAAGAGCACAGAAAGTACTCGAACTGAATTCCGCTGGAGAAATGTGAAAGAAAGAAGTACGCATATTAGTCAGTGCTGGGTAGCTAACAGCTTCCTTGTCTTTCTCCTGCATGGCGTACTCTTTGATGTCAGTTCTATGACTGAGCTCTTGTCTAAACTGACTTCAATAGGTTATGCTTTGTATAAGTTGATCCCTGGCATTATTTTACTGTGAGTCAGTCCTTTTTACATCTTTCTCGGTAAGGAGCTTAATCTGAATTTCACTTTAAAGTCTAAGGGAGCACAGAACAAGAGGGAACTTGAATGAAACTGGCCTGAGAGAAGATCCAAACCTCATCTAGCAGGGTGTAGCGAAACTATTAGGATTTGTTCACCAAGTAATTCCTATTAAAATTTGACCTTTTCTTAGCCTTTGTCAGTCCTTCGCCTCAGGGGCCAAGTAGCCTCTCAAACCAATGGCACGGGACGTTTACGTCCCCCGGCCCCGCCGTCTGTCTCACGCTGGATGCATGCATTTCTTTTACATGCATATAAATACACAACCAACCCTCAGTGCTACCCTAGGGCCGAACTAGCTGTGGGGGAGGGGGGAGGGGGACCGTCGGTCGGCATTGACCGACGCTTGAATTGAGATTAAAATATCGGTCAGTTGCCATTTCTGTTTCTTTTTTTTTCTTGACAAGAATTGAGTTTATTTAGACCTAGCACCACCTCTTTATGACCACAACACACGGGAGACTTTTCAGGTGCGCAAACCAACTTCACCTCAATGCTGAGCGCAAGTCAAACAAGTGCGGAAAAAGCATGGATGCCGAGGGAGCTTCAGTAGATGAACATTGATTAAATGAGTTGATTAAGGCAGTGTCAAAACTATGCATGCAACATGTCCTTGGGCTAAATATACTTCTGAAATCACAATATGAGGCACACATTTCATATTTATCTGTAATTTAATGCACAAATAAATGCAAACACAGTGCATTTGTACTCAAAAATGGGTGGCAATTTTACCTTAGTTTGGAAAAATGGAAATGGATTAAATAAATGTTTGCATAAGTATTTTACTAATACTAATTACACATGGGGATTAAATTGTTCCCCTCTGTACTGAGTTTAATTTAGTTATATCACATTGAATGTATAACATTCTATAAGTCATCAAAATAAATTGCAAGAGTTTTATATCTCAGCATGTTTTTGATAACAGACCTCACAGAGTAAATCGATTATATATAATTGAATGTAGGCTGGCTAATCTTTGAACTATGTGGTAATTTGCATATCGTCAAAATTAGTCAAATTCACTCAGTATTACTTGATCTGTTCCATTATCTCAATTACAGTACGATTAAGTGCAATTCATATTTAGTTGTGTGGTAGGCACTAAAACAGTCCAGTAGTTTTATATTTGAACTCATTTTTATGTTGAACACAAGCAGCATCCTCAAATGAATCAATAGGATAAATGCCCAGGTCGCATTGTTTTACCATTACCATTATAATTAACATTATTCTCAATAATGATTCTCTAGTGATTCTACATCTTCGTTACTGTAATATAAAAATAACTACATTGCAATGCATTGATATTTTACTTAATTAAATAAGAACTAATCATAATAAGCACATTGTTTTTTCACCGTAATCAGAAAGAGATTTACAGTTTCAATTGAGCTTTAAATGAGATTCATATTCGTTATTTTTTAATGGCATTGATAGGTTTCATTATTCACCCAAAAAGCTAAGAGAGGCTGCGTTACACTTATTTCATACAGGTAAGCCTTGATTAAGCCACGGAAAAGCGGCTGCAAGTAATGTAGGTTTGCATGCATTAATATATAATTAATTTATGCGGTCACATTGGCTATTTTATGACAGCTTCGACTGTGGCTCATCCATTAGATTTACAGCTAGAACTATTGTTTCTACCGTTTCACTTTTTTAGCTGGCAAACGGTTTGTGGGTAAAGATGCCGTCAAGCGTGGACAGCCCTCAGGTATACTGCAGTCAAGACTAAAGTGATAATTAATAGGCTCTGCTGACGGCTAGAATCACCACCTCATACTTTGGTATTGTACTTTGCCAGAAGCTGATGAATTTGAGACGTCACCACCGCTGAGTGAGGTGAACAGGTGTTTCAGTGACATGTCCTCATGCTCAGCTGACTTGGGTGTGTGTCTGCCCCGTCATCTGTTGCAGCTCATGATATTGAGATCACCATCATTTAGTAAGAGCAGAGAACTCAACAAATAAAAATAAAAGCACATTGGGCCAAAACTAATTCATTGATTTTGTATGACTGCACTGAGATTGGATAAGCTGGTTTTCTTCAAACAATTATAGGGAGATACAATCAACCATTTATAGGGTTGTCCTAATTTGCATCAGTTGTGTGCTACTCTCAATTCTTTGAACCAAGCTCGGTCATATTTTAGCGATATCCCAAACGAAAGGATGACCAACTGACATCCACCCTCCACCCTGGCAGAACAGTACCGTCTTTACCTCCCCCAAAATCACCTAAAGCCAGGTAATTCAAAGACAATAGGACAGAAATGAACATTCCCTGTGGAGTCTTAGATATATTTGCTGTGTGTGTATCCAGTCTAGGTTTTAATGCATATTTCAGCAAGCCCAAGCAAGTGCACTTCTGAATTACCACTTTACTTGTAGGCCCTGGGGCCACAGAGCCGACTTTGACATCAAGAGAGAAGTGTTTGGGAGAAGGAATGTGCGGCAAGCTTTCACCTCCAGGTATTTATCTTTTAAGGTGGAGCGCGGGGGGAACAGAAGATGGAGGGAGGGTGCAAGGGAGGTGCATGTCATGAGGAGACGCAGGAAGCCATGAACCTGGTCTCTATACCTGGCCCACATCACAAACCTCCTTCACAATGATACAAAGCAAAACGTAATTTTGACCCAATTACGTTCGGTGTTATCCAGCCGTATACACCTGCGCTGTCCAGGTCTCCTCTGCATGGACATTAGCAGTCCTGCGTTAAATCACAGCAGGTTATCATATCACATAACTCACTCTCTGCCTAAAAAAATGAATCGAAGAAACTTCAATGACTTCACTTATACCTCTGATTATTTTAACCAATGGTAATTGGCACATTTGGGTCTCTTCAAATGAAGTGAGGCAGTAAATTTGTCATTAACTATATATAGTCTAGACTGATCTAGGTCAAACTTGACACTTTCTGATACTTCTAACTTCTCACATTTTCTCCAGAAGCAATGCACATTCTAGCTGTATTGATGGTTAGCTGTATACCTCAGTGTTTTTGTAGCTTTTTGTGTTGATTATTAGACAGTTTTAGAACTTGACGGAACATGCACTTGTGTAGCACACCCCTTGTGAAACAGAAGAACACTTTAGCACTACTTTTAAAAAAGAGTGCTTATTATGAAAATAATATACTTTAAATGAACATATTTAATTGCGAACACAATGCATTGTTTTCAGAAATCTAAGTGCATGCTATTTACAATTAAATGATAAAGTATTAAAGGTTACATTTATATTAAATGCAATTAGTTGAATTTAAGAGTGTTTTGACCCAATTAAGTTCTTTATATGTAATGTCACTAATTAATTTTATTGTTCTTTGGAAATATGGGTGTAAAGTGTACAAGTGCTATTTATGGTGAACTGAAATATACTTTAATGCCATTTCTGTTGAAACTTGGTCATGTATTTAAATGTATTTGTAGTTACACACATTTGATAAGTTGTAATTTGTACAAAATATTTAACAACTTTTAACTGCAGCAAAGAACTATGTATTAACAACGATACAGTGCAAATGATAGCAACCTGCTTTACGTGTACGTTAGTATTAAAAATAGTGCTGTTTTCAAAAGATGATTAAAAACATTATGAAAAGTTAAAACGTCCTTTAAAGTAAAACTTTTAATTGCACTTTTTTAAAAAGTGTACTTACAAAAAAAAAGAAAGGTAATTGTCTTAAGTGGGCTTTTATTTCATTAATATTATCGGCAAGTACAGTTTTCTAAAAATATACTTATAAGATTTGAAGTACATAACAAGTGCACATTCAATATTTTTTTTTTTTTTTTTTGTGTATATTTTTTTATGTTTTTTTTTTTTTTGCCATCAAGCACACATCTTTTTCCACAAGGGTTGGCTGCCCATAATAAGCAACAGAAGTTTCTGGATTGCTGTCCTGTGTTTTATATGGTTTGTTGTGGTTTTTTTTTTTTTTTTTAACTGGCATTGTGAATGAGAAGGAAAGCACAGCTTTTAAAATCTCAAGAGGGTCAGACAGACAACAATTAACAAAAAAGAGCAGCCTGGACTGTGACTAATGACCTACTCAATTACAGCTTTTACAACCACTGAGAAAACTCTGCTTTATTGTCTTGCCTCCCTGAAACAATGATCTTTAGGTGTGTGAGTGAAATCGGTGGAGTCCTAGAGAACACCTCGGATGTGTGCTGTGTCAGTTATGAACTGTACTTTTTCGTATAAGCATGAAGTTATTTTAAGAGAATGTTTGTAATAAAATGCATTGAAAGTCCCCGTGAATTTGATCAGTCTCAAATGATAATGTAATTCTGCATACTTTTAACAGTCAGTTAGATGTGCTTAAAATCATTCTCCGACCTCATCAGCCACAATTTCCTCTTTTACTTTATAATTATTAGAAGAAGTATTTTCAGGCCTGTTTAAAATACAACGATCACAACTAAGCTTTCAAAAGCATACAATAATGTTGATAAAAAAAAATACAAAAACGGAATATGCTGTAAGCCTAATTTATTATTTCCGACAAAGTTGATCTCTGATTAACGAAATTGAGCAGATTTAACAAACTGAAGTGCTACATTAACAGCACTGATCTATTATAAAATAACACGTAACAAAAATCGCATTTCCTCGCATGGGTTTTATTTAAAGACTGTCATAAAATGTATCAGTGACAAAAGAGATTTTTGTTTGCAATTGTTAAACTTTTAGGTAGATGAAAATAACTAATTATACTAACAACTTCAATGAATAAATGAAACGTTTAATTAATGAATTGAACATGATTTACACAGGATTATAAGTCTTCCTTAATAAAAATTGATCCTGCAATTTACTTATTGAACTTCAAACGACTAACAGGTGCACGATAGATAGATAGATGATAGATAGATAGATAGATAGATAGATAGATAGCGTCACCGATAATCATATCAATACCGGTATAAATTACAACCGAGGTCATAGATATTTTCAATCCCCCAAATCATTGTCAAGTTGGAAAGCTTGTCATTTACGCGTTCTAGACTACCAAACTCATTGTTTTTCACAAGGAAAGGTTAAGAAAGTCATAAAACTTACCACCATATCGGGTAACTTGCCATGACACGCGTGAGCCCACAAAAAAGAAACAGGAAATATCCAAGATATATCATCCTTTAAAAAGTTAGGCTTAAACAGAAACGCACACACACATACACACACACACACACACGCACACACACACATACATACGCTCACACACGCACGCACGCACGCACACTCGCCAGCGTGTGTCAATGAGAAAACGCGAGGTGATGAAGAGCGATATTTCTCTCCGATAATCCTACAGCGTTCTCCTGCGCGCGGTTATGAGGCGCATATTAAAGTTGAGAGCAGCTCTGCGTTTGGACCCAATCACAGGCTTTTGCCACGGGCCAAATTCTGATGATAGAGTCACTCAGTCAGCCTGAACCGCAAACGCTTGGGAGACGCACTGTTTTAATAGTTATTGGGACATGCACGGCTTTGTGTGTTATATATATAAGGATGTCTAAGGGTGGGTGGGGGGACCCCTGTGGATTGGGTAGCTATAACAACCTGTCCGGATTTCACCCCCCGGTTTAAAGCCCCTCATATGCAAAAATGAAAACGTGCGAATTGCTTGCTTGCCTTGTGTTAGTTTTTCTTGCACTATTGCTTTGTTCAAATGATCAAGCTGTTTTGTTAGCCTATTTAAAAAAATTAATAAAACATAAATTGAACCTATTTTTAAAAATATATTTAAATGCCCATTATTACAAAAAAATATATAAATAAAAAATAAAATAAATGTCAAGATACTAAACACTAATTTGCTTCCGAATCAATTTGTAGCATTTTAAATATCAAATCCAATTAAAACTTTTAAACGCGGACAAGATTAAATTGATCTGTCCGTCTTATAACAACTTTAACTGAAAGGGTACGTTTGCCTAAGATCATGAAATTGATCAGGCCTATTGATGATCATAATAATGATAATATAAATACAAATATTCATAATCCACGTTTTAATAATAGAAAAATAAGATTTAATGCTGCTTCCCCCCAAATGGGAAACGTTCTTTTTTATATGCAGATGTTGCAATATTTCTACAAGTTTCAGAGTGAATTCCATCAAAGCACGTGTTGTCTTTCCGACTGGACGTGTATTCATCGTGTGTATTCATATTCATCGATCCTCTCACACCTGCTCAGATGCGGTTTGTGGCGAAACAGGTCCTTTACGGAAATGTATCTAGATCTAAAGGATATAAGCTCACATCGAGTAAAGAGGAAATGCTGAGCCTGATTAACGAATGAATGAATCTCACGTTCTCCCTCATCATAAAGTCTTAAAATATAATGAATAACTTGCAGATCTAATCAGAGAATTCATTCCGACTATTAAATAACTATTGATCAACTGTTACATAAAACGGCATATTTAGTCTAACATAATAGGATAACGAGATAACAAATTTTCTTATGGGCCTATACATACACTCTAAAAAATACTGGGTTAAATATAACCCAGCGCTGGGTTACAAAGGGACAAAACCCAGCTATATTGGGTTGTTTTGACTAGCGGTTGGGTTGTTTTGAACCAGCGTTTGGGTTGTTTTGACCCAGCTGTTGGGTTGTTTTGACCCAGCTATTGGGTTGTTTTGACCCAGCTGTTGGGTTGTTTTGACCCAGCTGTTGGGTTGTTTTGACCCAGCTATTGGGTGTTTTGACCCAGCTATTGGGTGTTTTGACACAGCTATTGGGTATTTTGACACAGCTATTGGGTGTTTTGACACAGCTATTGGGTATTTTGACACAGCTATTGGGTGTTTTGACCCAGCGGTTGGGTTGTTTTGACCCAGCTATTGGGTTGTTTTGACCCAGCTGTTGGGTTGTTTTGACCCAGCTATTGGGTTGTTTTGACCCACCGGTTGGGTTGTTTTGACCCAGCTATTGGGTTGTTTTGATGTTTGGGACCCAGCTATTGGGTTGTTTTGACCCAGCGGATGGGTTGTTTTGACCCAGCTATTGGGTCGTTTTGACCCAGCAGTTGGGTCGTTTTGACCCAGCTTTTGGGTTGGTGTGACCCTGCTATTGGGTTGTTTTGACCCAGCTGTTGTTTTTTTTTGACCCAGCGGTTGGGTTGTTTTTGACCCAGCTATTGGGTTATGGACCCACGGTGGGGGGTTTTGACCCCGCATGGGGTTGTTTTGACCAGCTTTTGGGTTGTTTTGACCCAGCTATTGGGTTGTTTTGACCCAGCGGTTGGGTTGTTTTGACCCAGCTATTGGGTTGTTTTGACCGAGCTGTTGGGTTGTTTTGACCCACCGGTTGGGTTGTTTTTGTTTTGCACAGTATGGGTGTTTGACCCAGCTATTGGGTTGTGTGATCCGAGCTGTTGGGTTGTTGACACGTTGGGTTGTTTGACACAGCATTGGTGTGTGACCCAACGCTGGGTCAAACAACACAATAGTTGGGTTTGTCCCCTTAACGCTCGAGGGTATATGAACCCAGCATTTTTTAGAGTGTAGGCTTAAATTTCTTCAAAGGTCATAGAGACTCTTAAAGACTTGGTTTTAACGGTGCCTGGCTGTTTCGACCTGCTTCCAATTTTGCCTCTAAAGTCATTATATTGACACTTTTGAAAACAGGCCTACTTTCATGATGGCATCTTCACATCTGAGTCGTTTCAACCATTTTATAACAACTCGTGTTTTTGATGTACAATATTTTAATTCATTAATTCACTCATTTTCTCACGCGTTCTTTTTTAATGACTGTAGCTGATATGTTATAGGTCTAGGACTGTGTTCAAACACATTTCTATTTCATACGTCTCCATCTAGTGGCAATGAGCAGCAGCAAACTCGATGTTGCTCTTCAGGTTGCTCAGCAGCAGAGTATTTTTAAAGGAAGCAAATATTTTGACACAGTGAGTACCGTCCGTAAGTATCAAATGTCATTTCTTCCACAACCTCAGTGTGAACGTTCTCTTTCTAAAGCTTTCAGTGCTGTCAAAGCTGTCACCTTCATGTTCCAGTTAACATCTGACCAACCTGAGCCCTCTAGTGGAAAATAAACGTTATAACAGACACATTTGTTATAACATGTTATAACGAGATTTGCATATTAGTCCCAAATACTTCACAAAGTCACTGACAGATTCCTGGATTGTGAATTAATTAGTAAACTGAAGAATCATGTTTGTAATGAAGAGAGCTGCGTTGCCTTGAGATATGCATCGTGAACTCAAATGACACAGCTGCAGTCACAACATCTCCGGTGGAGGAGAAATATGAAACAGACAAAAATGTTTGAGGTTCTGCTTCAGAGTCCAGCTAACAGAGCTTGAACAGGGTGAGGTGTTGTTTAGTCATGGGTTACAGTATATGGGCACAGTGTCAGCTCTATTATTCCAGCCATGAGAATGGAATATGATTAATATTGCCCCCAGGTGAGTATGTACTCAGCGAACCTTCATAATTTTTCCTCCTTACTCAACATGACTACCGGTTCATGTTGACAAAGTTATTGTAAAACTTCTTGACATTTGGGTCATTTAGATATACATACGCTTCAAAGGGGTGATTATTTTTATTTTTATTATACTTTTTTTTAATAACGTTCCATGAGGACCACTTATAATGTGATATATAAAAAAATTGTGTTTATATGTATATAATATATGTAAAAAAGTTGCAATTTTCTACCTTGTTTTTGTCTGTTTTCAACACTCCTTTAAAAGGGGCATGTCTCATTTAAGGTGCTCTTCGGTCACTTTTGACCGAAAATGTTTCTGTTTTGAATTTTTTAAAATCACAGCTTCATCGGCATGGTACGAAACTTGGTAACTTTTATGGCATTTGGAATGTGAACACACAAAACAATTGAGAGCATGATTCGAGCAGGCTAAGTGGTTGTAAAAAAATAGTCACACTTGTGGTCTTCGGTCAAAAATGACCGACCGTAGGAAATGAATAGGAAATCGACAAAAACACAAAAATTCAGAGAATTTTTATGCGTACAATCTACAAATCTGCCACAATGCAGAAAAAAAGAACATGGCAATGATGGGGTGAAACTCTAACACGCACGCGTACACACACACTTATACAGACACACACACACACACACAACCTATATGAACTGGTGTGACTGTAACACAGCAAATATGTAAAATTAAAGCAATAATTCAACTACAATGCAGTAAAAAAGTGGACAGCAAGGAAGGGGTTACACTTTAAAACATCAAAATGTCACACACACACACTCACTCTCTCTGTCTCTCACACACACACACACACACACACACAACACAACCCAATGAATGAATTGGTGGCTATACCCATATAGCCAAAACGAGTCAGAAAACTGAAATCAGATCAGACCCAGAAGAATTAAGCTCTGATAAAACATTCATGTTAATTTTTGTTACATTTTTAAAATTTTTATGTTTTGTGTAACAAAATGTGTTCAGGTTTGACTGTAGTAATAATAATAAAAAAACTGACGCTTCAAATCAACATAAAAAAAAAATCTAAACCTTTACAAAAAGTTGTCTTTGAGAATGTATAAATATATATATATCTAAACCCACAACTTAATAAAAATAAGTATTTATGTCTAAAAACAATTAGATCATTTATAGGCCTTTTATACAGAGCATTATAGGAATCTATGGGCTAAACCATGGAATTGCAAATGCTTTTCTTATTATACTCCCACCAGATGGCACTAATCAGGCTTCAAAAATTGGATTTTAAAGGCATTAACTCTATTTTAACATGAAAAAACATGAAGCTGTTGAAATACCATTTTGTTTACAATTACTGGGATTAACTAATTGTGGAAAAGTCTGGATTTTTACAGTATATCTACCCCATCAAATATTACTTTGAATACTGTTTTTTTTTTTTTTGCAGTATTGAGCAATGGCCAAATTTTTGTTCAGCATGTGCTCACATACACTCACTATTTCTCTCATTATAAACAACAAAGCGCATAAACTATGTAAATATGAGATTTATATGGAGTGTAGACAGTTTCAATGATTATAATGGAAGAGAGCAAAACTTACTAACTATAGGGATCGACATCTCCAGCGATTACAAAGTGAACATTCTTTTGTATATAATCACAATTTAAATATCAGTTATTTTTTATGCTACTAAAAATGGGAACACGACTGTTCAGTCAATGGCTTGATTTTGCCGATGCATAGATGTAATGAGCCTTCATGAGTCTTTACATATCAGTCATTTATCACAGATACCCCCGGCTTCACAGCAAACAAGTAAACACAGTATAAGTCCCGAGCACCGCGCGCATTATGTACTTTCCCTTTCACTAAAAGTGTGTTTGCAAAGCTTGTGTCCAGTATAAAACAATGAGCCCCCACCACTGACATTGATCATGCCTTTATGAATTAAAAACCTGATAGAATTCTTCAGGCAGTTTTGCATCTTAATGTGTTTATAGCACAATGACCTCTTGTCAAAAGATCAAGGAAATTTTGATTTCTCAATTCATGACCGTTCAAGCAGAGCTACTTCTGAGCTACTGTAGACATACATGAACACATTACCTTAGTTAATGTAAAACCATAACATGGTGGAAGGCGAATATAAAACATTAAGGCATAACTGGGTGTTTCTTCAACAGTAATTTTTTTTTGGTCCCAACTAAAACCATGCTAAAACTCTATTTTTATTGTTTTAATTATTATAAATGAATTATTAACTGTAATAAAAATCGACTGTCTCAGCTGTGATGCAATATCTACCTTGACTAAAAATCCAACAACAACATTTTTTTTCTTTTTCTTTTTTAAGTCAGTGTTTATTTTAGTAAGTTCTTGGCAACCATGGAGACAAACAGTGTCAGTAAAGCGCAAAGTTGAGAAAAGGTAGCAAAATTTCACAGCATTTTTTTTATTGTGCATTATTTCGAATGTATTATTATGTGTGAAAATGTTATTTAAGTGTGTATATTTAGGTCATGCTAGCTATGAAATTAGCTTTAACAAGGGAAAAGAGACTGCTATTTTAGTTCTAAAAATGTTGAAAACGTAATTTCTACAACAAAACACAATAAATAATGTGAGGGAAATTACATCTGTCATTTGTTGGTTCGAGAAAAAAAAAGAAAAGAAAAAAGTTATTCATATTTTCCCTGGTTTCACAGCGTTGAAATGCACAATCTCTCGCCCTCAATCGTTTTTGCCCATCTTTCACTTTTTCTGTGGGTAACAGAGGGAGCTTGTGTCAACATCATGGTGTTTTCACGCGCCTATTCTGACCTCACCGAGACCATTATGTCATGTGGAGAAATGCAAAGTCAAGGTGGTATCCAGGAGAGTAAGTGCACTGGGTGGGCCAGACCTCCACATTAACTGCACGTCATCGAACCTTCCTCCTTCCAAGTTCTGTTTCACCACCTTTACCTCATATAGCAGGTCTTCATTTTCAGTCCAGCATTATATGAAACAGAAAATATGATGCACATTAATGTGGATGTTAAAAGAGATCACTCATAATGAAAAGAAAAAACCAAAACCAAAACAATCACCCATGAATGACAAAAACACTTGTGTCGTTCCAACTTTCTAATCTATTCTTTCTTCTGTGGAACACTAAAGGGAAAGTTCTGAAGCATGTTCTCACACTCACACTACTCTTTTAATACAATAGAAGCAAATGTGAGAGCTACACCAGAGGGCAGGATTTTTATCGAGCAATGAGATACATTTCAATTTGTTGTTCACATATCGCAAGCACAAAAGTTTTCTGGACTATTTTATGGTTGTATTTAGAGCTTGATAGCCCGTCACTATGCTTTTGTTGAATGGGAAAGAGCAGTTTGGACATTCTGCATAACATCTCCTTTTTTGCGTCACTGAAGAAAAAAATGTATACAGGTTTAGAACAACATAAGAGTGAGTAATGTAAATAATGGTGGGATTTTCATTCTTGGGTGAACGATTTCTTTAAGGAGAGATGATTTGTTATTTAGCAGAGCTGAGAGTGAAGTCAGGACCCGTGTGTGTGTGTGTGTTATAATCTGAGCTTTTTTGTGAAGTTTTTCAGCAGCCACATAGTTACTGTATGTGAGTCCCTCCCTTTGAAACTGGTAACTGCGACCATAGATTTGTATAGGTAGATGCCTTGTTAACGGCTGTTCTGTGTTTATTTTATTTTAATAGTTAGCTATAATAACCTTGCTCCCTTGTGACATCTAGTGGTTGAAAAATCTTATATGTGACCCTGGACCACAAAAAAAAAAAAAAGGGTCAATTTTTCGACATCTGAATAAATAAGCTTTCCATTGATGTATGGTTTGTTAGGATAATACAATATTTGGCCGAGATACAACTATTTGAAAATCTGGAATCTGAGGGTGCAAAAAAAATCAAAAAGGTGTCCAAATGAAGTTCTTAGCAATGCATAGTACTAATAAAAAATTAAGTTTTAATATATTTACAGTAGGAAATGTACAAAATATCTTCATGGAACATTTACTTAATATCCTAATGATTTGGCATAAAAGAAAAATCGATAATTTGGACCCATACAATGTAATGTTGGCTATTGCAACAAATATACCCATGCTACTTATGACAGGTTTTGTGGTCCAGGGTCACAAATAAAGTTGGAGTAGCTTTGATTTCCATAATTATGAAAAAAAAAATACTATTGAAGTCAATGGCTACTGTCAACTTTTTGGTTACCCACATTCTTCGAAATATCTTCTTTTGTGTTCAACAGAAGAAAGACGTTCATACGGGTTTGGAACAACATGAGTAAACGATAACAGAATCTTCATTTTTGGGTGAACAGTCCCTTTAATTGTTTCATTCGTAAATATGAAGTCAGCATATTCCAGTTCGTTAAACAGTCTTAAGATCAAGCGGGTTGGGTTAAACTTTAAAAGCTTGTGAGGGTATAAACAGGCGGAGTGCAACAGAGAAACCTTTGTTGTTGAACATCAGTGTACACAAGAAAGTACATAAGAAAGTATATCTTATAGGGAGAGTAACTGTAATGGAATCTTAAAAGAGTCCCTTACATTTACAGGAAAGATCACGACAGTAATACATGGTATAGACTACATGATTTTAGGCCCGATTTTCACTTGCTAGCAGTTTTCTGGAGGCATATCTCGCTTTATGAAAGACTGATGCAGAATTCAGAACGCTCTTATATAAAATAGTTAGGTGATTTCTGACATCGTTATGATGGTTTTTTTTTTTTTTTGCCCAAAAAACATCAGTCATCAGTGAAAAACAAATAAAAAACTTTACTGCTTTTACTGGACAGGACAGCTATCGGACAGTACAGGTTGAATGGAATCAAGAAAAAATGGGAAAAAGTACTAAGTTGCGTTAAAATGTAAATGTACTGGTTTTTCTTCTTCTTGTGACTCATAAGGCTGAACTAATAATTTCCCCTGGATGACATGAATACATTCCAGTCTTGTCTCTTCACAGCAGGATTAAAATCTATTTTCCAAGAGCAGATGAGCAGAGAGCAAGAGCTGCCGCTCTGAAGGACTTAAAAACAGAAAGTTGTCCGCATCCTGTCTTATATCACCCACTGCTGAGACGAGCGTCCCATCAATCCACTCGCTTTCCTTCACAGCAGGCGGATGGCTGTGCAGTATATTTCATATTCCTGTTTCATAAGATGCTGACCCACTGCCTGGAACATCTGTGCAGCTTGAGAGAAGACATGTCAGAACAGGTCTATCTCAAGGGACCGGGTCTGTGGCTTAGGCTACGTGAAGAAATGAAAAGTTGCAAGCAGGCTAAAGCATTAAGAGAATGATTAAGTTTTTCAAGGTTACAGCAATGAAAAGAGCCAGTCGTACGGTAGCAGTTACTTTTAAAATATGAATACTCACTTTGACTTTCCTGGTTAGCTATCAAAACTTGTGGATTGGGGTTATTCTAAGGTAGGGCTCTTCAGCTCTGGTCCTGGACCACCATCATGCAGAGTTGAGCTCCAGTCCCAATCAAACTCACCTGCCTGTAACTTTATAGTAATCTTGAAGAACTTAATTAGCTTGTTCATGTGTGTTTATTTAGAGTTGGAGCTCATCTCTGTCAGGGTTCTGTCACTTCGGTCTAGTGTAATTCATGGTTTTGTGACAGAGCCCTGACACTCGCGTCATGTCATTGTTTTCATGTGAGAGTGCGGCTTCGAGTGTGCTCGAGCCGTGCGCTCTAGTCTGCGTGTACTGTTTCTGGTTGGAGCAGTGGTGTTCAGATCACGGCAGTCATGCTGAGTTTCGGTTTGGTGTCGGTGTTTGGACACTCACGCTCCATGTTTTGTTTTGTTGTGGGAGCGTGCGGTCTCGAGTTTGCCCGGCCGTGCGCTCTTCTGTCCACGTGTGTTGTGTTTTGTGAAGCACGCGGTTTGTGTTCAGCCGCGTGCTTTTCTTGTTGTCTTGTGTGAACACGCGGCTTATGAATTTTCTCATTAGCTGCGTGTTCGTGTCTCCTGTTCTAGCACATGGCCTGTGATTTGTTTTGCTGGCCATGTGCATGTGTTTTGTTTTGTGTGAGCACATGGCTTTCTTTTGTCTGGATCGTGTGCCATGGCTTCATGTTCAAGACACCTTGTTACCTGATTATTAGTTAATTTGCCCCACATGTGCTCACTCGTTACCCTCCTCATTTGCTCTCCATCTATTCTCCTTGTGTTTGCAGTCCTGCGTCCGTTCGTTGTCGTTATTTCCCCCTGGATGTCTTCGTCAATCCCTGGATGTGTCCAGATCCTGCCTTGCCTTGCCTTGTCTTGCCTTGCCTGCCTGTTTTTCCCCCACGGGGTAGTTCCTGTTGTTTGTTTTGTTATTTTAATAAAAAGCATTTATGCATATACTGAGTCCTCGCTCCTCCTTCTAACCGGGAAAAACCATGGACAGTACGAACGGACAAATGAGGACTCAGAGAGAATGGTTTGCGCCATCCACCCAGGACTCCACTTCTCTCAGCCCCCACTACCAGCGCCATGCTCCATTTAGGCTTGAGCTCCCTCAGTCAACAGGGGCTGACTTAGAGAGTTTTGACCTGGTTCCGCGGAGCGCAGCGGGGGTGGTTTAAATCAATGCGGCCCTCAGGAACCTCTTAATACGACGGGATGAGCCCAATCCAACTGGTGGAGGATGAGAGGGATGAATCACCTGTTTTCGAGGGGTTCGTCAGAATCTAGACCCGTCAGGGGAATCCTCTGGCGAAGAGGGGCTCAGCGGACCCCAGGATGCCGCAAGAGGCGCAGCACCACCAGCGTACGGACTGAGCGGGAAAAATCTGCAGCGCCCACAATAGTTGGCCGATGAGGTGGCATTGCCCCGCTCTCGGAGACGGAGGAGGAAGGGGTACGCCTCACCACCCCTAGAGGCAGCTGAAGAGGCTGCTGTGCCCCGAGAGGTGGCTGATGAGGCTGCAGCTCCCTGTGTGGCGGCCGAGGAGGGGGGGACCGCATATGCCGAGGGGGGCTGTGAGGTTGCAAGCGCCCCCAGTGACGGCCGAAGAAGCTGCAGCGCCCCCAGTGATGGCCGGAGAGTCTGCAGCGGTCCCAGTGACGGACGAAGAGGCGGCTGCGCCCCAAGAGGTGGCTGATGAAGTGGCAGTGTCCCGTTCTCGGAGGCGGAGGAGGAGGAGGAGAAGGGCTTCCTCCACCCCACATGGCCTGGAGGCCATCCCCGACCCGCCCAGGGTCAATGCCTGCGGCCACGCCCCAGGCTCCTTGCCCCTGACGGCATCGCCGGGCTCCTTGGCCATGACGCCCCGCCGGGCGCTGCCTGACGGACCCCGCCGGGGCCTGCCCTGCCTGCACCGCCCGGGCTCTTGCCCTGCGCCCGCCCGGGCTCCTTGCCGCGACGGCCAGCCAAGCTCCTCTGCCCGCAAGCTCCTTGCCCCAGCCCAAGCTCCTTGCCCCGACTAAGATCCTTGCCCTGCCGGCCTCCGCCAAGTCCTTGCCTGCCGGCCCAGCCACAAGTACTTGACATGCAGCCACGCCCAAGCTCATGCCCTGCCGGCCAAGCCCAAGTCCTGGCCCTGCCGGCCACGCCCAAAGCCTCTTGCACCTGCCCCCAAGCCCTTGCCCGAACCAAAGCTCCGTGCACCAGCCCAGGCTCATTGCCCTGCGGCCAGCCCAGGCTCCCTCGGCTCCGCCTCTGGTGGCATATGGGGTTCTTGTAGGCCGGAGCCTCCCTGGTGTTCCTCGTCACGCCCTGGCTCCCCCAGAGTCCTAGGTCTGCCTGAGCTCCATGGCTAAACCCTCCACCCTCCCTGGTTCCTGGTTCTTGTTAGGCCGGGGCCTCCCTGGTCTGTTCCTCCGGTCCCGTCCTGGCTCCCCGAGATTCCTGGGCTGCCTGAGCCTCCATGGCTCAACCCTCCCGCCCCTCCCTGGTTCCTGTTATGACTTTCTGGGTTGTACTGCTGGCTCTGGCTTGGTTCCCCTCCCTCCCTCCCTCCCTCCCCTCTTTGTCCCAATGTTTAGATTTTTCCTGTCTTGTGTTGCCTATTATGTAGTGGTCTTGTGTTGTCATGTTCCTGTCTTGTTTTTGTTGTGTCTCGTTAAGGACGCCAGGTGGCGTCCCTTTTGAGTGGGGCTAGTGTCAGGGTTCTGTCACTTCGGTCTAGTGTAATTCATGGTTTTGTGACACAGCCCTGACACTCGCGTCATGTCATTGTTTTCATGCGAGCGTGCGGCTTCGAGTGTGCTCGAGCAGTGCGCTCTCGTCTGCGTGTACTGTTTCATTTTGGAGCGTGGTGTTCAGATCCCGGCAATCATGTCTTGAGTTTCGGTTTCGTGTCAGGGTCCGGACACTCACGCTCCATGTTCTGTCTGTTGGGGGAGCGTGCGGTCTCGAGTTCGCTCGGCAGTGCGCTCTTCTGTCCACGTGTTGTGTAGCACGCGGTTTGTGTTCAGCCGCGTGCTTTTCTTGTTGTCTTGTGTGAACACGCGGCTTATGAGTTTTCTCATTAGCTGCGTGTTCGTGTCTTTTGTTCTAGCTCATGGCTTGTGATTTGTTTTGCTGGCCTTGTGCTTGTGTTTTGTTTTGTGTGAGTACATGGCTTTTGTCTTTGATTCGGTGTGCCATGAGCTCATGTCAATTGTCTTGACCCCTCACATCTTGTTACCTGATTATTAGTTAATTTGCCCCACATGTGCTCCCTCGTTACCCTCCTCATTTGCTCTCCATTTATTCTCCTTGTGTTTGCAGTCCTGCGTCCGTTCGTTGTCGTTATTTCCCCCTGGATGTCTTCGTCAATCCCTGGATGTGTCCAGATCTTGCCTTGCCTTGCCTTGCCTTGCCTTGCCTTGCCAGCCTGTTTTTCCCCCTCGGGGTAGTTTTTGTTGTAGTTTTCTTTTATTTTTATGTCATAAAAGCCATTTTCTGCAATACGAGTCCTCGCTCCATCCTCTACCCGGAAAACCCTGACAATCTCTGCAGGACAGTGGCCCTCCAGAGGCCTGTAAGCTAACAAAACAAATTTGGGGTTACAGGAAAGATTATGAATTGACAAAACCAAACCAAACCAAACCATTCATGCTTTGTTTGGCAACTCTGGCTTTGATCCTGAGTTCATGATTAACTCTGAAGCATGTGCAATTGTCTTTAAAACTCTTACCTTTAATTTGGAGCAAAAAAACCTGAGGGAGTGACTTTACGTGTTTACAGCTGGACCAATTTCGGTTTGAGATCTCTTACCCAGAACAAAAGCAGATGCAAAGCAGGTTAGCCATGGAGCATAAGTTACTATGGCATTGAGCGCTGGTAAAAGCCAAGCCACTTTCTTGGTGCTTAAAACCCAGGTTGGCACAAACTAAACCGAATCTTACTTGGTTATAGCAACCTAAATTGGCTTCATGGTATAGGCCTCAGGACCAGAGTTGTGGAGCCTAATTTTTAAATGATAAATGGTTGAAGATTAAAAACCACTAGAGGTCAGTATTGTTTGAAAATTTGGTCATAGCTGTGTGTAATTTTGAAATATTTCATTATATCCTAGTTTAATATGCAGGGACAACTACAAATCATCTGTATGTTGATACATCTGTATATGGCTACCAAAATCATTTCTCTGTTTTTTTTAGCATTCTCATCATTTTGACACAGTAACATTGCCTCAATCTCAACCAGTGGTGTACGTTTGGGGTATGAGTGTGTGTTTGTCCAACCAGATGCAGATAGGGGTGTGTTCAGGAAACCCACTTTTATAATTGGTATAAAAGGTTTTAGCTGCAGAGAAATTGTACACTTAACACAGGTTTAATTTATAGCTTCTACAATGTGTAATTCAACTGATTCAATAATTACAGAGGCAAATAAACAAGACATTTGAGAGCAGGAACACCAGCAGAAACATTAATGCATGCTGACATTTAAAAGCCTATAAAATAAGCACAATACTCTAATAACAAATGTTACTGTACCTTACTGTTTAGGGAATGTGATAAGTTTAGCTGCATTGTTGCAGCATACAAATGTGCAGCTTTTGCAATCAAACTGTCAACTTTTTCATGACTCACTGACAACAGCCTGTCTTTTGTCGTTGAGCTAAATCTATGCGCGTTCTGAATTCCAGAGGAGAATGCTAGGACAGAGCACAATGAAATACCTGTAGCAGTCAGTCGCTCTCAGGTGTTTGATCTGTCTCGCTCTTGCCACTCCTACCCCTGCCAAAGGTCTCAGGCCAGTATGAGAGCACTGAGTAAGGAGCAAAATGTGGAGTGAATAAGGAACAGATGAGAAAATAACTTTATGAGAAAAAAGTTCTTGCAGTTCTTGTTCTAGTAGCATGTGTTTTGCAAAGGATTATGTACAGCCAGCCAGTTGTTATCACAGAATAAACCCAGACCTGAAGAGGTTTATTTTATTTTGTGATAACAAATGGCTGGATGTACATTATCCCGCTTATTACTAGGCCACTTGACTCATAAGTAAATACTTAGACACAAAATATTGATTCTAGTTGAAATATTTTAATAGCTATTTAAACGCAAAGCTTCCATGAAGAAAAACAGTTCCTAACAAACGGCTTTGAACCTAGATGAAGTTCAGACAAGACGAATATTTAAGGCATACCGTACAGTTGTATCATTAAGAACATAATAAAGGAAAGGGGAAATAAAATGTTTATTTGAGAAGAAAGAAAAAATATTACCATAAGCTTGCAATTAATACTGAAGTCATCCTGTTTCCCTTTACAGTGAATAGAGTTGATAATTGAGGCGCAAGATGACAGCAGTTGAGTTCGAATGAATGTGCAGTGTGTTAATCTGTGTTGCTATTAAAGACGGTTGTTATAACGGTAGGGGAAGTTACTTTTAAAAGTAATGCATTACAATATTGCATTACTCTTAACAAGTAATAATCGGGTTACTTAGTTACTTTTATGGAAAGTAATGTGTTGCATTACTTTTTCTCATCTAGGCTGGGCTTGCTTGTTTGCTTTTAATATAAAATGTTCTAACTTTGGCAAATGTAAAAGCCCTTTCATTCCCTCAGGCTGAAGGAATTGAAAAAGTAACTCAGATATTTTCTCGTAGATTGGTGTTGATAGGCTGGTGGGCAATACACTGATATATAACACCATTGTGTTACAGATGTACCGAGTTCGAATTCCAGCTTAAGGACCTTTCCTGATCCTGCCCCTTCTCTCTCTCCCACTTAAAAAAAAGAAGATATTTTCTTGTAAATTAAAAAGTAATGCATTACTTTACTAGTCAATTGGAAAAAAGAAATCTGATTATGGAACTTGCGTTACTTTTAATGCATTGCCCCCAACAAGTGGCTGGTTTATTATCAGATCTGTTGACACAGTTTCTATGCTTAAAGTGACCTTTTCTGAGCAACATTCTGAGCAACAGGTTTGCTTTAATAACTTCATTCTCTTAGTGCTGCACATCAGAAACCATGACACGGCTGATCGCGCTGTGCTTGTTTTCATTCGTAGAGTTTAGACTCATTTCCTCACTATTGCATTATCATTTTTGTTGTTTATCTGAAATATTATGCTGTCATGAGGAAGAAGAAAGAGTTCTTGCTGAATGAGCCAGGTCTGGTCAGGTTTTTTGGTAAGTAGCACACATACATTCTGGCAGAGGATGATGTCCAAACTACGGACTATCATGGACTACACAGTGGGAATATGTGGGAAAGAGAAACATGTTATACTTTTTCTATTATTCATTTGAATTTGTTATGGATTTTGGAGTACAATCCCTACAAGACTGACCCCAGTATTAAGCCTATCTTGTGGCAAATATGAATCTTTGTTTATTCATTGCCTCCACCTTTTGAAACGAGATGAAACGCGACATCTGAATGTGTCTTAGTTACTCGAGACATCAGCATCATTACAGCCACGTCCATCTGGGTCAACTTTATTCCATCCAATCATTACATAGCTGAAATCAGTCGGGTGGATGCCTCGTTCCTCCCTTTGCTGACCTGCTTATCTGACCCCGGCCTTTGAAATCTGGGCTCTTCCCTGGAAGTGCTCGCCCACTGCTGTCACTTTGTCAATCCCAGAGTCTGAAGAGACAGTGAGGGGCAGGAAAAGGCTTTTTTTTTTGCTGAAGGTCGTGCCTTCTTTGATGATCACAGAGAGCTTTCATCAGCTATCAGGTTTGATAGACTAAGACAAAGCTCTAAGAATCATGTTCTATAAGGTTAACTGCAGGACAAAGTAGGCAAACCCCAAAAAACCTTGGTTGAGTCTGTTCACTGAAAACTACTCACTCATTCACTGTTCCCTATATGTACTGGATGCCACATAGTTCGCTAAATGGGGGAAGGAGAAAATGAAAATGAGATTAAATTTATGGCAGGAGGTGGAGTACAGAGGTCTGGTGAACAGTTTTGTGGTATGCAGCACACATATTCTGGCGGAGAATGATGTCTAAACTACTGGCTGTCATGGACAACACACTGGGAATATGAGGGAAAGCGGAACATGTTTAGCAGTAGGTTAATCCAGAATCATTGCAACAGAAAGTCCTACAGGTTTGCGCCTGCTGCTACAAAACATTCCATCTGGTGCAAGCAAAGAGGCCACCTGTAATATCATTTTACTTTACTTTACTTTGAAACAATTTTATTGTACATTATAAGCATATTCCCAAAGCCAAATGCCTTATTTAGAAAGATGCAAATAATTCAAAACACATAATTGACTAATCAAACAAATATTCTTTACACGGATTATCCAACAAGCACAAAGCATTTTGTAATGAACATATGTAAAACTACAGCACAATATGGCTATAGTGTGAACTTTATGAATGAAAATGCTCACAGTGTGAGCTCAAGTTCAAATTGAATGGCCACGTTAATTTTTGAGAAATCGGAAATCGATAACAATGATTTTTGAAATGTCCATGACAAAGGTTTAAACCTTCATGTTTCTGCGTCTCAATCATGCTGCATGCATAGTGCTGTTATATTTGTGAATGAATCTGCATTTTTGAGCAATTTGAAAATGAATAGTGAATGAAAACAAGGGAAACATTTTCTGCTTTGGTGTCCCACTCTCATTGGAGTCTTTTGTACACACATAAAATTTAATAAAAACATATCAAGACTTGTTTGGTTCTTTAAGGACTTAAAGTGTTTTTGTTGCAAAGTGTTTTAAATCTGAACACTAGACATCATATACAGTACTTGCTGAAGTTGTAAATAGTTGCAGAGGAATAAACTGGGCATCATACATTAAATGACTGAGGATCACACACTACAGACTTTTAAGTAATTCTGAACACAAACTCACACAGAAACACATGTGTGCCTTTTTGCTAGGAGAATGAAAACAATATGTGTTCTAAAATGGGCTCAAAATATCAAACGTTTGATATCTTCCCACTGGAAGAAGTCATATTGTGACCATCATACACTGCACGATTTTCCATGAAATCTGTCAACTCAGATCTGCAGACTGGCTCTGAGTTTCAACAACAAGCATCAACTTGTCCGGACTGTAACACAGTCTGACCTGAACACAGGGTCAGTGAAAGAATTGAATTGTTTTTGGTGAACTAATTCAAAAGAATCAAGTCACTGAGATAACTCAAAAACCTCCATTCGCAAGCATGTATTTACATACAGTTGTATTTTACATTCAATTCAATTCAATAGTCAACATGGGGCAACATGTATATTGAAAATAGCAGAGGACCTAGTACAGATCCTTGTGGCACTCCATGCTTTACTGGTGATAATTGAGATGACTCCCCGTTTAAGTAAACAAAGTGATAGCGATCGAACAGGTAGGATCTAAACCATCTTAAAGCCTGCCCTTGCATATCTGTATAGTTTTGTAATCGATCTATGCGTTTGTCATGATCTATGGTGTTGAACGCAGCACTAAGATCACGTAAAACTAGCAATGAGATGCAGCCTTGGTCTGACACAAGAAGCAAGTCATTTGTAATTTTAACAAGTGCAGTTTCTGTGCTATGCTGGGGCCTGAAACCTGACATTCTATTCTAATTTTTTATTTTTCATACTACTATGAAATTCTTCATAGAGAACATGCATGTTGCAATAGAAAAGAATAAGTAAATTTATGAATGACACAAAACACATTTGCATAGACACTTTAAATTGCATTGAGTTGCATCTAAAATTTGTGCTTTTGACACACTTTAATTTAAGACATGCTGATTCAGCCTGCCCAACATGGTCAGTGTTCACAATTACATTGCCACCTAACTTACCTGGCTGCTTTCAACATTTTTACACTACAAGCAATCAGCTTCTTTTCTTGTGATATTGGGGTTCATTGCTATGGTACTGTGTTTCCCTCAGGGCCAGCAGCCATGGAATCTAAGCCCCAGGAATCTTTTTCGCTTTATGTTTAACTAAGAAAACTAGGTTGTATTGTGAGGACAAGGAGTCTACAGAGAAAGCCTTAAGGAGATGGACATGCTTCTACATGTCATTACATATCAGCAGAAGCATTTCACAACAATTAGAGAAAAAATTTGCTTTTAACAGTAGCTGACTGATATTTAGAACACTAACAGACAGGGTCTTTCCATAGACAAACTTTGCTGCTCTACTACTTAGTAATGCACTCTATGCAATAAAGTCCATTAATGCACACTGTACAAACAGCAGTCGATGGTTTCTATGTAAGCTGTATTCTGCTTGCACATTCCTCAAACACCTTGAATGGGGGGCTCCTCTGGACTAGATCTATAAGTTGAGGAAATTATGCTTAAAAATAATTCTTTACATTCTCTTTACATGCCTGTTGTCTTTCACCAATATGCTAGCTAAATATGATGCATGAAGAGAGTAGCACTGGTATGTCTGAGGAGCCATCAAGGAATTCTGCAGGATATGGTACATGCATTTGAAACATGGTGAATTCTCTCACAAAATAGGCGATATGAAATCATATCAAGCCCATTTGCTTTAATGCTACTGGACTTACAGTAAATAATTCATTGGTTCACATTATTCTAAGGAAAATATTCACAATTTTTGATCTAAATTTTACTTGCTCCACCTCTAACGACTTTTCCTTTTGGCCTTCATCTTTTACTAAAAATTAAAATCAGTTGTTTTAAATGCTACACATCAAGCACAATAGCGTAATGTGCATTTACATATGTTATTACTGTGTTACAACATTAGTGTTTTAAATATTGTCAATATATACAATATTGGTTGATGCTTAAAAAAAGTGGCCAATAACCAACATGCTACATATAATGTGCAACTCTAATGAATGCACATGGAAGCAAATTAGGTTGTGAATGCCATTGCATTTTGACTTTAGATGACATTTCTTAGCCACTAGCAGCATTAAACAGAATTGCCGTTTCTCAACCAACCAGAAGTTGAGATATTGAATCACAGAAACAACCAACCATTTTACTTCTGTAATGTGACATGTTTCAAAGTGAAACAGGATATTCGATGAGAAAAAAACATGTAGGGCGAAACTTGATTTTACCCATCTGGAATTGATTGGATCATGAAAAGTGGTCTCTAAATGACAGGGGGTTGAAAAATAAGAGAGCTTGGTGACATCAGCCAAAAAAGAAAGTCATTTCAGAGCCAAAGCAAGATGTTACATTTTGATTAAAGATTACAGACACAAACTTTTTTCTCTCTCTTTGGAAAGGCTTTGCACCAATGAGTCGCTCACAATAAGACCAAGACCAACTTTCTTATAAGATGAGAGAGTAAATATGTGGCCAGGGTGTAGTGAAGGTTGTACCCTCAGATGATTCAGAGAAAATAAACACTAGAGGGTGACTCCGCAGTTGTCTGAGGTGCGAGACCTGAGACAGCCTCGCTCTACAGATGCAGTGTCAGCCTCCACATCCCAAACCACTAATGATGCCTAAAAATCCTGAAAATACCACAGGGCCCCGAAAAGGTTGGCAGGGGAGTCTGCCTGTGATGCGTAATGTTAACTGGATGGAAGTTACAACTTATACACACAGCCATAATCACTACATGAGGAATATATTTCATGAAAAGAACCTCACAACCCAGTTCCCAGCCTAGTTGTCCTTACCTTTACTTACTGCTGGTATTCACAAGGGATAGATAGGTGGCAGGAAGCAAACACTGATTTATTCTGTTATAGGGTCTTGTATGCAAAGAGAGAAAGAGATCATTATTTTGAGCTTCACGCGAGTCTACATGCCGTGCGTAAACACATTTGTTCAGTACCATAAAATAAGAAATAGTCATGTTGAACAGTTGTTTTCTTTGAAATAGTTACATCAAAGCTAAAAATTGTGGAACACATTGAATACAATATACATTGTTTTGTATCACAGGAAATTTTGAAATATAAATTCTAAATTAGTACTGTACTTTCTTGTACAACTTAGTCCAACTTTGTTTTGTTTTAATTATAACTTTGCAAAAATGATTTTTAATAGTGTAAGAGCTGATGCGCAAATGCTGTTAGATACGATTTTTACTAATGCACCCTTTTTTCATCATTTTTCGAAAAGTTTGACTTAGAATCTCAGTAAACGCATAATGTTACGACAACAAATTTTAAATGGGCATGCAAATTTTATTAGATTTTTTCTTACTAAAATCACAAAACATTTAACGGATAGACATTTGTCTTATGTTTTCTTGTATTTGACATTAGCACAGAAAAATAAACACCATTTTAAGTGGTGGCTCAAAATGCTAATTCACTTTTCACTGGTTAATCACTCCTTTGCATATGCTCAAATCTGCAGATATTCTGATAATTTACAGGTGCATGTTTGGGCATGTCTGATCTGGAAAAACACAAGTATAAATCCACAGACATGCATGCACTGTGTGTACAAGTGAATTTGTCTTACACACCTAACCAAAAAAGCCTTGAAGGCAACAGGCACGATTATTCACTAACTATGACATGGCTTTACACATCATTGCAAATGGCCTGTCAATCATCTTCTTCAGCTGTAATTTTTTTTGTTAAATCTCCATGCATACCTAACAGAAACATAAACATACATGTCTCTATGAGCTAATTCTTTCCATTACATTCCTCTTATACCCTATTCATTGAAACTGGTGTGAACATATATCGCAAACTATGGGTGAAAAGTGAAGTTTTGCTACTGCTCCCTCTATATTTCATTAAGTACTAGTTTTATACCAGTGCACTACTGTATGTAGAACTTACATTTCTCTTATGAAAACCATCCATTTGTACAGCTGTTTTCCTTTAATTATTTTCAAACTCTGTAGGCCTAACAACAGTGCAGTGTGGTATAGTGATCCAAAAGTTTTGATTAATTGCACTGTGCAGTTATGAAGCAAGTCTATTACAGTACAAATCACATTGTAACAATAGAGAATAATACAACGGATTTCCTAATGTGCTATTTGCAGAATTAAAACACCCCTAACTATTAGTTGGAACTAATTAGTTATATCTTTGCAGGAATTAAAACTCCTACATTTCAGAATCTTTATAGATTTTTAAGTCTAGTCATAAATGTGTTTATAGAAGAGTAATAGTGAATATAGTGAACTAGAGAATTTGTCACTATTGATCAGGAAATGAAAGAAACATGACAGGGTATTTAACGTCTGCAATGCGTCTAAACTAAGTTTACTTCACATGTTCTGAAAAGTGAAGCTAAAAAAAGTTGTGATCGCCCCCAGTGGCTGGCTGCAGTATAGGTCATAAACCCCTCTGCATGTAAACGAATGGGACGTGAGCCAAACTAAAAAATCAAATTACACTTCAAATAAATATTCCCAAAGATGGTTTCCATGTAGTTTTATCATGCTTATATATGCTCAAGTGTTCGCTTTTCTAATAAGCTTAGTTTTAGTTTTAGTTCATTTGATGCTATAGAAACGGGGTGTGGCGTCATGATAGTATATTTGTGATTGGGTGTTCAGGAGTTTGTGCCAAACTTTGATACTCCACTGCACAATCACTACTGCGCAGACACCGGCTCCAATTGACATCATCGGCAGAAGATGCCAGCGGCCATACCTGGGACATTTAGCATCACTTTTCAGTAAAGATGCATCATCCATCATTTTTTTCCTTTCACAGTCTTTGATCTCAACAGTAACATATGGCACAGATTTAGTTGTATATCCTTGCATGTGTGTTTGCTAAAATAACAAATATCATATAAGCAGGTTTGACTCTCTGAAAAGACTTAACGACACAGACTTGTTTAGAACATGCTTGATGGTGCATTTGGTGTGAATCTCTGGTTAAATTGCTTTCATTCAAAAGGTTGTAAGAGATGATGGTGGTCTTTCCAAGAAGCACAACACGGTCTGCTGTCCAGGCCTGTGCATGAAATTAAAGACATAGTTCACCCAAAAATAAAAATTCAGTCATCATTTACTCACCCACATGTCATTCAAAATCTTATATGTTTTTCTTATGTCGCCCCCACACACCCACACGCACACACCACACACAAAAGATGATATTTTGAAAATTTTTGAAGAACCAAACAGTTGTTGGTCCCCGGGGCCGGATTTAGGCATAGGCATTCTAGGCACGTGCCTATGCTCGCTCGTCCAGGGGGGGCCCAAACACAATGAAGAGATATATACTATTTTTTGTTATACTATGGGGCTATCTAAACCGTAAATACCCAAACCACCAGAAAGACATTGTGCAAATGAATAGAACAAACACTGGGTAAAAAATTACAAACGTTTCCATGTCTTCCAAGCACCTTTTTTTATGTACAAGAAAACACGCTTTCCTTCTCTCCCATTCCCTCCCACAGATGGCAACAGATGCCCACAGCATTACGAGTTTTACAGACACACACTGAGCGCGCCCAACACGATAGAAACAGCAGATAAAAAATTGTTGTCAAGCTTGCTGCTGCCCCGCGCATTTATCATAAAATAGTTTTTTCGCAGCTGAAAAAGCTATATGACATTTCTCAGTACGAGGTTCTTGAAGCCCGTTCAACTTCAAGATTGCTCTATTATAGAACGTTGCTGAGCTGAAAATACTGCTGAGAACAACAAGCGACGTATTCACACGCAACTTAATCATCTCTCTCGGTCTCTTCATCGAATCTCTCTCTCTCTCGTCTTGTCTCCCTCTCTATAACTGCGTTATCGCATATAACTGCGTTAGCCTGCATATCAATGGCTCAAGCCTCTTTTATTAGCTCTAAAATTACGTTTTGGAATTTGCAACGGAACGTTTCCCGAAAATAAGCTAGTTCAACACCACGATATTTTCAGGAACTGAAACATGTCAATTTTCTTAAACAAGCATCTGAATCAATTATATGTTGATTGTGAATACACAGCCCGTTTGAATTATTAGAGAATATGCCTCCAGATGTACGCACCCCCTATTAATGAAATGGTCTTTTCTCAGTTCTCAAACAAATTAAGAAGTATTCGATTTTTATTGACTGAACGCATGCGCTTTTTGCGATAGAAAACACTGTAATGGTTTCACTGATTAAGAAATATTTTTGTTTGTTTGGGTGGTGGTAATATTAGGCTTATTATATTAATAGGAATGGGGGGCCCAAAAATTAGTTTTGCCTATGTCACGAAAAGAGGTATATCCAGCCCTGTTGGTCTCCATTGCTTTCGTAGGAACGAAAATACTATGGAAGTCAATGGAGACCATCAACTGTTTGATTACCATTCTTCAAAAGATTTTCTTCTATGTTCTACATAAGAAAGAAACTCAAACAGGTTTGAAACAACATGAGGATGAATAAATGATGACAGAATTGTCATTTTTTGGGTGAACTATTTAAGGTTGGTGCTCATATGTTAGGATACATAGGTCCTTCCAGTGGAATTGATGGGATTCGGAAAAACCATATAACAGGTGCTTGGAGGGGAGGGGTTGATAAATGAGAGGGATTTGTGTCGTCAGATGAAAAAGAGGTGGAGTAGACTGTAAACTTTTTTATTTGAAATAACTTACACTGACTTTTAAATCCAGTTCTTTTATTTGTGAGGTCGAGCTCCCCATCATCCGATGTCAACAAAGCATGACGTCATTGCCTCGTGGCTGCTCAGGTAGATCCTCAGTAATGCCATTTCACCCCATACCTGTGTCATGATCCAGCAGATCAGGCAGCTTAGCAAACAGAAACTTGGCAAAAGCTTCCAGTAGCCCACCTGTTGTTGCTACTGTGATCCTTGTGATGAAAAGGTCCATATTGTTGCAGCATTCAAGGGCTGTCATTTCAAGCATGTCAAGGGCTCCTTCCAGGTGTGCCCAAGTGTGAGCTGGAACCAGCCCAACAGATCCCTATCTCGCTAACAACTCGCTGCCAAAACAAAGATGTGTAAGTGGTGGATAATCATGCCAAGATTTGTGTTTCATCTGTGCTATTTATGTTATGTTAATGACACATTATTCTTTGCGTGTCAATAATTGGTTTCCCCTTGAAGGCAGGGCAGATTAGCTCTAGTGTGGTGTACTGTATGTTGTCTTCACTGCTTATCAATAAAAAAACATTCAAACAAGAATAGACAACCTTTTCTCCTCCGCTCTTGCCAAAACAAATCTCTCATCATGATTTATAACTTCCAACATTTCATTGTTTTTCTTGCTTATTAAAAGTTTCATCTAGATCTTGTGAAACGTGTAAAGACTGAACAAAAAGAATAGACCTGTATTCGCTCACTGCCACTGAACTTGTGCCATGTATGTCCTCTCAGAAATGTATAAAAGAAGTCTTGACTCTACTGGGCCAGCTTTAAAAGGATTGTTCACCACAGAAATGAAGATCTTTTATCTTTACTCTTCCCCATGTTGGTTCTAAACCTGAGTTACACTCTAAAATAAAGGTGCTTCAAAGGTTCTTCAAGCGATGCCATAGAAGAACCACTTTTGGTTCCACAAAGAAGCATTCATTCAAAGGTTCTTTAAAGAACCATCTCTTTCTTTCCTTTTTATAATCTAAAGAACCTTCTTTCTTTCCCCAAAGAACCTTTTTGTGCAATGGAAAGATTCCATGGATGTTAATGGTTCTTTATGGAACCATTTAGACCAAAAAGTTATTCTATGGCATCGTGAAGAACCTTTATTTTTGAGTGTACTTTCTTATATCAACCCTCAAAGAAGATATTTTGAATAATGTTGAATGAACCAAATACTTTGGAGTTAGTGGGACCAGAAAAACTGTTTTGGGTTACCCCTATTCTTCAAACTACTTCTGGTGTTCAACAGAAGAAGGACAATTCACACAGTATTGGAACAACCGAGGCAAATGATGACGAATTTTGAGTGACACATCCATTTAACATAATGGAACATGAATAATGGGAAAAATATTCATATTCTGGTTGAGCATGCTCAATCTCTTTCATCAGCTCGAGAGATTTTCTCTGATATTAAAAAGTTTAGAGAATAGCCAGATGCACTAGGCTATATAAGAAAACCGGTACACTTATTCCATTTCAGAAGTATCATGATTATTAGTGCACATGCTTAGACACAATCTTTTAGCTTTCCTATTACAGCAAATGTAAATAATTAAGCCAGACTTTCACAACCAGCTGGCCCATGGGGGGGTGGGGGGTCCGTCCCCCCACTCTCTCTCTCTCTCTCTCCCTCTCTCATTCGGCTCTAAGTGAATGGGAGGGGCGCAGCAATCTTCGGAGTGTATAAGAAGTGCCGTTCTCACAAGCAGGGATTTTACACAGCAACTCAGGACGAACGAAATGAGCTGCCCCAGAGCCGCTACAAAATGCTGGATGGACACCTTCTCCTGGGATGGTTATCATTTACCATTATAGTGCTTCTGATCAGCTTGCCTGGACCGTGCACGGCTTACTTCGGGTAGGTAGAGGAACTCTTCCTCAATCTTTAAATGTTTTCCAAGCTTCACGTTTGTAATGAATAGACTAAAGATAGATTTGAAATGTATGAATCAAAAATCATAAACGCAATCTAGGAAATGTTATGTAAACCTCTCTCCACAACAACCTGTGGAGTTCAGATTCAGTCTGAGTGATGTTTTCTAATTATAGCATGTTCGCATTAAGTCTCCAGTTAATAACTTATTTATAAATTCAATACATTTGCCCTTATTTACAAGTTCATTAAATCGTGCATATCGGCACATTTATCAATGTTTTAATTCAATAGCGCGTTTTGAATGGCAGGTACTAGCCGGTCAGGTTTGTCTTTTTCATAGATGCTTGTAGAAGAATGAAAACAGACACGAGCAGCTCTCAACAGCTGTTAACAATAAAGCTACGAAGATCTCTAACCTGGTGGCCAAAACGTCTGTTCAGATCGCAGATAATATTTTTTCATCCAGCATAAACACTCGTTTTGGCACCCCCATTGCTCGCTCACTAAGTTTAATAAGAGCAAGTTCAAGAATGTGTGTTGAATTTACAGTTTCCCCAGTTCCCCCTATAAACATTCCCCTAGCATAATTTTAATTGAGGTAATTGTGATACCGCGGGAACGCCTTTGGAATATGTTCCTCTATGACGCGTGCTGCTTATTGATATTCTTCCATTACACGCCTTCAAGTTTCGAGAAACATGTGTTTAACTTTTAATCATCATCTTTAAATCATTGTCACTTGTATCAACAAGTTTGAAACCAAGTTTGGAGGGGTTGACTGCAATGAAAGTCTTTTATATACAGACACAGAATATGTAAGTTACATGAGTTCATGTAATCCAAAATTATTGGACGTAATCCACAGACAGGTATGCGTTTGATAGCCTCTTACTGTTCTAACCCAGAATTTGTAGTGATGCACAAGACAGAAATTTTTTCCCATTCAACAACTGCTCAGAAGTTCACGACACTGTATCATTATTTCTCTTGGCTCTACAGTGATGGAAGATTCTATGTAAAAAGGTGTGCTAAGGAGAGGATATTGTTAGGGAAAATCAAGGGCCAGGGCGGGAGTGGCTCCCTCAGGCCCCATTGAACATTATGAAGCAGTAAACCGGTTTGTTGGGCTGCAGTGGTTGTAGACTAGGTCTAAGCCTATTCTACCCCCTCTTAGGAAGTCAATAAATTTGATAAATGCTGGCTTGCGTTCGCATGGGTGGGACAGTACTTCACATAAAAATTTATAGTCTCCATTATTTGATCTGAAAGATTGTTATCAATTGGATTTAGCCTCTTAAGAATATTTTCCCCTTGTTTTTTGGCACATTGAATGGAAAACGCTAAACTACAATGTGTGATAATGAGCAGATATGCAGTGTCAAGGGGGTGTGTCTAATAAATGTCTTGATATTTTTAACATTCAATTTGTCATGCGTATGTGAGGCTAACTAGCCATTGTTTGAAAGTACTCAAACTTTTGCCAGTTTCAGCATTTTGCCGACTTTGACGGAAACTGCTTGTGCTTCCATGTTATCGGGTCATGAAAACAAACTATGGGAAACTCATTAGTGATATACTTCACTATGGGTGTTCTTTCTTAACTCACGCAATGAGTGTTCATTTTGAATGCTGATATGGGTGTCATTTTCTAGGCTTTTTGTTGAACTCTACAGTCAAAGAAGGGGGTGACTCCTCAAGACAAGGACACAATCACAAATCAAACAAGTAATTTCAACCTTGTGCCAGAAACAGCACGAAACCATTACTTTCTGACATGTTGTCACACTTGCTTCCACTAACGTGCAAATAAATACCTTCCATGAGGCGAATGCATCTCCGGCCACTGATTTACTTAAATAGAGGGTCAATGTTGCATACCCAATTTCCCCAGTGCGGTGGAGCATATGTGAAACTTAAACACAGTCTCTGTTTGACCTCGGTCTGTGTCTCTGAGGGTTGGGTGGGATTCCTTGCCTAGTTGAGCCGCTGCTGAAATTGTCATCCTGGCCACAAGAATGCAAAGCCTTAGTTTTTACCAGCCGTCCACTCCAGCTTGTAGCGGCAGGTGTCCAGTGTTTATTTCAGCTATATCTTATTCAACAGCAGTCACAGGCAGACCAGGTCCGGTTGGTTGGGGACAAAATGGTGGTGGAACAATGCAGCAATACGGGGGCTGCACACTTTTTGTCTAGGTGTAGAGCTCACCTTAAATAGCCTGAGGGACGAAAGGGGAAGAGGTTACGTGCTGGGAAAACATGGGGAAAATAAGCCCTGAATATCCAAGGAATGAGGTTCTTTTGTACCTGGCTTTGACAAGTTTATGCAGATCTCCTGAGGAAGCCAGCCTGGGGTCACATGTGGGGAACCTGACTTGAAATGAGGGTAAAGACTGATATGTAAGAAGCTGGTTATTGCCACCTAAATTATGATTCTAGAGATGTAAATTATGCTGTGTTTACATTTGAAAAGCCCAAAACTGTTGCATTGCTATCTCAACAGTAAGTTCTGACAGATGTCTTGACATTTAAAAGGAAGACTGGTGAAATGCACTCAACCTGTTAACAAGGAACTATTTAAAATCTTTATCAGTTGATAAGTTGTCAGTTGTCAAACACCAGCTGTTGCTCACATGTTCCAAAATCCTGTGTTGAAGACGTTGGCTGCAACAAGATGCATGTGTATGTGCATTATAACCCTGTAATAAGGGCTTAACCAGTTCTGGTTCTAGTTCTGGCCCCTAGAACCCAGTCAGAACAGGTGCAAAGCTTCCACAGTATTTTTTTAGGAAACACTTAGACTCTAGCCTTTTGCATTTGTAGATCTGCAGTGAAAGCTGTGCACTTGATTTTGTTAACTAAATAATGAGTCATGTTTTGTCACGACCTGTCCATCAGTAGGTTCAGCAGTACTTGCAGTGCCTGATGTTTCCACCAGGGGGTGGAGTCACTACTGTAAAAGCGCCTTGCTCATCAATCATCATCTGCTGCTTTATGAAACCTTAGCACAGTGGGAAATGAGTGGCAAAAACAGATATGAGCACAGAGAGCTGCGTGTCGAGGATACAGGGAGAAGGTCAACAGAGCAGCAGTTTTTTTTCAAAGGTATAGTTGTGGTCAGTTTGATCTGTTTGCGATGGCATTTTTTGGCCGCTACTCTCAGGAAAGCCCCTGTACAGAAGCAGTTTGCTGCACAAGACTTCAGATTAAATCTCCCGACTAGACTTGGGCTCGGGAATGTTGATGAGAGCGGCTGCCTGAGCTGCGGTGGATCGCCTTTCAGTGCCAGAGAATAGCACTGTCTGCAACTGAAGATCCTCACATGTGACCACTTCCTACACACACCCACAGACTTTTTTACCGAATCATATGCATATTTTATTTAAATCAAACTTAAACTGTGTTTCACTTAACAGACACGTGATGGTCTTTTCTAAAGGCGCAACTCCACCGAGGTGTGTGTCATTGCTGGACAGCTTAACACAGTGTTTCGTTTCTACTATAAACACACTTACGATTATGAACATTTCTTTGGCTTTCATGACATTTCAAGTAACCACTTGAAAAACGTCAATCCGTGTCTCTATATTTCTACCGGTTTGTTTTTCCTCAATGGCTTTCTCGACAAGCTGTGAGAATGGCGTCTCCCGCATGAGTCATCCCAACCCGTCTTGATATCATGGTATTATTGCTCCTCTGGGAAAAAAAAAAAAAAAAAAAAAATGTCTTTAAATGGTTTGGCACACTTGCATCCAAACGGCTCAATAGTCTGGTAGTATGGCTCCGACCACAGATTTTTTAAGAGAGGGCGGGTCCGCTCTTGCCATAACCCAGTCAGCGGTGTGTTTTGTAGATATGTAGGCTGTTGTTGGGAATGCAGCGATGGGCATCGCAGACAGGAGCGCATTGCCAGGCAAAACCGGAAAGCCAATATGGAATCTGAATAGCTTTTGGTGGTCAAAGATTGATGAAATGACGTTAATTAGTGGCACTACCATGTCATGTGTTTTCCGTCTCCCACCACAGGCTGTTTTCCGCCACAAAGGGCTTTGGGTGGACTCTGGGCCAAAATGATCAGTGACTACGGCCAAGATTAGATTACTGAAAAACCATAAGATGACTGTGAAAACTCTGAGCTATGAACCATACATGCACATTTATTACATGGGCTGCGTGTTGATGCCAAAACAGTAGGCAAGACAAACCAAGAATGTACCTCGAGTTTGTGCTTTTTCCGTTTCATTATGCTTGCATCAAACTTGGAGTTTTTAATTAAAGCTGTTTGCCTTTTCATTTAGTCTGTTAGAGCCGCACTGCCTGCATAACGTGAACAAACAAACAAAAACACACAACCACAGATGAATGTCTCAATAGATGGTTTTGGCTATGGTAGCTTACGCGCATGAATCAGTCTTCGGTCTTTAAGACTGAACTGGGGAACAATATACTGCTAAATTATTATATAAATAAATTAAATAAAAATTCAAGTACTTCAACTGGTTCCTCTAGGCATCAGTAGTAGAACTTGTGCACTCTGATTTCACAAGAGTCTCTAATATGTAGGAAAATATATATAATCTCTGTTAGCAGCAAATATAAATAACCAACTAATATAGCTTGCATTTGAAAATTAATTAGTTCTGTGAAAGGCATTTTGGTCTTTGGTTCCTCAAGGCACCAGCTGCAGTACTTGTAACTACAAGGCACACAGACTTTTTGGGAGTCTCTAATATGTAGAAAAAGCTATATAATTTCCGTCAGCAGCAAATATAAATAACTGTAACTAATATAGCTGTCATTTTAAGATTATTTGGTTCCGTAAAAGACATTTCGGTCTTCTATTTGGAATGAAGATGATCAATGTATCAGCACACCCATAGAATCAGTGTCATAGATGCCGTGTTATTATATTGTCACGCAACTTACAATAAGAACCATAAATGCTACGTTACTGATCCCTGCAGTCAAAGCATGTTAGGATTCCCATCTTCTCGAGTCCATTTTTATGCTTTTATGGTCAGGAAAAACACATCATTAAGGGCTATGTTTGCATGTTTTTTGAAAAGGCTTTTAGTGGAAGCCCAAATGAGAGAGTGGAGCAGCTCTCGTACCTGTCACTGGGTGCTGGGGTTCTCAGTGCCATGGTGTGAGGTCGATAGGTAGAGTCATGTGGAGCTCTGTGGTGCACCCATGCTGTGCCAGTCACACAGTCACCATCGCTGAGCAGCTGACCTGTGTCGAGCCCCGTGGTTAAACCTCTTACTAATGCTAACCACACGCACGGTACTGTACGCACCAACCTACTGTGTGTGTCCTACTCTACTACCCCCACAAGTTATTTTCTTAGATATTGTGCCCTGTTAATATTGTTTCTCATAGGCACCATTGAGATTACTTAGAGTGAATGGAGACTATTGCTATGCTGCTTCTCTGGCTAGTTTCCAAATAAAACAACCTCAGTAAATACAGGTACATTAGTGTCTCCTCAATTGTATTTCAAAAGAGAACACAACAATATGAAAAACTATGGCTATATTTGTAAAGTTAACAATGTCTTAAAAAAAAGATGTCACTTTTTTGTCACCTGAAACATGCTGGGACTGTATTTTCCAAAGCGACTTATATAATACCGTTATTATAAGTGCACACATTTGGATTCCCGCTGAATGAGTGAGGTATATTTGCCCAAGTTTAACACATTTCCCACTCTCGGGTAGCTTCATTTTTGGGAGACACTTTATTTTGATGGTCCTTATTAGACATTCTGTTGACTATAAGTAACATTGCACATACATATCTACTATTTCACTCGTCTTAAAGTATATAAGCATCGCTTAATAGCTGCTAATCACTTTTCTCAGATATGTAATCTACTGAATATGAGTAACTTTGCAACTATAGTCAACTTAGTCCATATAGCCTAACAGCCTGATAACACTATACTAATACTTTAATGACTGGTAGTTGACATGCAGTTGGAAAGTTACTTTTAGTCAACAAAATGTCTAAAGGTGACCATCAAAATAAAGTGTATTCAAGTATTCCAGTTTCGCTTCAAATAAATTCGTTTTGGCTTGGTGTTCTTATTTTATAATGAATGACACTATAAATTATGTTTGTTTTATACTTATCATTCCTGTTCTGAATACTGTTAAAGTAAAATGATTTGCTATGAAGTTGAGGGAAATAAAATGCATGTTTCTAGTCTTTCTATGTTTATAAACGTTTCATTTTATTTACCGGTATTATATATTATTTCTGAAAGTAATAATAAATTTGGACACACCCCAATGCGACTTGCCTGTGTCTTTTTCTTTCAACAATGCAGTTTTGACCTGGTGTGACTTATAGTCATTTTCTGGAAAATACGGTACCTACATTCAAATGTCAGTGGATTAAATTTTATTCAATTAATTTGTCATCAGATTCTTCCAAGACCAGGTATTGCTCAGGTATTAAACTAAAAACTATTTTGTTAAATGCTTAACTTGTCCCACACCATTTGTGCTACAGGCATGAACAATATCTCAACTCATGCATCTTGTTGAGGAAAGATGTACTACTACATTCCCAAGACTTAATGTATGATTTTGGCAGGTGAACTTGAGACATTTCTTTAGCAATGGTCTAGCAACAATCCACAGCATCACGCAATTATTTTTCCATAGATAATCACCAACTCAACTTACACGCAGTGTAGCTCAACAATTGCTTGCTTATTTAAGACTGGCCTATTTTTAAAATAAATTTTAGACAAGCATCAATGACAACGTTGATATTTAATTCAAACAAAACTGAGAAATCCCCTAAGAAATTAAGCTTTCCTTTGGGATTTTCTAGGTGTTGTCCATGAACTTTTCTCGTTTTTTTTTTTTTTTCTTTTCTTTACTTTATTTTGACTTTTTTTTTTACTTTTCTTCTATACTTTTTTTACTTTTTTTTGTTGTAACGTTCTTTTTTTTTTTCCTTGCCTTTTTCCTTTTGTTTTAACCTTCTTACATTGTTTTTTACTTTTGTTTTTTTTTTCTTTGTTTTTTAGTACTTTTTTTTTTCCTTTAGATATTACACCTGGTTACAGCTGTAGTAGACTGGCAACTCTGTTAATGATTTTAAGTACATACTCATGTGACCTTGCCAAACAAAATATTAGTGCCAAGTGAATAAACATGTCATCCTCATCCATCTGGCCCCACTAGCACATGGAAAACACTTTTCTTTGCGAAATGTTTCAAACATTCTGGAATGACTATCCGTGTCCGATTGATTTTTAGCCATCCTGTGTGTGTACATCTGCAATGTTTCTGTGTTCTGTCATGACTAGAACTGACAAATTTACAACCTGATATTTCTCAACATCTCGGCTATTGTGCCAGTGACTGGTGTTGGGAATCCAGAGAGCAAGTCTCATTAGACAGCCACAGCCCACATTGACTCTAAAGGTCATGGTGACTCGTTCACATCCTGTGTGTGTCACTCAACTGTTGCCATCATGTCCCGTCATCTTCTTGCTATTTGGGAGCACTTTGTTCTTGCAAGGCAGACAGTTCGCTGGTGAATTCACAGATAATTTTAGGGGTGCAGACTGTGTTCATTAAGATTTGTCACTTTCTGTATGCTGACTTACATTTATTGGTCATGATTGATTCCAGTCCCAAAAATGATAATCAAAGAACTGACTACAATGCATTTTTGTCAAATTTGTGTTAAGAACTTTAGAGAAAGATGGAAAAGTCTTGAGTAATTTACCATTAGGTTTAGTTAGGGTCATTCTCAAACGTGCAATTGTTTAAGCCGTTATAGTAATGTGCAACGTATGGTTAAAGTTCTTATATCCAGTATATCTATATATATATATATATATATATATACATATATAGGGCTGTCAGTTTCAGTTTATTGTTTATGAAAAAACAACGCTATTAAACATTTTATGCTGTTGATGCACTGGCCCCGCCCCCAGACCTGTACGTCATCTTACGTTTCATACAGTTGACAAATATGATGCACGTCATCTTACATTTCATACAGTTGACAAATATGAGGCAGAACAACAACTCAATTCAAGATATTGGTGCAAAAATGCTCCTGTATGAGCATTTGTCTCATATTTATATCGTACGATATCACGAGCAGGGAGGGCAGTATTACGTGAGTGCTGATTTTGTCCCGAATATCATGAGTTTAAATGTGATTTTATACAACATTTCAGTAAATAAGAAGTTGAGTTGTGTTATATTTTTAACACCATATATTTTTTGCTCATTTTTGCAGAGACATATTACCTTTAAGCCACATCAGAATTGTTGTGCGTCTCTGACAACACAGCGGTGTTTAGGGTTCTGGAATGATCCGCGTTTTGAACGAAGCGTTGGAAATCAATGATTCAAAGTCCCTTCATCAATGAGCCTTTACTGAATTCCTGATGAGTCCATCGATTGATTGAACGAATCGAAGCATAAATGAGTGACCAGAAAGACATTTTACCACCACCTGCGCAGATATTGTATCTTAGTTATAGTATATTTCATTACAAAAAAATTTTACATAAAACATTAACAGGGATAAGTTCACCCCAAAATCTTTTCATCTAGTCAATCATTTATTAACTTCATTTGTTCCAACTTTCTGTTTGTGACAGAAAGGAAGGTATTTTGACGACGGTTGTACAAAGCTGTTTTGGTTACAATGGGAAAATGACTTGCATTGTATGAGATAAAGCTACTGAGAGTTTCTTAATTATTTTCTTTTTATGTTCCATAGTTTTGAGTATGGCCGTTGTAGCCTAATTTTCTGTGTATACATTTTATGTTGATCAAATAAAATATTTCGTTCTAAAGCAACACATGTGTATGTCTACTTGATACTGTCTCATTTAACACAAAAATGGCTTGCAATAATCTTTTGTGGTAATTCTTCGTCAAATTATTTGTCGCTAATTAATCGCACACCATCATGCATTATTAGATCAAGAAAATATATATATATATAATATATCCTGCTCTGTAAATAAGTATTGACACCTCATTCTTTTTTCCTCAGTACATATATTTCTCAAGGTGCTGTGGACAAGAAATTTTTCCCCATATGATGGTAACAACCATTGATTCATACATACAAAGAAAACAGACCATACAATAGTTCAGAATTAAGTTCCGTGTAGTAACATAGGATAGAACCAGGGAAAAGTTTGAACACCTACGGAAATTGATACATCGTACAGAAGCCTTTGTTGTTGGTAATGACAGCTTCAATGACGCTTTATTTTCTTTTTCTGAAACCAATTGGGAGTTTCCTTAGCTGTGTTTTTTGGATCATTGTCTCGCTGAAATGTCCACCCTCATTGCATCTTCATCATCCTGGTAGATGGCAACAGATTTTTATCAAGAATGTCTCTGTACATTTTCCCATTCATCCTTCCTTCAATTAGAATGATTAGCGAGTTGTTGGGGTGAGTGGCCATGCCTTTGCCCTCAACATGGGTGTATTATGGCATCCAAGAGTAAAAATTTTGTCTCATCTGACCAACTATATTCCCATATTTCACAGGCTCCTAAATGGTGTGCGCAAACTTTAAACAACTTCAACATGCTTTTTTCTTCAGTATAGAGCCTTGCTGGTGAGCGTGCAAAGGCCATGCGCGGTTGAGTGCATTCACTTCATTGTACTTATATTTTCTTTGAAACAATTGTACTGCAATTCATGTCTTTATGAGCTCTCCACACGTGATCGCTTGGCTCTTGGATACTCTTCTGATCAGTACTTTTCACTGCCTCTGTCAGAATATCTTGTGAGGAGCACCTGGTCGTGGCTGGTTTATGGTGAAATTATGTTTTTTCCACTTCTGGATTATGGCCCCAACAGAGCTCACTAAAAAATTCATTAGTATAGAAATCCTTCTGTAACCAATTCCATCAGTATGTTTTGCAACAATAAGGTCTTGAGAAAGCTCTTTGCTTTTGCCCATCATGAAATGTTTCTTGTGTGACACGTTGGTCATGAACCTTTTTATAGACCATTAGTTGGGACTGAGCCAACTAATATTAATTTCCACTTACTAGGGTCAAGATTGCTTTCTAATTACTGATTGATTTCACCTGGTGTCTTGGCTTTCCATGCCTTTATGCACCTCCCTTTCTTCATGTGTTCATAGTTTTTCCCTTTGTCCTTCTACTTTATGACACATAACTCATTCCTGACATTATTTGTTTTGCTTATCGTTTATGTATGGATACTTTGATTTTTACCGACATCTGGTAAAATTTCATGATCAACAGCACCTTAGAAATTTACTGAGAAAAAATGGTATGTTTCATACTTATTTACCCGCTGTATTATTCTATTAGATTCATTTGCACAACTGATAACTCCATTTTAATGTTTTTTTTTCAGAAATTCACGTTTTCATTTTATGCGCCCTTCCGAAAGAATATCATGAAACTTCGTTGGGTTGTTTTGATGTAGTCATAATAACTTAACAAATACAGGAATTTCTAAATTAGGTTTCATGAAAGTATGTTTGCTTTTTAACATAAAAAGTTATTTATAGCACAAGCATAACTCCAACAGTCGTTTTTTTGCACAAGCCGATAACTCCACATTTTCATGTTTAAGAGTGTAAAAAAAAAAACCCGGTTAATCTTTGTAATCTCCTCAGATGATAATGTAAATGCCTGACAAACGTTGTTGTTGTTGTGATCATAAACTGTATGGATGGGATTACACGCAATACACAGAGCTTTTCCCTCACATTGTAATGTGCTGCTTTTGCAAGCTTCCGTGAAAATGTTTCAGCTTTTGTTTTCCTTTTTCGCTCTGAAGAAGATATCACAGGTTCATCAGGTTCGTCGAAATGATCCTCGATCATTTTTAGTCAGCTTTGACGAAACTCCTCTCAGCTAGCCCGTCTTTTCAAAGCGAAAGTAGCCTTGTCACCTGACCTGAATACAGCGCACTGATTCGCTAAAATGGACTTATCGGCTTCTGTTCAAAAACAACAAGGGCACTTGTCGGCTTCTGCAGTTTTTGACAAAACGTGTTTAGGGATCAGATCGCGCTATAAGTGGAGAAAAATGCACGGCAATCAGCTCTTTTTTTTTTAAAGTGCCGTTTATCGTTTTTTGCAAATGAACTCTTCATATATATATATATATATATATATATATGCTTCACAATTCAGAAACTCATAAACAATAAACACATCCAGCAAGTCTATTACGATATATCCACCTGTCAAACCAGTAATTACTAACCTGTAATGCTAACCGCACCCCACAGGTAAACATTCGCTTGAGCATGATCATTATGAAAGGAGTCATTAGGATTTTTTGGCTGCCACACGTGGGGGCGGAAAGATGTAAAACAGGCAGCCACTGCTGCTTGGCTGGATCGACCACTTTTGCTTTCCTGCTGGGTCAAGCCAGCCAAACTCTAGATGGGACTCCAGCACTGCAACCTGAAATTCATCTAGCTCTCTGAAGGAGATGTTCTCCTACCCCTGGAGTAGGAGGAGGTGTTTTCAGAACCCAACAGAGGAGGTGTTCTTTTTCTAGTGGAGTGTTTCTCAACAAAGTCAGCTCAGACAGGGTCAGGGTTGGAGGCCACAGGTTCATTTCACTGACACTGAGCAGATATTGTGCAATTACAATTAGCTTGCTATCTTTCTGGTATCTATAACATTCATTGTGATGTGTGAAATGTCATTAAAGCATCTTGAAACACTCTGTCTGAACGAACATCGCGGACCAATGCTAAATCCATCTTGCTGACACATCTGTTTAGATCTGGCTACGATTGCCATGTTTTTGTCCAGAGAATTGAAGAAGTGCATTCCAAGCCAAATCAGAAACACGAATGGACTCCATGAAGGTTTTTGTTTGGTTTGTGCGAGTAACTCACACTTTTCCTCACATCTGTCTTTGTTTTGGGTTACACTGGTAGACAGGTGGGGGGTGTCTGAGAAGAGGCTTTGTTTGGGGTCAACAGCTGGGGGGAATGATTGGCATGCATTTGAAGTAATTGGGGACCCTGACTTGCCAGCCGAGAGACCACACAACCAGCAAGCCCAAACTCGCTGAAAGCAAGTTCGCTTTGTCTATGTTCGAGACTGTTAACTGTCTTGTGTGTGTGAGGACTTGTTTTTGTGGTGGGATCAAAATAGTGACATTGAGTGTTGCTGTGTAGTTTGTTTGCAGATATTTACTATAAACACTACAAGTTACAAACTCACTAAGTGCACAAAAAATGTAAAATTAATAGGTCACCCAAAAATGAAAATGTACTCACCCTCAGGCTATCCAAGATGTACAGTTTGTTCTTCATCGGAACAGATGGGAGTAATTTAGCTTTGCATCACTTGCTCACCAATGGATCCTCTGCAGTAAATGGGTGCCGTCAGAACGAAAGTCCAAACAGCTGATAAAAACATCACAATAATCCACATGAAATGAAAAGCTGCATGTTTGTGAGAAACAAATTCATAATTAAGACATTTTAATTGACTAGTCCATACAGGGCCATCCTTAGCTGATGCGGGGCCCACCTTGGTCCATTCGCAATTGCATTCCGGGGGGGGTCCCCCACTTGGTCCGTTCGTGATCGTGATCCTGGGGGGAGGGCCGTTCGCCACGGGGCCCCCTCAAGCGCGGGGGCCGGTGTGACCGCACCAGTTTCACCCACCTAAGGACGGCCCTGAGTCCATAATATTTATTAAACTTAATAATCATAAACTTTCTCTAGTGAAAAAGTCCATCCTTGTCCTTTCACACCAAAATCCTCTGACATATTTGTTTTAAACTTTTTTGGACTCTTTGCTTGTAAACAATGCTTGATCTCTGGATATTTCTCTCCTGATTCAGATAAGATGACTTTTTCACTAGAGAAAGCAATATTATGAATAGAGGACACTATTTAATTTGACTTTAATTTGATATTGTTACAAAGTGGACTTTTTTAAAAAGTGCACATAGTCATAAAAGTGTACTCTCAGTGGCATTTTATTTCATTAATATTATCAGCAAGTACATTTAAAAAAAAAAAGTAAACTTTAAAGATTTGAAAGCATGTTGAAGGTTACGGGAGTGATGTAAGCAGACGATAAACAAACTCCTCCCGAACTTTTGTTTAGTAGTCCATATCTCAAACTTTTAGTGTTCTGAGTGTGATTAGTTATACTGTGTCTCTTCCCATCTGTTTTCTATAATCTCTCGCCCATACTACGAACGACATCAGGTTTTTAATGTTATCCACTGACCTTTCCTCTCCCACAGGAGCCTTTTCTTTTCCCAAATGGTCTCTTCTCTTCTGACATCATGTTGTTTGTGAGCCAAACAATTGCATAGCTCACATGCAACACTTACCGTTATGGTGCATGCAAATAACTTTTTAACAGAAGGTCATGATCTTGAGCTTGTGAATGGAATGTCACTCATTTGTCATGTAATGGACAGCAAGCAGAGAGAATGGCAAAGTTTGAAACCCCATTTCCACGCAGCGGTGTGGAAACGTTGCAATTCAGTGTGATCGTGTTTCTGTGGACAACATAAACAGATGTCTTTTACATTCAGAAAAAGTTTGTTAATAAAATTGTGTTGATAATAGCCAACACAATAGCCTCGGAAAGAGGCTCTACAAGTTGCAGATATCTTACAAATCCTTCAGATTGGTCAGCTGACAAACTTCCTCCAATTTGCAATTTATTTACTTGGTCTTTTACTCTTAAGGTGAAATTCCTTAGCAGGGACCCGCGGTAAAAGAGAGAAGAGTTCCCATACTCACCTCAAGTGACATGTAACCAAAACTCATAACATTAATTTGGTGCCACATGTGAGAACCACTGTCATGTGGTGTCAGCATGCAGTAACGTTAGTATTTGACTTAGCAAATCATCAGGTTTACAGAAAAGGGCATAATTTGCTTTACTGCAATACACTGTAGAGTTTCCCTGTGTCTCAGTTTCATCTTTGAAATATACGCTGCTGCTCATCCGTTATTCATAAACACTTTATTGCAAGGTCTAATCACAAATATGCTGAACAGAGTTTAGAACAAACAACAACTTTAACCTGGCAAGAACCTCCAGAGTGTGTAATGAACTATTTAAGTTCAACCCTCACCACGGAAAATGCATATGACGGTTATGTCACGGGTAATATGAAGTGCTGACAATAATAAAAAAGGGGCAAACAAGCCCCAGAGCGCTGAGCGACAGAACTGCAGCAAAGACTCTTGTGAGAGAGCATAATGGAAACAGCCAAGTGGTGAAAAATCATACAACCCTAAAGATAACATACCAGTGCTGTTAGAATCTCATGCCGTATGTGAACACCTGTAATAAAAACTGCAAATAGTCTGGGACTCATAATAGGAGTCAGGTCAAATTTATTTGTGTAGCGCTTTTCACAATACACATCTTTTTAAAAGAAGCTTTACAGTAAGTCATAATGTTTTGCCTATAATATCTTAAATCTTTAACATAGATCACTTTTTAGAGCTGGATAATATGGTGATATATAACAATGGTATAAATGATCCTTCAAATTTAGATTTAGCTGAAGTATATTTATTGAATTCATTTTGTGTAGCAGATACATTGCCTGAACATTCCAATGTAAGTCTATCTCTTTTACCGGAAGAGCAATTTATGACATTTTAAATAAAAATATTACAAGCAAAATTTTTTTTAAAGTCAAAACATTGACATGGGTGAATAGTTCACAGGACGATCTATAATATGCATTTACGTCTTATTAAAATATAAATATTAATCTGTTTTGATTGAGGCAAGAGTAAGCAGTTCTTAAAAAGTAATAATTAATATGAAATAAGATACATTTTCATTTCAAATAGTAACATCTCGGTACACACAGACAACACAAATAGACAGAATTATTATATTGTGATGACTATATTTATTATGGTTGAAAATGACTCATATCATGATAAGGATTTTGGTCATGTGTATTCTGAGTTTTTTTAGTGTCCATATACTCTTATTTTGATTATTTCTGGGGGCCCTTAGCTTTTTTTTATATTCCTTTGTATCACATTTACTGTGTTCAAGTTGTTCCCTAGTTCCATTTTATTTATATATACACTATATCAGCCACAATAACAAAAGCGCTGTCCAATATCATGTAAATCCCCCTTGTGCTGCCAAAACAGCTCTATGTCGTAGACTCCACAAGACCTCTGAACGTGTCCTGTGGCGTCTGACACCAAGGCAATAGCAGCAGACCCTTTAAAGGAATAGTTCACCCAAAAATGAAAATTATCCCATAATTTACTCACCCTCGAAGTATCCTAGGTGTCCGTGCATTAAGTCGTTCAGACAAACATCCCCTCATATGTCGTAACGCGACTCTCTCGTGAACGCATGTACAGTAGTTGCTGGAATCCAGTGATAATAGATTATAAAGTTTTAAATATGGATTTTTTTCTTACATTCTTCCCCATTGATTCACTTCAGAAGGCATTCATTAACCCAATGGAGTCATATGGATTGCTTTTATGATAGATGGGTGTGCTTTTTGGAGCTTCAAAAACTCAGGCACTATTCACTGTCATTAGAAAGCTGGGAAGAGCCAGGATATTATTTAATGTTAGCGGATCAGCTCATGGGGAAATATGAATAATTAACCATAACTAGTTATAATTAACTATTCATATTTTAGATCCACTGTAGATATTAAGCTGACCACTCAGGGTCAACCGTCTAGTCAATTCTAAGAACGTTAATTTCCGGGTTAAAGGAAATAACTTCTTACTGTACAATTCTACAAAGAGCTTGTAGCATAAATTTGCATGATTAAGTGACTCCAGTTATGAAACAATGAACTACGTCAAGTGTGATACAAGTAAGTTTTATTAACTACATAAACACTTAAAAACTAGTCTAACATACTACATAAACACACACATGTATTAAAGCTGGTCTAATATACACATACACACACACACACACATACAGTTGGTATAGGAAAGGGTTAAAGTTTAACTCAGCATAGAAAGAGGCATAAAGAATGAATTTTATGGAACCATTTGCATATTCAACAGCTCTAAGCCTCAGGGTTACGTCAGATTCTGAGTTCAAACACACCTTGTAAAAAAGGTGTAACTGATACTTAATATATAAATTAATAAGACCAAGTTTGATACTTAGCGAGTCTCGGCAGTCTGAAAGAGATTCCTGATGCAAATATTAAAGCTTCCCGTAGATCTTTGCTGAAATCGGGTCGATGAGAAGAACCAGTTTGAATCAGTGTCACTTGATGAATGGAAAGGACTAGGCCGAAGAAAGGCCTGGCACAAATGCTTTGGTATCCTGAAGCGTTTTTCTCACATCTTCATCTTTGCTTCTGACCGAACCACCGACAGGGCGGGTCACATGGTGTGTCAGCTTTAAGGTCAGAGAAGATCCCGCCTCTCAAGATGGGCTTATCCAAAGAGAAAAGCCGGAATCCCAAGTGGGCAATTGAGATCCTGTTGAATGTTTATGACTCTTTGTGTGGAAACATAGAACTTAGTATCTGGAACTTGATTGATCCCAACCCCATCCCACTGTCTGAGTTCAGTCGCCGCAGTCTGTTCAGAGAGGAAGGGGCAGCCACTCCGTCGGGGGCCAGCCCTCTCAGCTTTGGTCCTTCGACCCCGTCCCGCTGTTCTTGAGTTGCTGTTGTCTCCCATTCCTACGCGTGGCCCCCACCTTGCCTGTCTGTGCAGCCATGTCCATCTCGATGCCTTCAGAGACAGGTTTCCTGTGGTGGCGTACACGACGTCGGGCCCGACGCACTTTGTTCCCGCCCACAACTAGGTTCCACATGTTATCCCCGCCCCCATGCCAGTCACCCAGCGGTTCCCCGCGTCCTTGTGGCTGCGCCTTGCGTTGCCCTATCGCCCCTGGTTTTGTGTTTCTCGTAAGCACGACTAAAATAGTTCTTTTTTTTTTGTCCCCTGTACTACAACATCCGTGCCTTGTCGCCCGTGACACCCTACACATAAAACGCACAATATTCTGTGTGTGTCAGTAGCGGCGCCACCTACGTGAAGGACAATACCTGTCGACAGTGTTCATTTCGACCAATAGCAGAATTTGGGGCTGGTGTTTCCTTGTGAACAATAATTCGGTAGGCTGTGCTGGTCCTTTCCGTACGTGCGAGACATGTCTAGTAGGACCACGATGTGTTTTTGCTGCGTGTCAGCACAATATGGACCCCCCCACGAACACTGGAGGAGCGCGGCCTAGCACAGATGGTGCAATGGTTGCTAACAGATGTATCGGACTCGCTAGTCAGATCGCAGCGCCCCCGCACCGCACAAAAGTTTGAGTGCCACGACCAAAGAGGCCCAAAAGCACTCTCACAGACTTTACCGTGGACTGTTCCCAGTGGGGAATGACTTGCTATCTCCAATTCGAGCAGTGAGTCTTTAGCCATTTTCAAAAAATTTCTAAAGAGACATAATTTTCGTCAGCATCTATTCTATTTGTTTTGTGTGGCTCACCAGTGTCTTAGATTACACCGGCGGGGTCGCGGTGTCTGTGGCTAGGCGGTATAGAACTTCGATTCATTGTATACTGCTGTGGCCTTGTGCGCGACCGACTGCTTACGAGTGGTTACTCACCTTAAAGATGTTGAGCTGGTTGAAGTCAGACTTGGAAAATAGCAGTTCGGTTAACTGTTCACACTGTAAAAATGTGTATGATAAATTGGGTGCCGTTATGGAATAGCAGATTTGCCCTTTCCAGAATCGCCAGCACAACAAGAACTCAATGTGCCCCCCTTTCGGAGACGCGAGCGGGCGGTGCGCACCAGAAAGAGCAACTTAGAGTGAGTACTAACAGACCTGACAGTCACAAGGCGGCAAGTGGCCAAGAGGAGAGCTGAAGATGTACAAGGGATCTCTAGAAAAGAACATTGCAGGAATGAAACTCAAGAGACGCACTTTATTAGCACTGCGCTGGGGGACTGGTTAGATTAGAATCTCGTTTAGCGACAGTTGCGACAGTGCGCTAACCCTGTCTTGTTGTGCCACGTCGCAAGTGTTGCGCATGGGTGTCCGGGTGAGTGTGCGTGCTGGGTGTAGTGTATGGCTTGTAGGGCCAGGGGGTATTGAGGTCTCGGACGCTTTTAATGCAGGTAGGTGCTCGATCTGGGGGAACACAAGGTTGTGGTTGAAAGCTAGTCATACCCTGAAGTGAGTTAGTCCCTAGATGGGTGGCGTCGGCAGTGTTTTTGTTTGAAGAGCTGTAGCGCAGTCCGGCGTGTAATTCTGTGCGTAACCCCCGGAATGATGTGACGCAAACAGCCGGGTTAGACTCCATGGGATCGGAAGTGGGGGGTTGGTCTACACGAGATTGAGGTAATTTGTCAGATGTGTGATGGATTTTCGACCGTAGGTCAGTGCAGGACCAGTGTCCCCAGGGAGGTCTAAACCAGCCGTAGATTGATGGCAGTGTGAAGACAGACAGTTTTGTGAGTTCGCTACGACTCTCTCGTTCTGCCACCCCAGAAGTCAAAACCGCTTTCCACAAAACTAGAAATAAGATGGTTTGCGGTGGTTGTCGCTTGTCTTGTAGGCGGCACCGGATTGCTGAGCGTTGCCTGAGGTGTAGTTGGTGCACGGGCGTTTGGCTTGTGGTGACTATGGTGGGCGCGCATGCCTGCTCGAGAGACCACCGTTGTCTGGACTGCTTCTAAGGGGTGTCAGCATTTTGACCGGACGTGACTGGGAAATGGGGCCTACCCCTTGAGGTGGGTTCGTGAATGCTGTGTTTGCTGGTGCATGCCAGGCACGAGTCAGATAGGGTTGTTCGATTGGATTGTCATATCACGCAATCCTGGGAGTGAGTAAGTGGTATGTCACAGGAGCTCAGATTTGACGAGGCGCTCAGAGCTCCTAGTATCGACACCAGAAGGTCACGGCCGTTGCCAGCCTGTACATGTGTAGCATCACGTTCCAGCACACCGTGTGTGAGGAGTTAGAGTGTGGGGGACTGTGTTGGACTAGGTGGGGGTTCGCAGGATGCAGGGAGCCTTTTCCCGAGTGGGGTCTGAGCCAGGGTATTGCGTTGCACATGGAGTGCATGGCTCTTGTCCTGGCTTGCAGACGCTATGTTGGGTTTTGCATTCATGACGAGAGGGGAAGTGAGTTCAGCTTTAGTGTGTGCCCTGTCTGCTTGTCGCAAGTGTACTTCTGGTGCCGCTTGGGGATTGGAGTTGCTGAAAGTCCTGTCAGTCAGACCTGCATCAAGAGCGCTGAGTAGTCAGGCGTTATTGACTGCAAACACTTCGTTTATGTGAGATGAGGCCTACTTGCGTTGTGCTATGTAGGAGCAGCTGAGTCTCCGGGGAGTAGATCGTGACGGTACATCTGCTTAGATGTTAGTCCGCCTATTAGAGGGCAGTTCTGTGAGCGCGGCATGTAACCAAGAGTCGCCCTCAATTGTGACAGTAGGGCTTGATGAAGTTTCCTTGCTAGTGTTGTGTTATCCTAGATGTGTGCACTCACGCCCAATGAAAACGGCGTTGAATCGTGAGCTTAGTGGAGTATGAGGTTGAGCTATCCTAGCAGTACTGTGGCATAAGGCCTACATGTAGAAGGGAGCGTTTGGCACCGGGCATGAGCGCACTGACTGGAGGGGTTCTTGAGTCCTGCGCTCCGTCGGAAGGGAATATTTGTTGCGCAGCGATCTATGTCCGTCGTCTTCAGCACAGGTCTGGATCTGAAGTGAGTAATTCCAGATGTTTGCAGAGTGTCTCGCCGCACATGACGAGCGCGCTCCCCTGGCCAGACCGCTGCGCGTTGGGTCGCACCAGTTAAATGGATCATTTCGTCTTTCGGTGGCTCTCAAACGAAACGTAGTGAGTAGGATAGAAAAGGTAGATCACCATCTGAGCAGAAAAAGAGTCACAGAATACAGATGCTCACAACCTTTAGGCTTTCCGTAGCGACCATGAAAGAGAGAGAGGGTCGATACGTTCTCGACTCTGTTCGTCTGACACCGTGGCTCATCGAGTACCCCCAGTAGGCAGGTGGCTAGGATAATCTGGGGTCTGAGGGGGTGGGGCACGTGGGGCACAGGGAGATAAGTTCTGTTTAGTGTTTTCCCTTGTAGTCAGGTTGACTATTTGTGGTATGCATTAGGTTTTATTTCAGGGATGATACAATTTGTGAAACATGACACTTCTGTTGTTTACATTCGTGTCTATTCAGATGTTTCTCGTGTTTGTGGTCGAAGGCATGTTCACTTGTTTGTCGTGTAGCGCATTCGCACTTTTACTGTTCCATTCAACTCCTGTCTTTTCTTTTTTCGTTGTTTTTTTTTGTATTCCCCTTCTCACTTACCCCTTCCGTCCCCCCCTTATGCATTTCCTTACGAGCGTCTCGTTTTAAGGGAGCTGACTTGTCTGGCAGTGTCATATTTTTTTGTCAGAAGGCCTTCTTCTGGCTTACACTTCTCTCCCCACAACCAGTTCGTAGGCGTTTTGCTCTATTTAGGCGTGGAGGGCTTGCACTGATGGCGACCGATATTCAGCCGGCTGTCTTTTGCTTAAGTCTATGCGCAGTCGGTAGGACTGTTTAAATTCTTTCTGAACCAAGTCAAGCTCCTCTCTAATTGCTGAGTCAGGGTTTGGACCTCAGCTCTGGCTGAATGCAGCTGGCCTTGTAAGGCCTTAGATGTGGTGTCTCTCTCATTCAGTTCCACATATGCTGTTTTTAACAGTGACATTGTGTGAAACAGTTCTCTTTTCAAGTCCTGTGTGATGGCTTTTCCAGCGGCGCCTGGTGTTTAGCAGCTGTTAGAGCCTCTATGAAGACTGGTGATTTCCTTCTGTCGAACCATTCTGTGAGGTTCTTTGCATCCATCCTGTGCTTTCTCTCATTGAGCAGGTGTCAGTTCTCTGCAGAATTCTGTGACTTGCAGTTTCAGCTCATATACCTCCTGTCTGAGGCCCTTGAGGGTGTGGGCCGAGGAGAGGATGATGCTGGTCAAGTGTTCGCTTATGTCGCAGTCTCGCTGTTCCTTTCTTTGTCATTGCAGGTTGTTGGCTGCTTTGAGCTGAATGATGTTCATTACAGTGCTCTACTGAGTGTCCATGTGGTCCTGGTGAGCTGGCAGGGCTGGTTGTCTGTGGAATGTCTGCGACATACTGCCACACTTGTGGGAACACCAGAGAGAGAAAAGGACAAGACAAATGCAAGTACGTACAGAAGTGTTAAGCTATCTCTATGGGGAACGGATGTGTAGGCCGTGTAAGGTATGACTAGCTGGTGTTTTTTCTTTTGAGGCAGCTAGTGAGGTAGGGTGCTTTGTTTTTGTGTTCGTGAACACAAAGGGATAGTTTGAGTAACTTTGTTGAGGGGCCCTGTTAATCAGGGGTCAGCTGATGACCGGGCTATTCTACTGATGGTTCACGGGTTTGGTCACAATGACGAAACTGAAATAAAATAAGATGCACTCAAAAAAAAAAAAAAAAGGGAACATTTTTTACCTATTTTAGTTTTTTTTCTAAAAAATATGGCTAAGCAGGTTTCACTTTTGTGTGATGCTGCAATAGACTTCATAAACCTAAGGTTAGGCTGTTAGCTAAACTAGCAGGGACCCACCAAATACCTCGTCAAAAGAAAAAGAAACAGTGGGAATTGTTTCTAGTTTTATGTTAGCCTACATTGTGGTGCAATGGTAGCTGCCCTTCAACGTATTATGCCTGGCACTGAGGCTTGAGGAGAAGTAGAGAGGAAACAGGGAGTATGCTACTAATAACCTGTATAACTCATTAAGAAAACAACAGTTGCTAGAACTACTGTAATCCTAACCAAAAACGACGATGGTGATGGTAAAATACTAAAAGAAGGTAAAAGTAAAACACAACAAACAAAAAAAAAAAATAAAAAAAAAAAAAGGGGTCCTAAGAGCTGTAGGAAATTAAAGGGGGAAAGTAAATAAACAAAATAAAAATAAAAAAATAAAAATGGAATAAAAATAAAAAAAATAAATAAAAATTTGATTTAATAAAATCTCAAATTTAATAAAAATCAATCTAGCTGAATTGGTACATTTGTGCTAAAAAAATGTAAAAAAATGCAATAAAATTAAAAAGAGGTAGATTATAGAATAAAAGTCAAAACAAAATTAACACAATAACCACAAGTAACACCCAGATGTGGGGGTAGGGACCACAGGGACCTGTGATGGCATTAACAGGAAGTGACACCAGGGGTGACGGAGAGAGAGAGGGAGAGAGATGTGTGGTTAGAAAGTTACACTTTACATGCCTATTTAAGTGTTAGTCAGATGCTAACAGCTGGCAGTTGAAGTAAAGGGCTTAGCTTATGAGTTAGCGTTAGTTACACGCAATTCCTTGTTTACGCACGGGTCTGTGAAGTGGATGCTGTTGTCAGATTAACCGGAAGAGTCTGCTCACACTTCGGGGTCACGTGTTGCTAGGAGACCAACGCAAGCTCACAACAGGTGCAGGTGGAACAGACTTGCACTGCTGTGAGCATGCACGGGAAAATCATGCATGTCCCATACAAATTCATTAATTAATCAAAACAGCACATTCACTTCACAGGCAATGGTGGATTCGTAGTTAGCTACGCTAGATTAACACCATTAATTTTACGTAAATTTTTCACATGAGCGAGTCAAAATGAAATTCAATGATACGTAACACATAATAAGGCTTTAAATTAATGAAATGAGGAGTATCGTTCAGATCACCTACACAGTGCTGAAAAAAGGGGATTTCTTCGCCCAAAAATCAGACCGATTTATTCTGGTACAATTTATATGAGCTGCTAATCCCGAGACTTCGTCGTCAGAAAATAGACTTGTGCCCTACTAACACAGAAATTAGGATTTCTACGCTAAAATCAGGTTAGTTTCTTATCATACAATTTAAACACATTATAGCACTGAAAACTTCATACCTGTCGGAAGGCACCTTCAAGCTATAGTTTTATCTGATTTTGATCAGAAACTGGTGCGCGCATGTATAGGAGTTACGTAAATGTTTCACATGAGCTGGTCAAAATGAATACAATGATACGTAACATGTTAAGGCCTTAGATCAGTGAAATGAGGAGCATCGATCAGATCACCTACACAGTACTGAAGAAAGGGATTTCTTCGCCCAAAATCAGACCGATTTATTCTGGTACCATTTATATGAGCTGCTAATCCCGAGATTTCGTCGTCAGAAAATAGACTTGTGCTCTACAAACACAGAAATTAGGATTTCTTCGCTAAATCAGGTTAGTTTCTTATCGTACGATTTTAACACATTATAGCACTGAAAAAACTTCTTACTGCTCGCAGGAGGCGCATTCAAACTATAATTTTATCGGGTTTTGATCAGGAACTGGTATGCGCAAGGAGAAGAAGTTACTAAAACTTATGAAACAGAAACATAAGATTGATTATTGGGTCTGCTTGCAAGCAATGTTTAAAACGACTCCACCGTTCTAAATTACTGCTCGTACTGCCTAAAGTAGGAAACTATTGTTTCCCCAGCAATGTGAATGCCGGGATTTTTCTGGCTAGCTTGTCAAAGTTTCTGGGGGTCACATCATGCGCTGCTGCGGGGATGCTTGGAAGTATTAAAGTTCTGTTCTGTCAGTTGTTAAGCAGAAAATGTTGGCTCCCCCCTTCGTAGCTTGGCGCACCTGAGGGAGTTTGCACTGCTGAATGAGGATGCAGGAGTAGGGTGTCTCCCACTGTGTTTCCTTTTGCAGCCTATAAGAGTACCTGAGTTCTCTTTGGACCTTGTCAAGTTTGTCTTGAGTGTTGTTCTGCTGCTGGATCAGAGTCTCAATTCTGTCAACTTTGTCTAAGAGCTCAGAATTTTCTGCTTTAATAGTAATTTTGTGTGGGTGTTTCCTTTCCAGGTCCTTTCTGGCTACCTTTTCCAGGTGCTCTTGCTGTTCAGCAGCTGTCAGAGCCTTTTTAAAACTATTGATTTCCTTCTGTAACTCCATTTTGCTGGGGTCCTTGTGGGCTACCGCTTTGATCTGTTGCTTGAGATCATTTACCTCCTGTTTCAGAACCATGAGGTTGTGGGCCAGGAAGATGATAACCTTGGTGAGCTTTTTGTAGCCACACACTATCGCCGAGTCCTGAGTTCTGGGGCCACACCCCTCTACGCGTCCAAGACGGCTTCTCGGTCAGTAGGTGGTAGGCGGGCCTGGTAAGGTGCTGTGTACTCACGACGCCTTGGCCAGCCCTTTGTTCGGCAATTCGGGCAGTTAGTCTGAGCCTCGCAAAACGGTTTGAAACACTGGGTGTTAGAGTAGGGTAGAGGACTACTACAAGACAAAACAGAGTGTGAATGCTTAAATTAGTTTGGGTCAGCAATGTTTTTTGCCTGAAACGGCGTAAACCGGATTTGCTTGATGACTTACGACTAATGTCAACGGATTGTTAAATTATCACTCAGAATTTGTGGACGGTTCCCCAACAAGGCTAAGCGTCTGAGGTATGAAGGAGGAGAAAGGGAGGAAAAGCAGAGGAAAAGGAAGCCATTCATTAGATTATGCTTATTAGTATTATTATTTTTTTTTTTTTTTTTAAAATAAACAAATCAAAAATAGAAAATGTCTCTGGTTCATTTTGAGGTTCAGAGAGAACATCAAGGGGGCATAACATGTAACTGGATTTAAAATTAGCTGACTTCTATTAATAAAACAGGGTAATCAATCTGATATTAGGAACAAATAGCAGCACTAGTCATTAGTGTGTTACTAAAAGCACCCAACACCTTAATGAGTCTTTCCTCGATAGACAGTTAAGATTTAATTAAATTTAGATTTAATTAATTAGTAACTAAGCGATAGCATTCAGGAAGGATACATCTAGGATAGTTAAATTCGCTGAGATGAATTAAAGATTGGTAAATATAGAAAAAGAAGGAAGAGAAAGGGAAAAATCAGAAACCAGGGACTAGGTTAAATTCAAATTACTTCACACTACATACACACATGCTGTATTTAAAAGCAAAGTAAAGGGTGCTAACCCCTAATTGTCAAAGCTATTTGGTAGCTTAGCCTAAAATAAAACTATGCTAAGTCGTGTTAGCTTAGATGCTTAAGGTGGTTTGTTTACAACATGTGCTATGTGAAGTTAGCGCTTCCTGTGACAAGTTGTTGTCACGGTAACCAAAGCATGCCAGTGTAATTAACGCAGTTTAACGTCTGTCTATGTTAAACAGTCATAGTATTAGAACGTGGTGCTTTCAGCCTTCAATACTTGTTGCATTACCTAAGCATTTCGGTGAGTGATTCTCTAATGCAACAATAAACTTCTTGCACTTGTTTAAAGAATTACAAAACGGGTTTACTGTAAGATAAAACCGGTTTAAACATATATGTAGGTATGTTTGCCTCACATATGAGTACTAAAATACAGTATTACACCTTTAAATTCACTCAGCGAGTGAAACACAGTAATGACCACCAAGTTGCTAGGCTTGTATATATACAGTCAAAGGGTAGATGAATTGCTTCAATCTAATTATAAACTATAAGGCCTTTATGCTGTCGAAAGGGGAGCAGCGCTCACATCTACCGTGATATAACTGTACTGAGATTTCTTCTTAAAAGAAACAATTTAAACAATACTGCAATTTGTGATTTCTTCACTAAAGCATATTAAATTATGGTACAGTTTGGACATGCCGCAGAGCTGAGATTCAGACTTACGCTTTGACAAGACAGATTTATGCTTTAATACTGAAAATAGGGTTTCTTTGCTAAAATCAGATTAAACTTACACCGATACCATTAAGCATGAAATACATAAAGACCCTCACAATTATAATAGCAGTACCAATTCAAACCCCAACTTTATCTGCATCTAAACAAGCCAGCAAACAGGGACACAACAGGGCATCTGAAGTCACGTCCTATTTTAACCGGGGCTATCAAGCACACACTTTTAAGTTGACAGTGTTTAAATTCATAACTTTCGTTTTATCATGCCCGCTTTCTCTCCACCAAAATCTGTAGCGAATCAACTCATGACAGGAAATATGAATAATTAACAATAACTAGTTATAATTAACCATTCATATTTTAGATCCACTGTAGATAATTAGCTGACCACTCAGGGTCAACTGTCTTGTCAATTCTAAAGAACGTTAATTTCCTGGGTTAAAGGAAATAACTGTCTTACTGTACAATTCTATAAGTTTGTAACGTAAATCTGCCTGATTATTGACTCCGGTTATGAGTAAACAATAAACACGTCAAGTGTGATACAAGTAAGGTTTATTAACTACATAAACACTTAAACTAGTCTAACATACTACATAAAAACATTAAAGATGGTCTAAAACATACACATACACCACACACACACACCTACCGTTGGTTATAGGAAAGGGTTAAAGTTAAATCAGCATAGAAAGGGATTAAAGAAGATTTTATGGAAAACCATTGCATTCAACAGATCTAAGCTTCAGGGATACGTCAAGATTCTGAGTTCAAACACCACCTTTGTAAAAAGGTGCAAATGATAATTAATGTATCAATTAATAAGACTACGTTTGATACTTAGCGAGTCTCGGCGGTATGAAAGAGATTCCTGATGCAAATCTTAAAGCTTACCGTAGATCTTTGCTGAATTCGGGTCGATGAAAGAACCAGTTTGAGTCAGTGTCACATGATGAATGGAAAGGACTAGGCCGAAAAAAAGGCCTGGCACAAATGCTTTGGTACCCTGAAGCGTTTTCTCACATCTTCATATTAGCATCTGACCGAACCACCGACTGAACGGGTCACATGATGTGTCAGCTTTAAGGTCAGAGAAGATACCCGCCTCTCAAGATGGGCTTATCCAATGAGAAAAGCCGGAATCCCAATTGGGCGTTTTGAGATCCCGTGGAGTTTATTACTCTTTGTGTGGAAACATGGAACTTAATATCTGGAACTTGAGTCGAAAATACTAAAAATTCTCAGGACACTAATATATTGCCTAAATACCAACATATAATATACACTCTTGTTTAGATCATCAGAAGGCGAAGTCATAGATACTAAACAAGCTATATGTAATGTTATATGAATGAGTGGTTTATCGTAAACATGAATAAAAATAGTCTATAATACAAAAGATTAAATACAACACAGCAATAATAAACACAATGGCCTGAAGAAAATGTGTGTTCATTCAAAGAAAAGGTTTTCCTATGAATTAATTAGTAGAACAGTCCATTTCTCCTGTGCATTTGTACCCCTTGTTTCTGGAGAAAGCAGAATGAGAGCCGGCTCGCATTCCACAAGGTTGTAAATGTATCGGGTTACCATGAAACCAGGGTCTTGTTCGGCGTCCTGGGGTGTTACAAAGTATTTGTGAAATCTAGCTAACAAAATATATATTGTGTGTTGGAGTGGTCCAGACGCTACATTAATATAACTCCGATTGTAATCATCTGAAAGAAGAAAGGCAAATACATGGATGGCTTGAGGGTGAGTAAATTATCATTTTCATTTTTGGGTGAACCATTCCTTTGAATCCTGTAAATAGTGAGGTGAGGCCTCCATGGATTGGATTACACAAATTATCGTTACACAAATGGATTGAAATCTGGGGAGTTTGGAGGCCAAGGCAACACCTTGAACTCTTGTTCCTCAAACCATTCCTAAACTATTTTTGCAGTGAGGCAGGATGCACAATCGTGCTAAAAGAGGCCACAGCCAACAGGAAACACTATTGCCTTGAAGGGGTGCCTGTGGTCTGCAGCAATCTTTAGGTAGGTGGTGCATGTCAAAGTAACATAAATGCCAGGACCCAAGGTTTCCCAGCAGAAGATCTGGTTTAAAAGATAACATGACTCATCAGACCAGGCAAACTTCATCCATTGCTCCATGGTCCAATTCAGACACTCAGTGGTGGACATGGGTAATCTTGGGAACTCTGTTTGTTCTGACACCTTTCTATCATGGCCAGCATTAAGTTTTCAGTAATTTGAGCTACAATAGCTCTTCTGTGTAATCGGACCAGACTGGGTAGCCTTCGCTCTCCATGTGCATCAGTGAGCCTTGGGTGCTCATGACCCTGTCACAGGTTCACTGGTTGTCCTTTCTTGTCCCATTTTTGGTAGGTACTAACCACTGCATACAGCCCACAAGATTTGTTGTTTTGGAAATGTTCTGACCCAGTCGTTTAGCCATCACTATTTGGCCCTTGTCACTCAGATCTTTTCGCTTGCCCATTTTTTCCTCTGTCCAACACATGAAATTCAAGAACTGGCTGTTCACCTGCTGCCTAATATATCCCACCCCTTGACAGATGCCATTGAAATGATACAATCAATGTTTTTCACTTCACCTTTCAGCGGTTTAATGTTGTGGCTGATCAGTGTATAGCACTCTATTTCAATAATTTAATAGTCGGTTCTTATTTGATATGGTGGGTTGATATTGGTTGGTTCTTTTTTTGAACATTTGATGGTTAAACTGTTTAGCTGTTATATTTGCGTTTGCCTTCCTCTGAACAGAATATTAAAAAAAGGGCTGCACTCTGTCCTAAAATTGCATGTGTCAGATGTGTTCAGCTGACTTCTCAGAAAAGTTAGCAAGCTAGTCTGTTAGTCTGGAACTCAATTTTTCAGTTTCCTATGTTTTTTTTTTTTTTGGCAAATTCGTCTTATATTGCAGACGGGATTTCACATCCGTACCCTGTGTACAGTATATTTGTAGAGACCCATAACACTAACCTTGCAGCAATAAACATAAATCTCACAAGAGTTTAAAAGAATGAGGTTCTAGACATAACCCTATTTTTCCTGCAATGTTTAGTTCCAACTCTAATCAAACAAACTTTAACCAGTCAGTCAAGGTCTTTGAGTTCACATGAAAATGACAGGTGTGTTAGAGCAGGGCTGGAACTACATTCTCTGGGAAGGTGGATTGAACATTTCTGATTTGGAAGAACAAGAGATAATATCATTTATATATTTACCGTACCCCCCCCCCCATATATTTAGTGTATTGGCAGCAAATTCTGTTGTAGCACAAAACCATTTGTCTCCTTCCTACTGATGCATCTCTGATCAATCTGATGGACAGAGTCCTGCTCTGTGTTCACAAATTACATATCTCTGTCTCTGAAATGCACACACATACACAGATTGAACATAGTGGTCATCTAAAAAACAAGATTTTTTGATGATCTGTTGTGTAATTAGTACTTAGTACAAAGAGTTTTTTTTACTTGTTTGTGAAAAAAAATACCAAAGCAATTTCAAATACTAATAATAATGTAGCATCAGACATATTGTTGAGTGGAGTCAGCCTTGACAGCAGTGACAACCTGTTGGGATTTAACATTCGCTCACTGCCATGTTGACAAGTACACAATTATTCATAATCATCATTCATACGAATGGGAGATGTAATAACACTGATTATTCTGGGTGTAGTCCTACCTTAAATTTTAAATAGGTAATTGTCTTTTTGATAGAAGTTTTGCAACACTCGATATGTCAGCTTTAGTTACAGCAAGTTCTTAATAAGTCCTGTCTAACAGTTAAAACAGCCGGTTTGTTTACTTCAAAATGTGCATGTGGACAAGCTGGAAAGTCTAAAAAAATATTATTTATGTATTTCTTTCCTTCTTTTTTTCCCCGATTTTATTCCTTATAAAAAATGTTATTGAAACATAATTTTAACATTTTACCATACAGTTACCATAACATGAATCATTTTAAATATGCTGAATGGAGAGTAAGATTTTGCAGTTGCAGCAAGGGGAAGATTTACCCTGAATAAAATCATGAAAATGAGCTGTGTGAAGATTCTTCAAACATTCTCTTCTTTATGTTCTATGGAAATAACGTGGTTTTGGAACTGAATGAGGTTTAGTAAATAATGAAATGACAAGTTTCCTTTTTGGGTGATCTATTGCTTGAAGAAGTCAAAGGTTTGTCCAGAGATAAAACTTCAATGTAAGATTTATTGCTAGTCTCTGTTGACATACTGTAGACACTGTGAGTGGTCTGTCAAATCTATACAGTTTTGGAAAAGGAACACACATAAAAGCTCACACATAGCTGAGGTGACTTCATCTTTCAAAAGCCTGAATACTTGACTGCTCTCCATTCTCACACATCCAGGCTTGCCCTCCAGCACTCTGGGTAAAAGGCTAAAAATACTGGGCTGTAAGCCATCGCCAGTAGCCCAGGGATTAGTGGAGCTCAGTGTCTCTGGCAGCTCTCCAGTTCCATAGTAGCTTTTGTGTTTCAGATAGAAGCATGTCTCAAAGACTTCTCAGAGGCCAGACATGAAATTTCTGTTTTGTTTCTGTGAGATCTGTCAGTTTTCTTCGCAGTTGCTTGAATTCTTACAGCCCAACATATCTCTGGTCTGCATATTATCGGCTGATAATGAACTCTTAATCCTAATTTGGTACAATATGTTTTGGGCCTCATACAATGACTGCATTACTAAAGTTTCAGGCATAGCCATTAGAAAGTATAAAGTTGATTAATCAATACAGCCATGAACAATAAATCTATTTTAAAGCTTTAGTTTAACTGTTGTGTCTTTGATAATAATTAAGCAATGGCCGCCTGTGAGTGATTGCAGTTTGTACCAAATGTGTACCATTAGTATTTCTTTGAAATGAAGTTTGATACTAATGAATGAATTTCACTTGTAGTGTTAAACACGGCTGTTGCAGAGGGATAAACTGTCATTATAAAATAAGCTATGGATGTGGGTGTTGTTAATATGCCTTGGCAAGTCTTTGCTTGCCTAGTTTCTGTTCCTTAACTTGTCAATAGATGTCAAATTGCTGCAGTAAACAGATTCCTTACACTTAGCTTCAGCTTACAAAGATTGTGTTTGTGTTCATTTAAACAAGCTGAACTCATGCCTCGTCAGGGCTCCCGAGAGAAATGTCTCACAGACCTGTTGAAATCGGTGTTATGTGTTCAGAATTTCCCTTTAGTACTTGGAAATGAAACCTGTAGACTGTATTTTTGGCTCTCTAACCATTTGCATCATATATTTTATTTTGTCAGCTTCTCTGCAGAAGCGTCATTGCACTTGTTTGCTTATTGAGGTTACACTTCCAGTCTGCCTTCTCGTCTGAGCTGTACAAGAAGACATCGCAAGTATATTATAGCCACTATATGAGGATGCAGTTATAATGGAAAGATACACTTTGCTGAGGAATTGAACATTCCTTTTTTCCATTTCCAGAGAACCGTAGTATGCTGGTACGTTGAGGGTGGTCTCTCTGCGAGCCAGGATATTACAGGATCACACAGGCAAGCCACAAGCGTGTCTAATGTCCTAATTGGATTATGCAGTCACGGTTCCTTGACAGCAAATTATTCGAACAACCTGAACCCCTCGTGTTTTCAAGAGATGACAAATAATGTAAGACAGCATTTTGGCATACACCTCATAATTAACTCCACTCGAAAATGTTCAGACGATATCGCCAGGTAGTATGTGACCACGTAGGTCAAGCTCATTCATGAAGCGATCAAGAACTTTGTGGTCATGGCTGAGCACCCCACACATTCGCTTAAAAAATTCCTGGGAAAAGCAGCTGAAGTTACTCTTTTTTTCCCCCTCAGAATCCCCCCATTTTGTCAACCAGATCTCACAACAAGCCTGAAGGTTACAACTTAATAAAAACACAAGTGGACCCCCTTATATTTTTGCATGAAGTCACCTTTAAGCAACTGAATAAACATCGTGTTTTTTCTGTGTCATGATTTCCTTATGAGGCAGCTCAGAATATATTGCATGAACGTTTGGAAATTTAGCTGCATGACAAGAATCATTATCTAGTGCCAAAATACTTCCTCAGCAAAATTACATTAAAGTGATCAGATACCTCCAGTGCTGTCATTAATATCAACATTTGCTGCTCTGTTGATCTATGTTTTCTGGGCTTGTAGTTAATAATAGCCAGCAACTATATTAGGAGACAAAAGTGGCAGATTTAAAGCTATAATCTTCGCTGTAATAACAGATGTGTTTTAAGACCCGAGTCTGTGAGTTTTGTAAATCCATTTATTCCTCTGCCTCTCGTTGAATGTGTAAAAGGAACCCAGAAATTGCACATAATGAGCTACTGCCCTGCCAGTGCTGTCAATTGGTGTGACCAATATGGTCATTAGCTGACAGTCTTTGTCCCCTGTATGTGTTATGAAAGTAACTCTCAGCTCTCCTCGTCACAAACCGCAGAATGCTGGTTAGATGTTCGCCAGCTATGCGGCAGACCCAGCCAGTGTGTTTTATGCTTGCATGCTCTAAAATAAACTGACAAAAGAGGTGCTGCTCCATCGCATGCTGCCTACACCATGTCTAAAACATGAGATATTGGCTAAATACTGGTAAATAAGTATACGTGTTGTTCTTTGTTCTTAGTTTGGTTGCTGATATTTCTGTTATTATTGTCGGTGTTATTATTACTATTATAGTTGTTGATTCTTAGGGTTAGGGATTTGAACAAACCCCCAACTTTGGTGAATGATAAATAAATCTGTCTGTCTAAACAAAGCCATAGAGATTTGGCTGTTTTGTACTTGGGCCACCTAGCAACCCATCAAAATTCAGGTCTTGAAAAGGGCTTGAAACAAACTGGAAACCCTGTTTGGCTTGTGTTTTCCATAGGGAATTAGACACTTGAGAACATTAACCACATCAGAATTCATTCTTGCTATCGAGCTGACAGGACGCACATAAAAAGTGCCCAAAGCACCCCTCATTCGTTTTTCATGAATCAAGGAAAGTTGAAGGTTTGGTGAAGTTCAAGTTTGATGTAGGACCAATAGACAATCCAAACATCAAAGAGCAACCTCTTGGCTTAATAAAACTATTCAAGCTGCAAAGGTTTGCAGTATTATGCATAGATTATGTATTTTCACATTTTGTCTGTCTGTAAAAATGTAGCAATTTTGCAGTCCAGTGTGACTTGCTTCACACACTTTTACATAAAAGTGTAATATTTCATGAATGCACAAAAAGGCTTATCAATCTATAATAACTATTGTCAGTATTGGACCCAAATACTGTGATATGATATTATACGCAATCATTTTTGTTTTGGAAGGGTGCCACTATAAACTAATAACCCTACGGGTCAACCTCTGCAGCTTATCAGCTCATCCAAGTTTGAATTGCCATTACTTGATAAAGAACAGCTGTAATTTCAGGGGGGAAAAAATATACGAAAGAAAAAAAAGTGTACGTTTGGGACCAGAATTTTCTTATACAACTTTGTGCCCAGTGCTTGTTAGTGATGAGTGACGTGCTCTGCTTTTTCAAGTAGAAACACATTGTGTTGTGGTGCTTATGTGGGTGCTGTGAAAGTAAATTAGGCTTTTAACATTTTCCTGTTATAGAAATTAGTCCCATTGGCATTACAATATCCTCCTCCTCAGTACAAAGTTGTATATGTAACCCATTTCACTTAATAACAAACTTCAATAGATGACAAATTGATTTTCTTATGCATGGGATTTCTTTTTCTTTGAACGTGTATTGGCAAAACATACAGCTTGACTCAATGTGTAGAAACCTGTGTGCAAACACTAGGATTAAGGATTGGTGGAACTATCAATATCTTATACCATGGTATGAGAACATTTATATCACAATAACGGTATTGCATATCACAGTAAATGTACTGGAGATAGAGCAATAACGGTCTGTATATTAAATGATTGTCTACTTTTGGATTTGCGACACACCCCTTTCTAAATGGTAAAGACACATCGTATCTGGCCTTTTAACAATTCCTCAGTAACGGTGATTGTATTTGTCTCTCTTGTAGGCTAACAGGTAATGAACCCCTGTCCATTTTGCCACTGAGCTCACAGCCAGACGAAAGGGCGGGCAAGGCGCACTACAAGCTGTGTGATCGACTCAAACTGGAGAAGAAACAGCGCAGAATGTGCAGACGGGACCCTGGCGTGGCTGAGACTCTAATGGAGGCCATCAGCATGAGTGCCTTAGAGTGCCAGTATCAGTTCCGCTTTGAGAGATGGAACTGCACCTTGGAGGGCCGCTACAGGGCTAACATTTTAAAGAGGGGTAAGAAGACTGCGATCTATACAATGCCTACACAATATTGCTGGTTTACTGACTATAAGTTACTTTGCAAGTAAAAGTCAACTTATTCTACTAACCCTAACCATAACCTAATAGTCTAATACTCTGATGAGAGTTAGAAGCCGTTTACAAAACAACGTTTTAAACTAAAAACCTTTTATGTCTTTTGGCCGTTCATTTACATGACAACAGCATTTTGGAAGTCTGAAAATGCCAACCAGGCTCACTGAAAATACGTGCTTGTCGCGACGTTTCTGCAACATTGATATTGCGTACCTTATTGCATATTTTGCCCAGTTTCAACGTGAAAGGTCCAGTGAGTGACGCTAAAACGTGTGTTCAATACGTAACCGTGGCCACATTTTTATTATGTTGATACATGTATTGCGGCATTTTTATAACGTAGCTTCAGGCACGTATTGGAGCAGTTCAGAATTCAAGTGTCTGGGGAGTGTCGCCAAAAAAGATTAATGCCCTATCGTGTTGGAAATACTCCCTACAACAAACCCAACCCTAAACCTATCTGACAGTGTTACCGAAAGCAAAAGTGATATAAAAACACATTCGCTGATGCAACTGTGCTATTTTAACTTCCTTCTACGCAGGTTTGAGCTGTTTTGTTGAACCGTAGTTTCACAGGACTGTACCGGTGAACCTCCGTACCGGAGCGCTTCACATCACGAGTGCAACGCCGTATCGCGTGAGCTACCAAGTAACTACTACATTATAAAACCCTGACATGTGAAGCTGTATATGTGATGCTAATGTTCAAAATAATCCGTTTTCAAATCTCACAGCATGTTAGAATTGTTTTGAAGTCATAACATAATGTTGTGCAGCAATTGTGCGAAAATTAGGCTTTCTTAGGATAAAGGTTTTACTGCCTCTAGTGTTCATTTCAACTGGAAACTGCATCGATTTGTACTGTACGTATAGGTACATTTTCTGAGTTGTGCAGAAATGTATAGGTAGAGGCACGTATTTCCAATGAGCCTGAGTAGGAAAACGCAAACTTTTGAAATAGGGTTGAATGCAAGTTTTTGAAAACAATACCAGTATAGTCTCCGTGTAAACTATAAAAACGTGAATTTGTGAAAACGTTGACGTCATTTCGACAGGTTATTATGTTGTTTATATATAGGTATTCCTTTTATGCGAGTATCTCCATCTACGGGGGGGGGGGGGGGGGTGGCCTGGCATTCTTATCAGCATTGTAGTCTTTTTTCAGATTCATGAGAACTGGGATAGTTTTCGCAAAGTTGTCACCTGAGAAACTTTTCAAAAATGCATAGGAAAAACTTTTCCATTTTATAGTACATTGTTGTCTTGTAAACGTACCCTTAGCTGACAGGTAGTTGCAAAATTACATTAAATAAAATCAAACTGCTTATGACACTTTTTCTTAAAGTTTTTTTTTTTTCAGGTTTCTTTGATGAACAGAAAGTATTGATGGAAAAACAGAAATATCTTGTAACATCAATAAAATTCCCTTTACTTTGTTATTTTTGATTAATTTAATGTGTCCTTGCTGAACAAAAGTAAGTGCAAGGGGGGCTTGGAACTGTTACTAGCATTCTCTGTAAAATCACAGGATTGAAGGTCAGGAATGAACTTTTGGCTGCCTCGTAATCTGCATGTTCCTCACAGGCTTCAAGGAGACGGCATTCCTCTATGCCATCTCTTCAGCAGGCCTGACCCACGCCATGGCCAAAGCCTGCAGCGCTGGCCGCATGGAGCGCTGCACCTGTGACGAGGCTCCTGACCTGGAGAACCGCAAAGCTTGGCAGTGGGGAGGCTGTGGAGACAACCTCAAGTACAGCAACAAATTTGTCAAAGACTTCCTGGGTAAGAGGTCCAACAAGGATCTCCGCGCCCGGATAGATATGCACAACAACAATGTAGGGATAAAGGTAGGCTACTAAGATATATTAAAAAGTATGGGGATCATGGGAATCATAAATAATGTGAGAAATGTTGTGTGACAGAAACATGAATGAGAAACATGAAGTTATCTGCATACAGTATACTGTAAAGAAGGTGATTGTATCATTTATCTTTCCTTCTTTCTTTGTTGTGTACTTTTTTTCTCTGTGGTGGTTAAATGTTCAGCTTCATAAATTATTTAGGGTCACTCAAATAGTCTGTAAAGGTCCCATTTAAATCACTTAAATTGGCTATTTAATTCAGTAATTTATAATAAGTGCCCATTAATCAAGGTTAGGTTTCCCTGAGTTTGTCCAAGTCTTCCATTGTTTCTGGTAGGAGAAAGAGCCGAGGTAACATTGAGGCCCTCGTAAGTGTAAAAACAAAAAAAGAAGGAACAGAAAAAGACCCATAACAGAGATCCAAAGTAAACTACAGGTCTGGCACCAATAGATTGTCTCATGTTGTTAGTTTTAGTTGTAGAATGAATATAAATTACAGCAGCGCTCAGCAGACTTGCCCTCTTTGCTCAGTCCATCTCAAGTAGTCGTCCTCAGGCCATTTTGTCTGCGATAAGAGATTTACAGCATTGCAAATTTTGGTCCATCTGCACATGTAAGGAGGTGTATGGGGTTTGGGGTCAAATCCCATATGGAGAACAAACTTGGAATGTGCTAGCCTCGGCATCACCTGCATTTTAAAGCTGACGTTACACATTTTCCTCTCCTTCCATTGTGGTGGATTTGCAGTTTCTGTTGAACTAGTCTACCACTTGTTTAACACAAAATGTCCAGACAGCACCTTTTATATGCTTATCTTAAAGTTCACTTTCTTACAGAAATGTTGAATGGATCAAACACTGTGGTTGGCAGTGCTCTGTACATAACGTGAAATTTAAGTACCTCTGGCAGTTGTTCAAATTTTGAAAGGTCACAGAATCAACTAAACTCACCCATCAACAATGCTTGTACCATCAAACTTTTGCATTTCTTCCCAATTTAAAACATTTCACATTGACACTCATTTCAGAACGTTGATGTCTTTTTTCAAAACTTTAGACACAAAACTCAAAACGGTCACCATTGGTAACACAGGCTGTTCAGTGTTCAATTTTGCATTGTGCATTCACATCTTTAAAGAAAATGAGCACTTTCTGATTCACTGGTTCTACTAATTTATTATGAAATTTCCTAACATAATTTCACCCACACACAAGATAGTAAATAAAAGAGTTTTACTGTGTAGTTATTTGTACAAACATTCACACAAAATATGTGATGCACATTTAATTATGGCACTGCATAAATACATCACTGTAAACACTGTATTCTAGTAGAGATAATACTACAGACAGTGGAATCTTAAAACAAATTCTGCATGAAATATACAGTATTGATTAAATGCAATCAAATCATAACATTGGTTCTTTAAATCATGGCAAAAATGAGTAGCTACGACAAAAAGCAAAAAGCAAAATAAAGGATTGAATGATTGCAATTTATTTTTATTTTAAAAATTTATTTGAATGTGTCCTTATTATAGTGTAATTATACATTTACGTACTGAGGAATATTAATGAACAACATGTACTTAGGGTTTAGAGTTAGGGTTTGGTTTAGGGTTAGTTGCATGAAACTGCACATAATTTACTGTTATTAATTTAGTAAGTAGATGCATTACGGGATCTGTTAACACTTTATTTTACAGTGTCCTTGTTGTACGTTGCATTGACAAGAACACTGTAAAATAAAGTGCTAACAAATCTCGTTATCCTGAAATTTTCCTGATGGAATATTCTTTGTCATTTTCCATAAAACTATGCGTTAAGAGCAATGCAACAGTTATATATCATTTTGAGCAGTTGTTTCGATTGATAGTTAGATCATTGTAATGAAATCTTAGCAACTCATCAACAGTCATCTCAGATGTATTTTGAAATGTTTCAGTTTCTACAATCCTTACGACCCATCTCAGTTCTGAGTTCTTAGGTCAATTTTTCAAAACTCTTCACACTTTGAGCACAACAGCAGTCTATGTGGGCTAAACTGTGGATCATTTATCATTGCTTTTGGCACAAAATGCATTCAATGACTACAGCTTTCAAATTACATGAATTCTTCTCTTACTCAAACACAACCACCACCAAAACTACCTACCTACAGGCCAATTTGCACGTTTATATACTCTTTTCAAAACTGTTGAACTTAAGTTAAAAACCAAACATAATACAGAACTGAATAAGACAGCGATTTGCTACATTTCTAGAATGCTACCATATTGAAACACATTCTACTAAAACAATTAGATGTAGTTGAACACCCAAATAGGTGTTAGACTTTTAATAAATCAATACAAAAAGGGAAAACTTTGTGATGATTTTGTACTGTTGATGTGATGAAATGTGTCCTAGTGATCATAAAACTCGGTAATTGTGTTATTTTGAATAGGTGATTTTAGTTCAGTGAACAAATTAGCTTAGGTTTTTGTGTGATGCATCCAAGCATTTGGAGAAAGGTTGTGAGTTTTGTTGTTAAAAAGGTTCTGACATTAGTGACAATAAGGGTTGTAAAAAACTGTAATGTTTAGTATACATCTATGTGGAGCAAGATGCAATTTCACAAAGGGGCTACACAGTGTGATGCAACATAAACAGGAACAAATGTTGTGTGTCATAGCTAGGTCAGGCCATGCATAGAACTGAATTGGCAATGAAGACATTGGATTTATGGTTTTTCGCTTGTTAAAAACACAATGTGTGTCATTGTTTTGTTTCAAAATTATAACATTTTCCGTTTTGTATATGTATTGTGTAAACTATATGCAACCCACTCTGGTAAACTTAAGAACGACAATTTTTAAATACTGTACTCTATTGCATATATCATTATAAAACCCACATATATCACATTATCATATTTTTAATACTTTTAATATTTTAATACAATATTAAAAACATCAATAAGCCTCCACTTTGCGTCTTGTGACTAACAATTTAAGTTACCACAGCCATCATAATAATTACATATTTGGTCGACCTTTTCTTAAAATCATATATAACTGACATATTTTAAAGCACAGCTTTTTAATGTCAACTGATGCTGCTTTTGATAAAACCAAAATTACGGCAATTAGGTAAGAATGACGATAACGCCCTACTCCTCAATGGCCTGTATTATATCTTCGGTCTTTGGTTGGGAAGGTTAAAAGCAATCAAAATATGTGGGAACATCAAAGTCACTGCCTCAATGTACTTTTGAAATACTTGTTTTGTAAATAGCATTGCCCATCTGTTTAACTGACCTATACAGATTTTTCAATACGAGGGGCAACATAAGGGTTCGGTAAACACCGCACTTACCGTGTCTTTGATGTATCGCAGCTGAGCGCTGTGCTGTGTCTGCTGAGATAATTGGAGAAGTAAATGTTGATGTTTGGTAAAAATCTTGAATGTAATTCCTTTGATGTGTGTAGTCTGACTACTTTTAACATTTGTCCCGCACAGGTGATCAAGGCGGGGGTGGAGACCACCTGTAAGTGTCACGGAGTTTCGGGATCGTGTACCGTGCAAACATGCTGGAGGCAGCTGGCACCCTTCCACGAAATCGGCAAACAGCTCAAGCAGCGTTACGAGACTTCAATCAAATTGGCCAGCCCCTCCAATGAGGCGACTGGGGAGGGGGAGATCTCCCAGACAAGATCCCAGGGGCAGCAGCCCTCTCCAGGCCCTCGAACGGAACTCATTCCCCGCACCTCTGACCTTCTTCATATCGAGGACTCGCCGAGCTTTTGCAGGCCTAGCAAGTATTCGGCAGGCACCATGGCCCGCAAATGCTACAAGGATAAGAACTGTGAGGCCATCTGCTGCGGCAGGGGCCACAACACTCAGAGCCGGGTGGTGACGAGACCGTGTCAGTGCCAGGTGCGCTGGTGCTGCTATGTTGAATGCAAACAGTGCACACAAAGAGAAGAGGTTTACACCTGTAAGGGGTAAAACCGTCACGACCATGCAGAATAACTCTCACCAGTCTGAATGAGTGGAAGGCAAAAAGAGAGAAGTGACAAGTTGTCCTGGTCTCAAAGACATCAAGCTAGTTGAAAGCACTTTTTTGAGAGGTTTTGCAGGGCATTTTTTCTGTTTTCCATGTGGAGCAGCGTGAAAGCTGTATAATATACCAAGCCTAAGGGAATGGTCTACAGCTTTGAGAGACACCTTGGAACTAGATTAAACATTTCACGGTGTAATTCGTCTGCCAAGATATCAATCAGCAGTGAAGTCCTGTCTTGGACAGACAATTGTTTGTCCAGTGATTTGACAGTTTCTGAATAATAGCTTCAAGCCGTACGTGTGAGAGTATGTGTTCGTATGTGACTTAATTCCAACTTGGAGACGGAATTTGCAATGAAAAAATGGTGGCGTCAGATTTATTCTACATGCACATGTATCCTACACCCACACAAGAGTGTGTATGCATATGTACATAGATAAAATTACATTATAATTCTATTATATACACCACTTATCTGAGTATGTTAAATAACCACTAACCACACAAATGTTTTATTGTTTGTGTGCTTGCATTCACTTTGTGTTGTAATTCTCTTCGACAAGGCCCTTAGGAAAGCAATACTTTTTTTGATTTGTGTTCTTCTGTGGATATAATTTATGGAACATCTCAAGGAACAGTCCTTGCATGGAAGGAAAATGCGCTTTTCCTTCCTTTTTGTTTTTTTAAAGTTTGTTTTCTTTTTGCTTGACAGAGGAAATCTTTGCCAGTCTATTTAAGATTTAACTCGTCCTTAAACCAACTCTACAAATGACTGTTCAGGGAACATGTGAAACCACTATGTGCCGTTGGATGGTAAAAAAATCTCAGAGATATCGCAAGGAGCGTTAGTCTCCATGATTTAGGCTTCCACTTGACGACAGATCTGTCCATCCAGCTGCTGATTCATTGCTGTAATCGTTCCAGCAGTTTTTCAGGACAATGATGGTTAAATATGAAATATGCCATGGTTCATGGCCACTTTACATTCGGTCTGTTTCACAGACAGCTGGAGGGAGCAAATAAGAGTTGAGAATAAACATGACAGCAAATGTGAGACACAAATTTGCATTGCAACGAAAAAATAATTTTCGTTGTTTTCCCCTTTTTGCATTGTATTTCTAGGGGGGAATAATTAACCTCAGAGCTAATCTAATACACTTCCCAGCAGATATTGATGTTGGAAAATTACGGTGAACATTTTTTACATTCAAGTGTGGATGATGTACTGCTTGACTGTGGTTCTCTCTTGTCATATTGTTAACTTTTACTCAGAAATTTATGATGAATAACCATGTTAATCAAAAATGACTGTCTCATTGAATCTATTCACGATTGTGGAAAGGCTGGACGTGGCATATTTTTATGACTATATGGACGTAGAAGTCCATATATCTCTATTGTAAAATACAAACACTGAAATTCCATATTTTTGAAAATTATTTAACATAACAGCTTGCATGGAGAATGCGCTGTGTGACCAAATGACAGGATCTAAGTTTCTGATCAGACTTTTAATCATTTAAACGCTCTGTCAGTTTAGTGGCTGCACAAATGTATGACTTTGTATTCAGATCGCCAAACTCTGTTGAGATCCACATCGTGTAAATACAATATACAGAAATTAAGATATGACAAAATATATATGAATTAATTATATATGCTCTTTTATTTTTTTAGTTTAGTGTGAATGAACTACTGAGTGAGAGACCGACAACAAGAAAAATGGCACCATTCACGCACTGAAGCTTGGAAGCTCTTTTATTTATTTATGTATTTTGTAAATAGCTATGGTTATGTTCCTGTGGCATACAGACAAAAGTGAGGCACATGCATACGGCTTTTGGACAGAAGTTTCCAGAATAAAGATGTTTAGACCTGTCTGGCTAAGTAGAGGTACGTTGTTGTTTTAAGTTCAATTTCAAACGCAAACTGTTTTTTTTTTTTTTTTTTTTACTTTTTATGAAGTGCCAAGTTCAGTGCTTTGTAAATAAATGTTAAAATTTTACATAATTATCCTTAATAGATCTCTGTGAAAGTATGCATCATCTGGAAAGCACTGTATTTTATTTACCCTATTTGTGTCAAATCTTTAAATAAGCAAATTTACTTTTCATTTTTGGTCAAATGTTGCAGAAACATCTGATGGATAATTCAATAAGGAAAGTTTTGATGTTGCATTGAAGACATCTACATAAATAGTCAGCACTACAAAAAAACATAAAATTTTTCCTAGTAAAAAAATCTTAAAACAAGACACGTTTACTTTTTTGCAATTTTGTGTTAGATCTAAGACTTTTTGCTTCTCAAGTAAGGATGTTCATATATTTGCCATGAGAAAAACAAAAATGCTGATACTTCACATTAATATTAAGAAAAAAACATTTTCAGTGAAGATTTTGATGCAAATGTTGAATACAAAAACCAAGGGGTGCAGGAAATAATTCTGTCTGAGAAGGGATTCAATTTTTCTTTCATTTAAAGTAACGAGCTGAATTCCAAATAGTTATTTGATGGGGAGACATGCCAATTAAAGAATGCATGGAAACATAAACATAGACTTTAGCATGCTAAATGGAAACCATAATGGCTATGCCGAGTCATGTTGTCTGCCCACAGCAGAAGTGAACAGAAAACAGCAATGACATGCATATAAGACTCAATTCTCCTCAGCTGCCCTTTCACATCTGTCCCGATTCACTAAATATGCTGACACACAAGGTAGATATCACATATAGTTGCATTTTTGGCATGCTGCATGTTCTCAGTAATCAGTAATATTTTTTTTTCATTGACAGAAGGCATTGTGAAAGCATATGTTATAAGTTTCTTTTTGATGTTGTCTTGGTTCCTTATTCTTACTTTCCAATGCAACCTGTATAAATTGTATTTGGTAGGAAAAATGGACACAGAGACAAACTATAACTTATTTTGAAATGTTTTATGAGCATGTGTTAATTGTACATTTTGTAAAGTTCAAGATGATTTTCTATATATTTTCTCTGTCTTGGATTTGGCTTGCTATTGGATATTTGCATTATGGGGTTGAGGTATACGCTTTTTTTTTTCTTTTCTACAACATAATTGCTCCCGATGGTTGAAAGAAAACATTTCCCCCCAAGATAAAGAACAATGCAAACCCTCTAAAATTCAGTTCCACTTCTATGTCTGAAGTGCAACGTTGTCCTTATTTATTATAAGGAAAGTATACCAAAGATTAACAATATTTAGTATGTAAACAACGCAAAACTACAACACCCACAATAAGACTATACATGTCCCAGTTAGCTGTAGCAATCTCATCATTTGCAGCATAAAGGCTGTAAAATATTATATGATTAAATGACAATGTATTATACTATTTTATACTATTTTGTTGATTATATGAAATAAACATAACTAGCAAGTCAGTTGATTGTTTTAGACCTACATTCATTGAGAGTGGATCGCAGATACTTAGCATTGAACAAATGCACAGTAATTTTTTTCCATAAATTCCAATGGCTTGGTCACTATTCTGATTTTTTGTCAGGGTTTGTGCAATGCTGTAACTATTAAAAGGCATTCTTTTTCTTTTAAGGGCAGAGTTTTTGTCAGTAGTTTGTCTTTGTCCACTTTTTCTTGTCTTATGGGAAACTATTTTCCTCTAAATTATTTTCCTCTACCTCATGTGTATAGCTTGTAGGTATAAACTGATCATGAATGACTGGTAAGAATGTATTTAAGTTATTTAACATCTTTGTATAACAAAGGCAAGAAAATCTGAAAATAAAAGAGTTTTTAAAAGAATGTTGAGATTTTGTGTTTCTGATTTTACAGGAGTTTAGATGTGGGTATTTCATTTATCTGAAAATTGGTGATCAGAAATGACTCATTTATCTTGGTGAAATCAACTTTAAAATAAAGAAATATGACCAAATGTAAAAAAGAAGAAGAAAACAAAATCTGATCAGCATTACTAAAGATAATCCTCTCTGCCGGTTAGTTAAAAACCCCTTTGGGTTCTGTTGGATTTCATTCAGCTATATTATATTTTCATTATTAAAAAAGTAACCTATGCTGGCAGGTTAACATGTAATATGATATTACAAACCTTCTGGTCTTTTACTGACCCCCTTTCCTCTGAAATTTGGGAAAGCTACACAATCAAGTGTAAAGACGTCATCAAGGAACTGGGAACATGAAACTGATCAACATGGTGTGTTGCATGTCTTTATCCTATTTTGGGGGAACAGAGATTAATTACAGGCAGGAAACAGCTGTCTCAAGGTGCTTTTTTCAATGACAGATTTCTGTAAAGACTTTATATTTAATGGCTTTCATATCTGTAGCAAAGTTCACAACCTTGGTTCAGTTAAAGCCATCCGTTTCAAAGTCCTGCTGGAATAGCATCTTCCAATGTCCGGTTGAAATCGGGGATGGGATTGAGACTGTTGCCACCAGAGATGTAATTAGTGAGAATTGGTGAGCTGAGAGGAAGATGTACATCTGGGCAGATGGATAGGACATGGGGGGAAAAATATGAAGTATACAATTTCATTATTTGTAACATAATTTTGACATGTCTTGGTACCAAATCCTACAATGATTTGTAAAATATAAAACAGCAGAAAAGCATTTATATGCACCTCTCTGCTTACACGTTTTTTTTGCAAACCTGTTCCATATCATGCTGACATGACTCAAGAATCTCTAATTATGTTGAATCAGAAGTCAAAGAACTTTGCCAGATTATGATACTAACTCCCCACTGAGGATCTTTTGTTCGGTCAACAGCCTCAAGTTCTTCACCAGCTGTGTAAAGCCTTATAGTGAGAGAGCTCTGAGTTTCCCAATAACACTCATGTGCTAAGAACATAAGAAAATTGCTAATAAATGTGACTTGGTATCAGAAAATCTACTTTAGCAATTCACATGATTATTAATAGCTCACCCTTGGGCTTCCCCAACTAAAGATTTATCTAGTTGACTAATAGTCATTAATTTAAGCCATTATTTAACTAATTGCACGTTCATTGTTCATATTAATTTAATTGCTTGAATATGTACTGGGGGGGGGGGGGGGTGTTCAGTGGTGGACGAAGTACACAAATCAAGTACTTGAGTAAAAGTACAGATACATATAATAAAATATTACTCCAGTAAAAGTACTCCTTTTTCCATTTTACTCGAGTGAAAGTACAAAAGTAAGTAAAAAAGTACTGATAGATAGATTTATTTTGCAATTTTACATAGGCTACTTTATTTAATTTATTTTTTATAATCCTACTGCTGAAAATACCTGGGATTTTCCCAAAAATAACCACTATATGGAGTCAAGATATATTTGTGTTGTTGATATGGACTACGTTGACGAGAGTGATGTAGTAATGTTCACTGTGAAGCTTACACTGCAATGTACCTGAGAGAAAACAGATGTGACCATCTGATTTTCACCAGTAAGAAAAAAGTGTTTTAAAGCTTGTTGTTTTGCAGAACATCACAGTTATATATGACATGAGAACAAGGCCTGAAGTTAGGAAGAACATTTTAAGGAAAATATAATGATATTTTCAGAATTATTTTTTTTTCTCAAACCTCGTCTGCGGTGTAAAAACACCCCTGGCCAAATGTCCCCAGAAGGCATCACTTCCCACTTTGATAATTACTGTAGTTACCATGTTCTGAACATCACATCCTTTCTTTTTCCCTCAGATGTAATTTATCTTGGTGGTTGAATAAACATATTTGGACTTTATATCTAAAAATTACCTCAACTTAGCACCAGCAAGCTTGTTAGCTAGACAGTTAGCATCAGCTAACAATATTTACTTATTTTCAGTATGGTTATGAATAAACATTCATATCTGTCTACTCGGCTAGTTAATCCAAACAATATAAACATGTATACTGTTGATAAACAATATAAAAACAGACGTCACATAGGGCTAAATGCGTAGCATTTTAGTAAAACTGTTAACGTTACAGCAGCGGGGAAGATGAACGTTATTTTATTTAATCTGTGTTATTTTAAAGTTTCCTTTTTTGAGCTTAAACATAGAGACTCTGATGCTGATGTGTCTGCATCAAGCATTTCTGTGGGCTTAAACAGATCACCCTTTACCGCAGATTTTGTTCACAAACAATTGACAGGTTTGACCTAAATATGATTTTCAGTTACAATAATTAATCCTAAAATTCGACATTAGTAACTTACTTTTAGCAGCATCAGTCGCGCGCGCGGTTCTTACTTTCATTTGAATCAGTGAGTTGTCGACTCGAGAACAGCTGCAATAGGTTCATTCTAATTCGTGAATGAATCGTTTGTGCGATTTGCGAACTGATTTAAAAGGTTAATTGAAAAGAATCAGTTTGTTCTTGAATCAGACACTGCTTCTGCGTGTCGGAGCACGTGATATATCATAAGAAGTAACGATATGTTTTATAAAATATAGTGAAGTAAAAGTACGATCTTATGCTTTGGAATGTATAGTGAAGTAAAAGTAAAAGTTACTCAAAATAAAACGACTCCAGTAAAGTACAGATACTTGAAAAATGTACTTAAGTACAGTAACGAATTAAAACTACTCCGTTACTGTCCACCCCCTGTGGGGGGGGGGAAGCTTTAATATATAGCCTATTCATTTTACGCGCACATCTAAAAGCTTGCAAAAGTAATGCCATGCATGTATCGAAAAAATAGCAAGAGGATATTTTATTTATTTATTACTATATATAATAAGCAGTGTTTCTGAGTGGATGTAGCTAGACGTTGACAATGCTGACTCTCCATCTTTCAGAGAGAAATGCACCTTTAATATGGATTACATAATGAGAGAGATTCTGCCAACTTCAGAAAAGGTAAAAAAGGGACAACTGTGATTCTTTATAGGAAAACAAGGGACAGCATAAGGGACGCTTAAAATATTTGTACTGTAGTATATGTAATTTCCATGCCTCCAGTATGTGTATAAAAGGTGCATTCTCAGAAATAATAACAACTGTTTTACTGAACTAATTTGCACAATATTCTAAAAAGAAATTTAATGTCATACAAAAAAACATAACATTTCATAACGTGCCACAACGTGTCACACATTACACACAAACCATCGGCTTGAGTAAATTGTATCATTATAGAATTGTGACTGCATTAGAGGTAGGTGGATATACCATAAAATTACATACATACACTCTAAAAACTGCTGGGTTAAAAACAACCCAATTTGGGTTATTTTGGCAGCCCAGCGCTGGGTCAGAAAGGGATGAACCCGGCGCTGGGTTGTTTTAACCCAGCATGCTGGGTTGCTTTTTTATGGTTTAAAATTACTACACTGCAAGGCTAAAATGAACTAAAATCGAGCTAGACATTAAACCTACAAATCTTGTTCATTTTAAAATTACTTTTACACTCACATAATGACTATCAAAAGGAAAATATTTATTTTAAACAAGAGAAAACAGTCAAAAGTAACATGCATGTAAGAAGAAATGCAGAAAAGTATGGCATTAACAGCTACAGAGTTTATAAATGAAGCATTGAACATTTGTTGAATATAACTTTTAAGACTTTTTTGGTAAATTTTATATATTGTATAAAAATATTATACAAAAACACTATTATACAATAGTTGTACAATTAGTTAATAGTTAAGTTCTTTACAAACTATTCTGGCATGACAGTAAATAAACCACAACATTAACACTGATATTATAACATTTACCAGAAACATATGTGTGAAAGAATGTGAGCATGTGTATGAATGACAGAGTGTAAACTCAATTTCTACTAAACAATAACACAGAACAAGCATTTAACATTTTGATTTTACAAATTATACACTTACAGTTTGTTTCATAGTCCATGAATACAGATCAGGCACCGCTGCCAATTTTCATGATCTCTTTAGCATAATTGATGTAGTCATGAAGAAGCCCCATCAGCACAGCAAAGGCATGTGACATCTTTTACAATATCCAGGGCAGCCTCCTCCTTTAAAACCACTGTTGCATCAGTTTAGGGGAAATGACATTCTCCTCTTTGACCAGCATTCATCTGTAAATATGACATAAGACACTCACTGATGTTATGTTAAAAGCACCTCTTCCGTTCAGTAAAAGAGACTTAAGACTATTTCTGAGGCGAAATCCGCGCCCACGTATTTTTCAATATAAGCTCTTTTCGGAATATTTCCGCCTTCCGTGAAATCTCAAGATACCGGACTTAAACAATGAATGATGACTTTACATTTTTCATCTTTACTTACCATAAACCGTCTCTCATTTGCACTCGCTTCCATCTGAAGACGCTGAGAAAATGGCGGCTTCTCTCACTGGTGTCGTCCGATGTTAACGTGATGTGCGTGCTCTCTTTCACGTCCACGTTCCCAACCCAGCACCGCTCGGTTATAGATCAAGACCAATTTTCAACCCAAATTGGGTTAAAACAACCCAGCGTCCTTACCCAGCGGTCTCAACCCAGCATTTGGGTTGAAAAAACAACCCAGCATTTTTTAGAGTGTACATGGCATAAAATTTGAAAGCATAACAACTGAATGTCTAGGAAACGTCAGGTAGAAATCACATTCCGCGGGGGGCCCCCCTGGACAGCGGGGCCCCACGCAATTGCATAGGTTGCATGGTGCCTAAACATGCTACTGGCTGGATGTTGGGCTCATGAACAATAATCACATTCTTTGCATTTGCCCAAACTGATTTGGTGAAATTAAATGCCGACGATGAAGAGAATTGCCTTTAAAGCAAGTCCCACTCACTGTGAAGCGGGAGCGACCAGCTGGAAGAGGATTCCGCTTGGTCTTAAAGCCTTCCTCGAATGGCTATGTTCACAAATAAAACAATTTGTCCAAAAAGAATGTTTAATCATCAATTTAGAGTTTGTTATTCTTATGGTCTAGGTGGTCATATGGCGTATGCCTGCGGATACGGGACAAACTGTGTTCTGTATATATTTCATACGGAACGCTTCTTTGATGAGACTAATACGGGACAATTCCGTATTATACAACCTTTAACAATCTGTCTGTCACGGACACAGACCATTCTTTTATTAACCACTGATAAAATTTTAGCTGACTTAGCTTAACATGTAGTTAACTATTGGGGGGTAGCCCTACAATTAAAGCACATATCAGAGCAGTTCTCCATTCACATATTCTATTGGCTACCTCTCTATTGCATGGATGCAAGCTACTCTTCACACCTGCCTCTGTTAGTCGAGGCAACAGAACCAACCCAAACAGAGTGTTTTAGTTGTTAATAAAGTCTTTTATCATTATTATTTGACAGACTATTGAATAGCTATAACTGTATGCAGACTTTGAGCCTCACTATGTTTTTTCAATAACATCTTGTGGTGGTGGTTTAAATCTAATGGTGTATGTCACAGAATATTCAGTTTTCACATGGTTAATTTTTGTTAGATCATCAAAGAAACCCTGGGATATATCTGACATATGTTAGAGAATGACAAGCATTGGAATGGCATTGTATTAGCATTTCCTCCCTTGGGCTGCTCTCACCTCGCTCTGTATGACCCTTTTTCCCAGCATGCATCACCCCTCCTAGCTTCCTGTCCTGTGCCAGGCTCTAACGCCAGCCGTAACTGTGTGGTGTACTGTAATCCTGCAACGTTTTGACAGCTGTTACCATTGAGGAAGTGGGTGCAACTAGAGCAAAGGCTGTAGAAAAAATACCAACCAGACAGACACACACACAAAATCAATCTGTTTCCTACGTTCTCATCGTTTTGTCTGCGAAGTCCCACAACAGGGTTGATGTGGTCAAGAAGGGTGGGAAAGTGAGATAATCTGTCAGTTAAAACGTCCTTCTGTGCTGAAAACAACAAGTACGTAGCAGTCCCCTCACTAGTCTCCCATAGAGCAGAAGTGTGTAGTTGCCCATTCCACAGAAGCTTTGTGCTGAGGCATGTTTCATTCTGCCTGAGGTTGGATGTGAAATCAAGGGCTACGAGGTGAAGAAGCCACAGAAATGGAAGAGTTTGCACTGCATGTTGAACAATGTTTACACAGGTAGTGCTTTAGGCAACTTCGAGGGATTGTGGAGAGAGCATCAGATCAGTCAAGCTATTACAGTTACAACCACCAAATATATAAGATCTATATTTTACTCCCTCTGAGGAAAAGTTCATGATGTGCACACGTGTTTATGAAACTGGCTCATAGTGTATATGGCATGATGCAACGTTTTTTAATTTATGAGCAAGTAAGGACAGCGGTAAAGTAAATGAACAATACTTTGATGTTTTGCTCTACAATGTAAATTATACACACTGTTAACGAAAATGTGAATTTTGAAGTTTGATATTAAAAATGTATGTTTGTAATAAGTAACCACATAACAACTTTTGGGTTGCTGGATGCTGTAGAGCCAAACATCCAAGTATCGCCAAGTTATGTTTACTACAGACCTTATTATTTTACTCATGAATTTAATAACCTCATTATAAAAATCCATAGGAAAATCTTGAGGGAACCCATGGTTAAATTTACATATGAAGTCTGTATGTACATTTGTCATATGAAGTAAAAACCTAAATAAAACATATTAGAAATTGGAACAATTTCATATATTATCATGTATATGTAACACAAACAAATGTGTATGCTTATTTATGTGTAATACATTTTTGGACAAAATCTGTCAATATATGTTGATATTATATAAGTAAGTAAAATATTGACTTTTGTTGGGTTTATGTTTTTGGTGTGTTTGCCTTTATTGCCTTAGGACAGTATAAACAGAGAGGAAGCGAAGTGGTGGAGATGAGGGGATGGGATCGGGAAAGGTCCTCAAATTGGGACTCAAACTCAGGTCGCCAGAAGTGCAACCGTGCTACATCTCAGAGCGCATATATTTCTGTATGGGTAAACAGGGGTAAAGAAACTGAACTCAAAAGAACCAAAACACAGATATGTGACATACTGTATGTCTGGTCTACAGAATGGCAAATATAAAACAGCGTTAAATAATATCTCAGTGCTAAAGCTGTCACTGCATCCTAACCAGCCACAAAATTTCCAATGACAAATATTTTGTCTGTGCACCATTTTAAATCATATTTAATAATTAAAAAATGTGATGAAGTTATTCATAAATTCTGACAGGTAATTACATTCAGGAAAAAGACAATCATGATAAATGAACAAAATAATCTATTAATAATACATTTATTAGGGTTAAGGTGAAGGTGGTGATCTCTAATTCAGGCTAAGATGTTTGAAAGGCAGGCAGAGATATAAGCTTAGATTAAGTTGTCAGACTGAAATGACAGGTAGTCGAGCAAAGGAATACAAGCATGGTATTCTGTTAAAGATAAGTAGAGATTTAATTGAAAACAACTCAAATAGTTTTTGAAATGGGTGGAAGAAGTGAGACAGGTTTCCTTTAGCACAAGATTGTGATAAATAAATAAATCCATCTATAAATAATACACAAAGCATGTGTTTTTTGCATTGACGCACAAACTTGCACAGCTATGGAAAAAAACTTTGAGAGACCATAGCTGGATTTCAAATAAAATGAGACAAACATGAAGTGGATTTGTCCTTTGGGCCTCAGGTTCTGGCAGATCTTACATGCTTGCGTTTGCTGTGGGTGAATCAGTCACTTTGCCAGCAGAGGTGCAGGGTTAGCAACATTTTAATCTAAAAGGAAGTTCCATCTAGTACTCCTAATCTCAGAAGTACAGTGGTAAAAGTCTAAATAGAAATTTGTGTAGAACTGTATGTGCTGCACATTTCATTAATTACCAGTGTGTAATATTTTATTTTTTGAAATCGAAAATATACTTAGCTCAGTTCCCTACATTTCCCTTGATGTCATTCACTAACCTTGTAATTCACAAATTTTGGTTAAAAACTATGAATTTTTAATGCTGCAATAACGGTTCATCAATACATTTGCATGCAGACATGTAGAATGCGTTAAGCGTAGAATGCGTTGGTGTGCAACCCCTTGAAGTCTAGAGACCCAGAGATGCCTAGAGACTCTCTAACCCAGCCCAGCAATGTTATATCAACAAGAAAATTGGGCCAAACACAGATTCCTGTAGCACCCCCTACCAGAAATGAAGGTGGATTGGTTGTCATCTGTAGGTTATTCTGTGAAAGACATGCAAACATGATATGCTGCAATAACGGGTTATCAATAAATTTGCATGCATTATTTTTTTTCTAAACTTGGGACAAAATTTAGAACCCCTTGTATGCCGAAATCACTCCTGGTGGCCTTAGACATGTGAAATGCATTAAGCGTAGAATGCGTTGGTGTGCAACCCCTTTAAGTCACTTAAGAATTTGGACTTGGACTATAATTTGTTATAGCTTGATCCAGGATAGGTTGTAGTGAATCTATAATGAAATACCCATGTAACAGACTTGCAGAACATGACAAAATCTGGGCACATGCTTCCTCCTTTATAATCTGGATTTTTCAACTTTGAACTTGGTAGGCTGTTCAGAATTATCAAAATAACCATTGGGATGATGCTTAAAGATGTACAACTGGCAATTTATGCTTAATCAATAGACCAGTCAACTCTGACTTCAGTGAGAAGAATACTTTTATGTCATTTCCAAGTTAACAGCCAACAAAGTCTGGGATTTGAAGATGCAATATCACCAGAAATGGAACACTTTGAGGTTGGAAATGGGCAGTATTAACTTGAGTTTTTCCACTTCCAACTTTGTCTGGTTTCAGCATGAACACATGAGTGGAAACTGACACTATAACAGGTGTCTGTTATTTGTGTTGTAACACTCTGGAATACCTTTACAGAGAGGGCAATGATTTGTTTACATGTCTACAGGTGGCTATCATATGTAAAAAGCTAGACAAGACAAGAAACAGTAAATAGTAAAGAGTAAAGAGTGCTAAAGGAAATATGGTTCTCAAAATGACAGCCATAAATCTCTCATGAACCCATTTCAAAACACAGAGGAAAAATAAGGAAGCTTGGCGTATCTTACTTGGCCAAGGCACAAGAATATATTTAAAAGATAGAGGTCAGTCCCCATAGCTCCTACATTTTCTTCTCAGCCATTATATGTCTCAATGTTTATTCACTTACCGAATTTTTGTGCTCCCATATACATAATAGTGAGTAGCCACTACCACAAAATGAGATTACAGACCACCTAGATCAAAATCATGTGGTGTTTCAAAAACACTCACAACACTTGGGTGGATAATTTGGTATAAAAGAAAAAAGTTATATCAGCTGATATTAAATATGAGCAAAGTAACATTTAAAAAAATATTGTCATTCAATTTTTGGTTAATATGAGCTGCCGAGATTGTGTGGAGTTCTGTCTAAATGGCAGAAAGAGATATGAGCTTATATTGTGAAGTTGTCAGGCTCAAATGACAGGTAGTGTTGTGTATCATGCCAGAAAAAGTTACAGAAAATGCCTAGAGACTCTATAACCCGGCCCAGCAATGTTATATCAACAAGAATATTGGGCCAAACAAAGATCCCTGTGGCACCCCAGGCCAGAAATGAAGGTGGATTGGTTGTCATCTGTAGGTTATTCTGTGAAAGGCATGCAAACATGATAATCTCTTAAAAATCTAGAGAGTTTACTGAAAACAACAGAGACAGGTATGCAGTTTTTGACTGCTGAAGTTTTTGACTTTTTGAGCACAGGGTTACCTAAGCCTGCATAATTATCATGGTATCTCTTTCTTGTTCTGTAAAAATATTCTAAGCTCTACTTCTCTGCCTTGTAGAATGAAAGATGCATGTGGAAGTATACCCTTACAAAAAATAAGTTTATACAGGTGTGCTATTAGTATACTTCTTTTAAACTAAAATAAGATGAAGTCCAGTCCTAGGACTACTGCATAGGCAAGGGCTTTGGAGGAGAGAACAGCAGCCCATAAAATAAAATCCTTCTTGTAAAGTGTAATCTGTAGATTTATCATTCCTAATTGAACTTCTGCTTTACCATTGGCCAAATAGAGTAGACCAAGGGATCAGGGATGGAGATTGTCTTGAAGGCTGTTGTTGAAGGCTGACTACCTGGCTTCAGAGTCATCTAAAAGCCTTTCAGTTTTGGAAAATGTTAACTTAAGGGGGTCACTTTTGACAATGGGAGTGAGGCATTTGTCCAGTCACTGAAGGTGGAGGTAGTGGGAAATAGTGCTGGCACACTGTTCTTATGTAAAGCTGTCTTTTCTTTTTCTTGCATTCTGAATCGGTCCACCAGTTCAGTTTTAGACTCCTTCAATATCGATCCTGCTAATAGTTCAACTGGAGCTATTCCATCATGAAGAGCACCCCAGGAACAAAGGTAGACATAACTTTTTGGAGTTCATCTGAAATCATAATTTTGATTGCTTTAGTCATTTGATCAGTCTCTGCCTTATCCTGTTGTTTGTTTGCTGCTATAAATGTTAGAACCTGTCGTTGATTGTCCTCCATTTTGTCAGCAAGACTGGTAATTTGGCACTTGTGTTGGGAGGAAGTTGCCTTCAGCCCCTGGGTAAGTTTACAAACGGCTTTCCTTTGTTTTTCCAACAATGTATCCCATTTTCTTTGTAATTGTGACGCAAGTTGTTGTCACAGGAGTTAAGAGTACACCAGGCAGGTCCTGCTGTGCCAAAGAAGATGGATAGGAAGATTCAGAAGATGTGCATTGCTACATGTGGTCTGGATCCTGTTCCCAGGTAAGGGTTTACACTGGAGTGCTGCCAGTTAGTACTGAGAAGGCAAACTGCACATGGGTTCCTGGATGGATGGAGCTGGAAAGAGTAGGAGTGTAAGGGAAGGTAGATAGATGCAAGGTGGAGGGTTCAACAGCTCTAAACAATAGATTACTTTGATTATTGTTAATTTTTCAGTTTGTGAATTTGGGGGGGGGGGGGGGGCATTCTGACGGTACTCATTCACTGCAGAGGATTTACTGTTCAGCAAGTGATGGAATGCTAACTTTCTTCAAATCTGTTCCAATGACGATACAAAGTCCTCTACATTTTGGATGGCTTAGTAAATTTTCAGCAAATTAAAATTTTTAAGTGAACTATTCATTTAATGTTAGAACTTGACAGCACATTTCAGCACCAAAGACATTAAATGCTCTTCAGCTGGTGTACGAAAGTCGAGCACACAGCATCATCAAAAAAATTATAAAGAAATAGATAAAGAAAAGAAAAGAAAAAGCAAAGAAAGACTCTTTTTAAAAGAATAGGTCCTTTTTGAGTAAATAGGTTTAATGCCAGATAATCCTCACCCTCTGATGAACAAACAATGGCAAATGTTGATGACTAAAAGTAAAAAAAAAGAAAGAAAAAAAAGAATTTCAGAAAATGTACTTAATTGTGTGTGTCCATGATGCGCTTGGTCCTACAAGATGCATTCATAAACAGTAGACTCATAAAGCACAATAATTCATTTGGATATGATAGCGGTATCACATTCCCAATAGGACTTTTGTAATTTCACATTCCAGTGGTCTCATGGGCTTACTTCCCATCACCCTAATATAAACTGTGAATCAGAGAAAGATAAAGGGCACACTAACAGGCTACATCATGCACAGTTTGGCTCGTAAAGATTCTCCAGCTGTCCAGTGGATTAAGCTTAGTGATTAAAAGATTAAGCCTCATGGCACCGTGGCTGGAGCAGGCGCCTCTGGCTCAGGGATGGGCTGGTACCTTCTCCGTCATCAGGTCAGACATTCTAGACCCTCTGGTCTATTCTACCAAGAATGGACTATTCTGTCTATTGGTATTTTGAGTGAAACGTTGCTTCAGTGATATATTAATGTTCGTTGAATAAGGGATTATTAACAGAGATGAAAATCTGTTAACAACGGTACCTGTTTAACAAAATGTTTCATTGCTATTGCTTTTATTTGTTGGTTGACAGCCTAAGAATAGCATAAGCTAATGCAAATGGGATGTTTATCTTGTTGCCCATAATCTGATGCCAGTAAACCCTATGAGGAAAGAATTTGGCCTTTTCTTGTTAAAACAAATCTCACAAATGAGGTTTAATATTTCTCTACTTGCTTCTAAGTGATGATGTGATGTCATTTAAGATGATAAATGGTAATTGTACAGGCTGATCTGAAAGTCAGTGCTCAGGAAGCACTCTGGGTTCTTTGTATCTCTTTACTCAAATGTTGGTTCAAATGAGGCAACTGGAACCCGAATGACATTTGGGATGACAAACAGAGTGACACACCGATTCTGTGTGTTAGATTAACATGCACGCACACACACCCACACACACACACACACACACAAACCCCAAATGGTTCTGTGCATAAACACCAAAGTGTCATAGCCTTGAATGAAGATTTTTTTGAAAGTCCTGATGAAGCTTACTCATATACGTGCATTATCAGCCAGACCTCACAGAAAAAAACAGGAATTTTATTCAGGTGTCTAATTACATTCTAAATACAGAGAAGTATACTTTCAGTCTACGTTTCATGTACTAATCAAAGATATACCTATAGTTATGCTTGACTCGAATTACTCTGGACAAAAACCCTGATAACCACTTGAATTTTTATTTACTTATCATAAACTGTCTCTCTCTTTCTTAAGAGGCTGGGAAAAAGGTGCCTTCTCATGCTCTTGTTTACTCCTGTCACATGTGCACACAAATGAAGACTCGAAGTCTACACTGTAAAATGATTGTGATTTTAACAGTAAAGACTGTAAAAATGCTACAGTAAAACCCTGTTAACTGATTAGCAGTAAGTTTCCCTACTATATTCAGTGAATAAATGTAATTACATTTAATGTAATTTTACAGTAAAATACTGTTAAAAATACGGTTTTTGGAAGTGAAAAATAAAAAGTCGTTGTATAATTTACAGTGACAAACCGTAAATTGACACTCCCAGAATTCCCTGCATGACACTTCATATTTGATGTTTTTTTTGTTGAAATACCATGTTTCTTCTTAGTTTTTTCTTATCAGTTATGTACACCAGGGTTCAATCTTACATCTAATGTTGTTAAATGAATGTTTATTGTATTATTTCAGTATCATGTGTGTCACCATGTTGGGGTTTAGTATTTGTGTGAATGACACTGTGCAACTTCTATATACAAGTATTGCCCTCCTCAGCTCGTAGAAAAGCTGTTTGTGATGAGCTTTGGTTCATCATGTGACTTTCTCATCACCACCAGTTTTTGGTGGTTATCAGTGCATTACAATGGTTCAAAAGTGATGTTTGTACTTCAATATGTTGTTTTATTAACATTACATCAGTTAATGAAATACGGTATTTAATTGTGAATTTAAGTTAAGTCTGTAAAACCTAAAATGTTGCTACCATATTTTTTACGGTGAAGTTTTCACAGCTGCCGGTATTGTACCGTAAATGTCAGTGTAGTAAACTTGTAGTAATCATTTTTAATAATTTAGCAATAAAATAACATTTAAACATGTTAAAAGTTTTAGTGAACACATTTTTCACAGGTGTCCACTTTAAAGTAAACTTTAACAGGTTACTAATATTAACAACTCATGAATAAACGGTTCAAAGATGTCCACTTTACAGTACATAAAGGTGCTCTTTCACAGGTTACTAAAAAAATATAACTGATGAAAAAATAGTTCACTGGTGCTCATTCTACATTTAGGTCCACAGGTAACTACTATCAGAAATCCGGACATAAACAATTCATTAATAAAATATCACAAATAAACAAACTATAGTCACCCTTTTGCATTTGACAAAGAGAAACCAAAACAATTATGAATTGCTGTGGAAAAACATCATGACCCGAAATCTTTTTACAGAGGACCATAAGACCTTAAGAGTAGCACCTGGTAAGCAACATGGAAAGTCATGAGATATTAAAATAATGTGAAAAAACTATGAAACACCTTTTGATCTTTCTGTAACAGTGTATTTTGCAACATCATTTAATCATGAAACCAACAATCATGAATCTGGCTTCAAATCAGTATATATAAATATACGTATATAAGAGTTAAAATGGCTCACTGTATGGCAGGTAATTTCTTTTAACCACAGTACAAAACAATTTCTGGTTGATTTACACTAAATCTGATATGCATCATGTTCTGTAATACAAGAAGTTAGTAAGAGTAAATATGGATGTAAATACATTAATACTGTATATGTATACATCTATAAATATAAATGCTGAATAAATTGCATAGTGTCTAAAAATTAAAGTTAAACTTTTTAAACTATAAATTACCATAAAATTGCCAAATTGTCTTGTCTGGTAAATAAATAGTTTATTGTTTCTTGTTTGTTTATGTAATGAACACATCACTGCCTGAAATGCCTGCACAGACACATAACAATGCTTCTTCGTGTCTTTGGCGCACTCACTGGTGCAAATGCATGAGATCTGCGGGAATGTGTGAGGTCAGCTTGTGAAATGAGACGGGGCAAATGTTTGGGATGAGCCGAGCTGGCCATAATCCCATCCACAAATGTGAGCTGCTCTTCCTTAGCCAGTTTCCCACCCATTCTAATTTTGTCTGCAGTGTTTACTAACTACACTTAATCCTCAGCGTATCAGGGGGTCTTGTGAAACAGAAAAACACTTGATGGGCAAGTTCCAAGCCCTCAGCAAGTGAAGCTCCTTCAATGTGAAGAACCATTATGGACTGCAGAAGTGTCGATTTAGCTGGAGTTCAGTTATTTGTTGGTTAAATTCTGTCTCCTTCAGATCAGGAGAAACTTGTTCACAAAATCATCACCAGGTGGTGCAAAGGAAAAATGTGCACCATTGCTTGGAAAGACTGGAATTGTGACACTATTGGAAAAGACTGGAATTGTGATTCTAGCTATGCGAGATAACACGAATGCCAAATTAAAATTAAACATTTTCAGGATAACTAGCCAGTTATTTTTAGTTAACGTAATAGGGTTTCAGTTTTAGTTAACAATACTAACAGTGCATACAAGTATGTTTTATTAGTTCATTTGTTTTAGCTAATTTCATTAATCAGTCGTATTTAGTCAGAGTCAGAGTCAGAGTAGCTTCATTGTCATTCCAGCTCTATACAGTGAAACGAGACAGCGTTTCTCCAGGACCAAGGTGCTACATAGACAAAAAAACACAGAACACAGGACTACAAAGAAACTAAACTGGACATAATAAAATGATATTAAATAGGCTAAGTAAAAGTTCAATAAGAACTAACAAGATCCATTGTCCACCTGTTCTTGTGGTGCATTACATTTGTTCTTGGAAGTCAGAAATTCTGAGTTGTAACTGTAGCGCCCCCCCTGAAACTTGGAGGAAACGCAACAGACTTCAAACCCTCCAGACCCTGACTTCAAAATCCAATATAGCTGCACAGTAGTAATACATTGTTTATTAGCACTTCTGTTTATCTGTGTCTTAATAAATACAGTGGTGCAGGGGCGTAGGGGACACGGGGGACACGGGGGACACGGGGGACGTGTCCCCCCAGTTTTGATATCACGTAAATTCGTCCCCCACACTTTTTCGTGCAAGTGTGTTCGCATAGAGGTTTTCAAGAGCCTGTGTGAATAAATATAGATTTAAATTCAAAGAAACAGGATAGTCTGTGCATGACCTGATATTTTATTCGTACCCAGAATAAGACGAGATGAACATCACGGAGCGCTAAACACACTCATGCAGTGTATGTTTCATTCATACACGAAGCCTGAGGGCGCTCTTGCACAGAAAGTGTATGAGGGCAATCCTAATATGGGACAAAGGTCCAGCTATAGCTTTATGAAAAAAAGGTTCATTTTCTGACAAACAGAAACGTTGGCAACATGAATGATTTTAAACATACGATGCGGCACAATATGGTTTATTTGTGTTGGTTCAAGTCTCTCCAGGTAATAAATAAAGTAGGACAATGAGTGCTAATGACATAGACATTTTTACAGTATTGAAACTTATTTGCCTTATTAGTGGAGTTTAAAAAAAGTGTTTGTAGGATATAAGCACACATATTATAGGTATTGTCCAGCAGTTAATCTGTTTCTAAGCCATTAAAAGCTAGAAATTAGAGGAAAAATTAAAGTGCCTATACACTAAGAGGGGGGTTTTTTTCCAAAAGTTTATTGAACAGTAAGTGTCACGAAATTCCGGTCCATGAACCGTGAAGTTGTCATTGACTCTCGACCCAAGTCACCACCCAATACACTTAAACTGCTTGCATAGCACCCGGACACATTTCCAAGTAATGCATTGAAATGATTGCAATCAGCCAGATAGTTGCACACACCTGTTTAACACTGATTGGCACCCGCGTTCATATCACTCCCTCAATATTACACTCACGGTTGATCCCTCCCGCACTCTGGAGTATTGTTTTCGCCATTATCACCTTCCTAGAGAAGGTACCTTACGAGCCCTAGTCGTTCTAGCCTTAGACCTAGGCGTATAGCATTAGCCCTAGTCATTAGCCTTAGCCATTAGCCTTAGCCCTAGTCATTAGCCTTAGCCTTAGCCTTAGCCCTAGTCATTTGCCTTAGCCGTAGCCCTAGTCATTTGCCTTAGCCGTAGCCCTAGCCTTCCGGTTTTCTGATCTTACGCCTGGTCCCTGGATTCACACCGTTTGTATTGGCCCTTTTGATTCTGTCTGCAGATCGTCGACATGTCTAGCACTAGGAAGATTCTTGTGTTTGCCCACACATATACCATGTGTGCCATTCATCTGACCCATGCCGGCTGTATGAACAACGTCTCTGTCTGTTTGTCTAATACAAGCTTGCATGGATTCGCAAGTTCAAGTCTTGTCAGCCCGTACAGAATACTCGGCAACAACAAGGATCAGCGGCTTTTCAGTGGACTCTGGCTGGTATGGACAGTCATGAGCTACTGCATCACTTCGCGCAAGGAGGGTCTTTTCTATTAGCGAGTATGTTACCGGTTCTGTGAACTATTATATTCAGGTACCACTTTATGATGGATGTTATTAAGGATTTTCGTTTTGGACTCTATGAACCCACAAAATCTTGGATGCCAAGGAGCAAATTCAACCATAGTTTAAGGGACTTTATAGATTATGCCTTGTTGACTGCTGGTTCAGCGTTCACGGTGGGTGGAGGAAGGAAGCGACACCATGTCTGTGATTGAGGTGATGGCTGAACCAGAGCAAGCTCTTAAAATGGCGGCAGTTGCGGAGCCTGATCACAATATGGCGGACACAACCGCATCTAGTCAAGCCTCAGTTGTTCTTCCTGAGTCTAGTCTAGCCACCGTTGTTCTTCCTGAGTCTAGTCAAGCCACAGTTGTTCTTCCTGAGTCAAGTCAAGCCACAGCTAATCTTCCTGAGTCAAATCTAGTCACAGTTGTTCTTCCTGAGTCTAGTCAAGCCACAGTTGTTCTTCCTGAGTCTAGTCAGGCCACAACTGATATTCATGAGTCTAGTCAGGCCACAACTGATATTCATGAGTCTAGTCAGGCCACAACTGATATTCATGAGTCTAGTCAAATCACAACTGATAGTTATGAGTTTAGTCAAGTCACAGCTGATAGTTATGAATCTAGTCAAGCCACAGTTGATCATCACGAGTCTAGTCAAGTCACAGTTGATAGTCATGAGTCAAGTCAAGTTACAATTCATTATCATGGGTCAAGTCTAGTCAAAGACGGATCTTCAGCGAGTAGTCAAGTCACCGTTCCTTTGCATAGTCTAGTCAAGTCACAGTTGATCGTCTTGAGTCGAGTCAAGTTACAATTCATTATCATGATCCAGGTCTAGTCACAGCTGTTCTTCCTGAGTTCAGTCAAGTCACAGCTGATCTTCATGAGTCAAGTCAAGTCACGACTGATCTTCATGAGTCAAGTCAAGTAACAGCTGATCGCCAGCAGCCTCGTTACGTCCTCAGATGTTCCGTTCCAGAGCCTCGTCATGTCTCAGCTGTTCGTCCAGAGCCTCGTCACGTCTCAGCTGTTCGTCCAGAGCCTCGTCACGTCTCAGCTGTTCGTCCAGAGCCTCGTCACGTCTCAGCTGTTCGTCCAGAGCTCGTCGTATCAGCTGTTGTCCAGAGCCTCATCACGTCTCAGATGTCGTCCAGAGCCGTCACGTCCAGCTGTCGTCCAGAAGCATCGTCACGTATCAGCGTTCGTCCAGAATTCATGTAAGACTGTCTGTTGCACCAGATGGCGGGGTGGTCCTTCGGTATCCCAGACTGGCTTCCAGCGTGGAGGATCCACCGCTGGTGTCAGCAGTCGCAGCTGGTATCCCCAAACCCACTCTTTTTAGCCCTCCTGTTCCTGAACTCATCCTCTTGTCTGCTGCACTCCCCATATGGGGGGTTGCTTTATGGTGTATCTGGGCCATTACTCCACCGCCGATTTGCTAGAGGCACCAGCTACAACATCTCCAGAGGTAGCGGCTTACGCTGCAGAACCTCCCGATGTAGCGGTGTCAACTGCCGTGCTCCCAGAGGCCATGGTGTCCACTATAGTCTCTTCAGAGGTGGCGGCGCAGGCTGCAGAACCTCCCGAGCTTGGCGACCGTTGTCTCAGTTCCTTGCTGGTGGTGGAGCCCAGCAACGCACTACGACTGTTCTGTTCCGGCCAAGGAGGCCTTCTATGAACTTCCTGCCTGTCCTGTTGCGGCCAAGGAGGCGTCTATGAACTTCCTGCCTGTCCTGTCACGGCCAAGGAGGCCGTCTATGAACTCACTGCCTGTCCTGTTCCGGCCAAGGAGGCCGGCTATGACCTCTCTGCCTGTCCTGTTCCGGCCAAAGAGGCCACCTATGAACTCTCTGCCTGCTCTGTTCCAGCCAAGGAGGCCGCCTATAAACTCTGGTCTATCCTGTCACGGGCAAGGAGGCGGGGACCGCCTATGCCTATGAAACTCTTTTGTCTATCCTGTCAAGGCTAGGAGCTGTTTGCAAACTCCCGCTCGTCGCGTCACGTATGAGGCCGTTTGCGAACTCCCTGCCTCGTCCTGTTACAGCTATGGGAGGCCGTTTGCGAGCTCCGGGCTCGTCCTGCACAGCTATGGAGGGCGTTTGCGAGCTCCTGATAGTCCTGTCACAGCTATAGAGGGGGGGGGGGGGGGGGGGCGCCACGTTTGCGACTCCCTGCTCGTTCTGTCACAGCTATAGAGGCCGTTTGCGAGCTTCCTGCTCGTCCTGTCACAGCTATGGAGGCCATTTGCGAGCTCCCTGCTCGTCCTGTCACAGCTATGGAGGCCGTTTGCGAGCTCCCTGCTCGTACTGTCACAGCTATAGAGGCCGTTTGCGAGATCCCTGCTCGTCCTGTCACAGATATGGAGGCCGTTTGCGAGCTCCCTGCTCGTCCTGTCACAGATATAGAGGCCGTTTGCGAACTCCCTGATCATCCTGTCACAGCTATAGAGGCCGATTACGAGCTCCCTGCTCGTCCTATCGGCTATGGAGGACGTTTGTGAATTTTCTTTGTGGCTTTGGATCTGCCAGGGAGGTTGACCCTGAATTGCTCAGGTCCTTGTCTATCAACCCCATGTTCTGTCTCGTTTCTGTCTATGCTCTCCGTTGTTACAGTCTCGCCATGCTCTACCTGATACGGGGTGGTTTCACCAAGGGGGTTTTCTGCTTCCTTCTGCTCCCGCCGTGGTGGTGGTCTGTCGGGCTCTGGGTGGTCATCGCTCCGACATGAGTGGCCCTCCGCTCAGCCGTGGGGTCCCCTGCTCCGCGTGGTGGTCTACGGTCTGGCTTCGGTTGTCTTCTGCTCTGCCGTGGTGGTCTGCTCTCTGGCCGTGGTGGTCTTCTGCTACGCCGTGGTGGTCTACTGTCTGGCTCAGGTGGTCTTCTGCTCCACCGTGGTGGACTACTGTCTGGCTCTGGGGGTCTTCTGCCCCGCCGTGGTGGTCTACTGTATGGTTCTGGTGGTCCTCTGCTCCGCCGTTGTGGTCTTCTGCCCCGTCGTGGTGGTCTACTTTCTGGTTCTGGTGGTCTTCTGCTCCGTCGTGGGGATTTTCGGTCCCGTCTGCTCTGCTGTGGTGGCCCTCAGCTCCGCCGGTTCTGCCTCAGTCCCTGGTCTCTCCTATCATTGGACCTGGCACTCCGTCCCTCCCCCTGTTCCACCTCCACTCCACCGCCCCCCGGAATCGTAAAGGGTTTTGAGCATCTGGAAGCCGCTCCTTGGGGGGGCTCTGTCACGAATCCAGTCCATGAACTTCTAGTTTCATTGACTCTCGCACTACACACTGTTGCATAGCACCCCGGACTACATTTACCATCATGCATTGCACTGATTGCACTAAGCACGAATTGCACACACCTGTTTACAATGATTGCACCCAGCTGTTTCATATCAATCCCTCACTATTTAACACTCACTCTGAACCCTTCCCTCTGCCGAGTATTGTTTAAGCATTTATCACTCCCCTAGAGATAGCTACCTTACGGATCCCTTGTCATTGCCTTAGCCCTAGTCATCAGCCTTAGCCTTAGCCCTAGTCATTAGCTTTAGCCTTAGACTTAGCCCTAGTCATTTGCCTTAGCCTTAGCCTTTTGCCTTAGCCTTAGCCCTTGTCATTTTGCCTTAGCCCTAGTCATTTGCCTTAGGCTTAGCCTTAGCCCTAGTCATTTGCCTTAGCATTAGCCTTAGCGTCCGGTTTCCCGGTTATTCGCCTGGTTCCTGGATTTCTCCCTCTCGTCTTGCCCTTGTGATTCTGTCTGCCGATCGGTGACCTACGCTGGCCCTAGGACTATTCTTGTGTTTTGCCCAACATATACCTGTTTGACCCTGCCTGTTATGACCACGTCTCTGTCTTCTAAAATAAAGCTCTGCGAATGGACCCGCAAGTCTCACGTCTCGTCAGCCCCGTAACAGTAAGATTGTTCATGTTTTTTAAAGAAATCTCTTCTGTTCACCAAGCCTGCATTTATTTGATCCAAAGTACAGCAAAAACAGTTAACTGTTGAAATATTTTTACCATTTAAAATTACTGCTTTCTATTTGAATATATTTGAAAAATGTAATTTATTCTGCGATTTCAAAGCTGAATTTTTTGCATGATTACTCCAGTCACACCATCCTTCAGTAATAATTCTGATTTGCTGCTCAAAAAACATAATCATAATAATATAACTAAAAAAGGGTTCTTGAGCAGCAAGCAAATCCGCATATTGATGATTCTAAGATCATTGGGAGCACTGAGAAGACTGGGTAATGATACTGAAAATTCAGCTTTATCTAGCAATCATTTTAAATTATATTTTCAAATAGAAAGCAGGTATTTTAAATAGTAAAAATATTTCAAAAATTTACAATTTTTTCTATACTTTGGATCAAATAAATGCAGACTCGGTGAGCAGAAGAGAATTCTTTATAAAACATTAAAAATCTTAACTGTTCAAAAACTGTTGACTGGTAGGTTATATAGATACAGACTGTTATCTGTAATGTTTTATCATATATATAGTATATATATATATTTTTTTTTTTAAATACATTTGTTTATTAAGTTCTATCCCCCTCACTTCTGAAATGAGCTACGCCCCTGCAGATGTGTTGCACAAAGTACTATCCAACTCTGTTTGGGACATGATTTCAGGTGTTATATATGTGTCAAAATACTGATTTTGAATGTGTTTTATGGGCTTGTATTTCTAACTATGAACTTCTGAGGTAAATGGAACGCAAGCACTGTTTCCTGTGTTGATTCATGGTTGCCTTGAACGTCTGAGTATGTTCCGTTAGTCACTTGATCAGATTATTTGTTATTCACTGTTTATGTTTAGCGCATTATCCTTTTGTACTATATTAGCCCTTGATTGCTGTTGGTTAAGTTCAGTATGTTTCTATTGTTCACAAATCTGTCACATTTGGGTTTACCTTAACCTTCTGGATTGTCTTCTTGTTTATTTGAATAAATGCTGCTGCATCTAGATCCTTGCCTCATCTCGTCCCTGTGCTGCACCGTTACTGATTACAACTCCGGGGATTTTGAGTGGAGTGCGGTTGGACCAGGAGAGTCCGGAGTGGACATGGCTGTGATATTAAACGTATTTATTTGATGTTATTTTTGATATATTAGTATTGCATATACAGTAGTAATATATTAGTTATTAATATATTAGTATTATATTTAGCTGTTTGTAATATTCTAATCCACTCTGTTACTATTACATTTTCTCTATTGTTTGTAAAATGGAAAGACGCTATATAAATAAAACGTATTATTATTATTATTATTTTTCGTAGTAGTAGTAATAGTAGTAAGCTAGTAATAGTAAATTTAAATGTGAATAAATTATTACTATATATGTATGCATCTATAAATATAAATGTTGCATGAATTGCATATCATATAAACTGTTCTGAATTTTTTTTTATTGACCTCAGTGGTGATTTTATTCAATAGCCATTAGCACACATTAAACTCCAACACATTGCCATAAAATTGCCAAAATGTCTGTACTTTTATCATTAAGATACCATTCAGCTCTTCGGCCAAGCATGTTGTTGAATTGAGAGATATTACAACAGGATCACTTGGACAAAACAGTGTTCAAATCAGAAGGTCAAAAACGATATAAAATCAACAGTATAAAATAAAAAATAAAAAAAAGACAAATATGCTGTACTATTTTGTTCATTCCAAAGCCTGGACATATTGTATACATTTCTATGTTGTCTCTGAGCATATGAATCATTAAGTGAGACTTAACAGGCAAATGCATAAGATCTGCGAGAATGTGTGAGGCAAACTTGTGAAATGAGACTAGGCAAATGTTTGGGATGATCCACAAATGTGAGCTGCTCTTCCTCAGTTTTTCCCACCCATTCTAGTTTTGTCTGCAGTGTTTACTAACTACACTTAATCCTCATAGTATCAGGGGGTCTTGTGAAACAGAAAATCACTTGATGGGCAAGTTCCAAACCCTCAACAAATGAAGCTCCTACAACATCAAGAACCATTATGGACTGGAGGAATATATTTTCAAATCACTATCATTGCTTACAACTATTTAACCGAAAAATCTTGAATCAATAGTAGAATCACAGAGAGGACTAATCATCTTACATCAAGATTGACAAGCTGGTGAACAAATCTTTACAGTGAGAAGAGGAAATCCTTTGTGTTTTTAAACTACTGAAGTAAAATTTACATTTTACAAGTGGGGGGAGACCTGCCAATTTGTTACCATGAAAATTAAAACAGACACACACAGGCTCAGTACCAGTACCAGTACCCCTCTCTTTCAAAAATCTTACCATCTAGCACAGTTTTAGCATTGGTAGAATATAAATTCGGTAGATTGGGTAAAATATTCCAACACACACATTTCTGTCAAATATAATTTATGCAATATGTCAAACCTTTAACCTATGGGTAAAAAAAATCTACCCCGGCAACAGTTTAAAAGTAGCCCAATTCCACAGGAAAATTGCAGACTCTGCAACCTTGAAGGTATCATTGAATTTGTCAGAATAATAATGAATGTGTCAGCAGTGTTTGGGAATTAATCGGTGATATAAAACCATTAGCAATGAATTGTCATTCACGGAGTATCTTTCTAATGCCATCTATTGAATTATGTTGCATTTCTACCAGGAAAATAAACTGAAATCCACTGGAGAGCAATACATATGTGATGAATATGTTTGTGAACGGCACGGCTCTCTGCCAGATACTGATGAGAGTATATGAGACATTATCGCCAGAGGCCCATAAGGTGCGGTGATCTTCTTATGGCTGTGCATCACAAACTGGAATTCAACGTCACCATCAGCATGATTGTGGTCATGGTCAAACAGTGAGTATTTGCAGTATCTGATACACCACTGCTGAAACATAATCCACACGTCTTGCACGTTACATCTTGTATAGTCAACCTTGAAACGCTCTTAATAAAGAAAGACATTTTCTTACATTGTCTCTCCAGTCAAAACAATGCTTTTTTTATCACAATTTCTGCAATTAAAAAGTGTTCTGCTTCATTAATGGAAAAAACAGTGTGCTCAGCTCTATCCTGATCCAGATTGACAGCTGTCTTTATTCTACTGTCATTACCCGGGCTATGGTATATTGCCCACACATTTGGTGTCTGCACCACAAATGAAAGCAATCCAATGTTGCTTCTAAAAGAGGTATTTAATATTATAATTACGACAGAGACCCGTCTTCGGAGCCCAAACCTCCATACAGTGCTTTAAGAATAGAAGCTTGGCTCATACTGAACTTATGCATTAAACATGAAACCCATATGTTGGGTAGTGAAGACTGCTGTCCCAGGAGGCAGCGGTAGATGGTGTGCTGAGGCTGGGGCTGCATGAGGGGGTTTCTATTGATGCACTGTGGGGGAAAAAAAAAAACAAGGATTGAAGTTGTCAGTTGTGCTATATTTGCATATCTATGGAGTCAGGGGGTTGTTTTTTTATTCAGACTGTGATTTGACTCAAGCACCGACACAAACAAATACAGGTGAATTTATGCTGTGGGTCTTGGCCTGAAATCTGACTGATAACCCTGTTTGGTCAGAATGCACTGGTTATGCGTTATATATGAGTGTTGGAGGTTTTTCTTCTGGATAGCATGGAATAAAAAGAGAATAGAAAAAGATAGAGATGAGATGGTGCTGGAGCCTGGTCAAAAGATGAAGATAATGTATGATCAACAGGGATGTCAACACGTTGTACTAATTAATTCCCTGGTCACTATGGCCTAAATCGAAGAAACAAATTAACTGTGGGACAGTTCTTTCACACGAAGAGCAAAATTACAGAAGAAACAGAAAAAGTTACTGATAATTTTCAGCCAGGACATTATCCCTGAAGTTAACAGACATTTCTTTTAACCCTAAAACACAACACAATACAATGTGTAATCCAAATTATGGGTAAAAAAGGGTTCTGTAATTCTGTGGAATACAAAGGGAGATATAAAAAAAGAATTATAATAATTCTTTTTTTTTTCTAATTTTTTGGTGACAATCCTTTTAAGCATTATCACATGAGCCACACGAGTGATCTGACCACATGTAATCGCAACCGTGCAGATTTTCAATAAAATGTGAGTGTGATGTTAGCCATTTAGTTTGTATTTTTTTTTTTCTTTTTTGCTGTCAGCAGAAATTGTTACCCAAAAAATACCCAGTCATTAAAGTCAGCATGAATTGCAACACATTTTACCTCTACAATATGATGTAGTAGTTCTGAGTGAATCAGGATATAAGAAGGGAAAAAATTATCCTTAAGGAACTGATTGAGGGGCAAAAGTGGTGTTACAGACCAAACTGAAGCCAGCTCGACTCCAGGTTTTCATGCTCACGGATGAGAGAAACCCCACTACAAAAGATCCTGAAGCAATAAAACACAAAACCTCGTCACTTCAGCTCTGCTTTTGAAAGTTGAGAACACAGACAAGCGAAATATGATAAATAATATTAAAAGACAGAAGAAGACCAGAATTAACTGTTGTATAAAAAATTGTTGTTGCACAGCATTTTTTTTTTATCAGCACGCAGTGACCATTTTGTGAACTTGCCAAAGAACATTCAATCCCATTTGGAAAATCACATGTCTGTGCCGAATATAACAGCACTGGATGCATTGCATATTTTCAGTAATTGCTTTGGCTGAGGCGGTGCTCACTGAACGCTACTGTCCGCGATTTATAACTGTTTCATTTTTGCCAGGTGCTGTTGCAAAGCCAACACCTGTGGAGTTGTGTAAGGCTCTCTTGTGCGACTGTGGTAAATGCCTTCACTGCCAAAAACTGAGCAGAAATGCAAGAGATGTGCCTCATTAGCTTTTTCTTCAGCTGCATTTTTTCAGACTTTCTATGTGTGTGCTTAAGAGAGAAAGAGAGAGTTTGTGTATTCGGCCAAGCCTTCCAGGAGGAGGCGTACGCGCGCTCCAAGCACATGGGCGCGTGCTCGTGTTTTCGTATTAGCGAGTGTGCCTGTCTGTGTATGACTGTAGCCACGCAGTACCTTCTAGAGGGACCCTGCAGCAGCACAAAGAGAACCTTGTCTTGAGGTGTCACAGAACAGTATGTATCAGACACCATATTAAATGTCCCCTAAGCATAGAGGAAGTCTAGCGAGGGGTGAGGCCTTGCCAGGGAGCCACCAAAGAGGCTTTTGACAGTGGCCAAAACAGATGGCTGGGAACGGGGAAACAAGGTCAAAGAACACCGAACACACTCTCTCCGCTCCTCTCTCCTCACTACATTCGATACGATTGAGCATCATCTGATGTTTGCCTCTTTTTAATTAAAACGGATGCTTTGGAATAGGAGCTTCGTTGTTTCCCCCCAAAGGTGCTTAAGGGGGGAAGTAAAGATAAAAGAGTGGCTTTGTGTCTGGCCGCTGAATGAAAGGAACCACTGTGTTGACTGCTCCAAACAAGACCAATCAAAGATAACCTGTGTTCGAATGATAAGAGCTACACCGTTGGTTCAATGACATGTATCTACATGGAGGTTTGATAACTTTTGGTAACACGACCTTTGGGTGGTCCCATCGGCGTGATTATGGTCGCCACAATGCGTGCAGGACCCTCTTATGTGTTTTCCAGCTCTATCTGCTGTAATCAAACGCTCTGGTCCTTTACTGGGTGATTTGTTGATCACAATAATGGAAACTCATTAGAACGGTTAATTTAGCATGCTTCATTTAGTGCGCTTCTTTCTACGCTGTACATTAAACACAGCAAGAGCCTTCGCAAAATGAGGTGAGTAATTCCTAATGGCAAAACGAATGCCGTCTGTGATTATACATCGTTTATCCTTGTACACGTCAAATTAGTGTCAAATCAGTGAGCCCGATGGTGTTGTTAAATCAAAATATCCAGTTTCTAAAGCAAGATTTTGTAGGTCAACCTCAAGAGTGATTTGGACAGTAAGATGTATTATACATTAAACATGTACAGCTGCAGAACAAGGGTGACTGCTGGGACGCGGAGGGGCTGTAAGACTATCCCGTTGTCCTATTACCGTGGAGGGCATGGCACAGGGCTCGCCTTTTTCTCTGACTGACATGAAAGTCTCAGGCAAGTTCAGCCATGTTGCCTTGATGTTGTCACTGAGCTGAAATGTTAGGGTCAGCTCTTTGTGGGAGTTGGGTTCAGACTCCGGCCCTTCCTCTTGCAGCTGTGCGGAGGGTTGTTGTCCGGAGATGGTATGCTCTCAAGCTTGTCTATTGACGTATTAGGAGAAGTGCAGCTAGGCCAGCTGGACAGACAAAGCACAGTAAATAAGACTGGCCTAGAGCCCAATGCCCTACAGTATTGTCAAAGGAAATCTGTTTCAAATATGATGCAAATTTTGTTAAAAATAGGAATTAATGCATAGAATTACCGATATAGATTTCCTATTGAGGTTATTAGCTCCACTATAAATCTGTTTTGCATAGATTTAGCAAATCACCAAGCAAACAAGCCATCTATCGATCTATATCTATCTATCTATCTATCTATCTATCTGAAAATGAGAATTAACTTTTTTACCGTCACATGAAAATCCCAATCACAAAGATTCCTACTGGAATGACCGAAATTTGCCTGTGAAATTTCGCAGCACACTGGTAAATGTGATCATACTGTATTGTTTAAGTCATCTGTAAAAAAAAATTTTTTAAACACACACATTAAAAATATGCAATTAACACATTGTTGTTTGTTTTTTTTCTTATATGGACGTTATAGGTTATAAAGATTTCGAATTCGTTTTTATTTTTTACTTTTTCTGTTTTCATTTTGTTTTGAGTAATTTGTGTCTTTTTTAAATATATATATATCTAAATATTCCCTCACAGTTTAATAGTAATGACTTTATGAATTTCTTCACTGATAAAATAGATAACAACAGAAATACAATAACAAATGTAGATTATACAGCATATAATACTACAGCTTCATCCATCGCACCAAAAGATAAACTGCAGTAATTTACAACTATAGGACAGGAAGAGCTAAAAAAACTTATCACTGCATCTAAACCAACAACATGCCTGTTGAATCCTGTACCCACTAAATTACTAAAAGAGTTGTTACCTGTAGCAGAAGAACCACTTATCAATATTATTAACTCATCGTTATCTCTAGGTCACATCCCAAAACCATTCAAGCTTGCGGTTATTAAGCCTCTTATTAAGAAACCACAACTAGATCCTAGTGAACTGGCAAATTACAGACCCATCTCAAAACTTCCTTTTATGTCTAAAATTTTAGAAAAAGTTGTCTGCTCAATTGTTCTCCTTCCTGCAAAAAAATGATCTCTCTGAAGAATTTCAGTCAGGTCAGGACCCACCATAGCACAGAAACTGCACTTAAAAACAAATGACTGGCTTGCACGTAAGGCCCAAGCTGCATCTCATGCTAGTTTACTGATCTTCGTGCTGCGTTCGACACGATAGATCAGGGATGCTCAAATTGGCCCACGAGACACTTTCCTGCAGAGTTTAGCCTCTAACCCTAATCAAAACCACCTGGCATGCTAATCAATGTCTTCCGGACATTCGAAAATAGCACCAGGTAGCTGGTTTGATACAGGGGTTGGAGCTAAACTCTGCGCGCAGGGACCCAAGGGCCAAGATTTGAGGACCCCTGCTATAAGATCATGACATACTCATAGATCGATTAAAAAACTATACAGGTATTCAAGGGCAGGCTTTAAGATGGTTTAGATCCTACCTGTCCGATCGCTACCACCTTGTTCATTTAAATAGGGAAGTCAACTCCACTATCACCAGTAAAATATGGAGTGCCAAAAGGATCTGTCCTAGCTCCTCTGCTATTTTCAATATACATGTTACCCTTGGTAATATTATTAGAAAATACGGGATTAGTTTCCACTGTTAGGCCGATGATAGTCAACTATATATCTCAACAAGACCAGATGAAACTTCTAAATTATAAAAGCTAAAAGAGTGTGTTAAAATGTAAAACACTGGATGACCAATCATTTTCTCCTACTAAATTCAGATAAGACAAAGATATTACTTATTGAACCAAAAGACAGTACACAGAATCTCTTGGATTACAATTTGCAACTAGACGGATGTACTGTTACTTCCTCTACAGTCAAAAATCTGGGTGTTATACTAGATAGCAAATTGTCTTTTTAAAATCATATTTCCCATGTTATAAAAAGCAGCATTCTTCAATCTTAGAAACATTGCCAAGTTACGAAACATGTTACCTGTTTCTGATGGAGAAAAGCTAATTCATGCATTCATGACCTCTAGACTGAACTACTGTAATGCACTGCTAGCTGGTCGTCCTGCATCTTCAATAAACAAGCTACAGGTAGTCCAAAAATGCAGCTGCTAGAGTCCTTACCAAGTCAAGAAAATAATGATCATATTACCCCATTTTTACAGTCTCTGCACTGGCTACCTAATAAGTTCCATATCAGTTACAAAATATAATTACTTGCCTATAAGGCCCTTAATGGGTTAGCTCCTGCGTACCTAACTAGTCTTCGACCACGCTACAATCCATCACGCTCCCTAAGGTCGCAAAACTCTGGACTTTTGGTAGTACCTAGGATAGCAAAGTCCACTAAAAGAGATAGAGCTTTTTCGCATTTGGCTCCCAAACTTTGGAATAGCCTTCCTGATAACGTTCGGGGCTCAGACACACTCTCTCTGTTTAAATCTAGATTTAGTGGGGGGGGTGCGTGTGGGGGGGGGGGGGGGGGGGGGGGGGGGGGGGGGGGGGAGGGGGGGGGGACCACGAATCTCTTTGGCCAAGGATTCAAATAATGCATCTCATAATCTTTCACTGCAGTTATATCTAATCAAATGCACATTATTATTCTTTAGTCTGGGTTAAACAAATCAATTTTGCTTGTTGGAACAGCAGCTACGCTAATTATGTCTCTATTTGTTTCTCTGTTTTTGCCACTAGGATTTACACAAGCTTCAGTCTGGATCCAGAACACCTGAGAAGAGATGATGCCAACCCCTCAGAGGACCTCAGATGATGCCAACCCTGAAACAACACACAGAACTAACACATTTTGCTATAAGTTTGATGCATCATAAATAATTCAACGTGATCTCATGATAATTCGTATATATTTTACGTAAAATGTGTTTCTATAAAACGTACATTTACTTACGTTTTACAGGCACTAAAACGTACAATACTGACGTATTTTCAACATCTAAATGTACAAAATTTACGTATTGACGACACCTAAAAATGAATCCTTATGAATATTGAAATCGCGGCATTAATTTTATTAATTTTTAGTTGTCATATGAATTAACTTGTCTTCAATTGCATTATTAAATTGTTTACTTATGAAATGATAACATTTCGTTCTGTTGTGTGATTTCTGCTGCCAGCTCGTTTCCAAGAATATGCCTACATAATGTTAAACACGACTTCACTTTAAACCTTAAAATAAATAAAAATTTCTGCAATCGTTTAACCTTTAATTGTCATGTAATGGGCCACAAAAGGCGTTTTCTCCTACATGCTATGACTGACAATAGAACTATAAAATACACAAAAAACACAACATAATTACGAAATGAAACAATTTTACTCGTGCGCTGTAATCCAAATCCATACGACTGCGAGGAACAGACCCAAATCCAAGCCTTTATTCGGCGATCTTCTTCTCCATCCCGAGCAGCGAGTCCAGTGACCGTGAGCAGCAAAACCCGCGCTGACTGACGCGCTCTTTACAAATTCAAATGTTGCCGCTTCAAACGACAGGTTTTACGGCAGAATAATCGAACGCTCATTGGCTCTCCCATGCATTCGTCACAGATTGTGACATGCAGCGTTTCTGGTGAGGTGTGTTTGAATGAGGCCGCGGTTTCCTCTCAGAGTCACAGAGTCGATCCTAGGAAAATTAACTGGATAATATTTTCGGCGAATTAACAACATAAAAATTCTGCTCTGGATCACGCAACCTACTTTATTTGCCAAGAGCGGTGACGGGGCAACGCATCATTTGGTGGATACATTTGGTGTGCTTTTGACATTTGCAATAAAATAAAAGATTGTAATTTGCATTTATCTGTTTCTGTCATGTTTTTTTTTTATATGTACATAAAGTTAGGTTTAATTAGGAGTGGTAGTGATATAAAAAATATTTTAATGCATATATTGTTAATTAAAATGTTATTTTCCTGCAGATTTCGGTCATTTGTGTTTTATTCATTTATATTCGCTATAAATGGGCTAGGTTAAGGGGTACTAAAAATCTAAATTGCGTATTACAGAAACAAAAAAAATGATAAAAATGCATATTCACTAAAATTTGTAGGTTTAGGTTTGGAGGTAGGTTAGGGGTCTAAAAATTGAAATCGCTTATTGATAAAATGCATTGATACGAATATCTTGATATAAAAGATACGTAAATATTTTTACGTTTTTTTTTAGCTAAAAATACGTAGCGATTTGTTCGTTTTAAACGTTGAAATACGTCTAAATTGTATGTTTTAGCATTAATAAAAATGTACAAAAGTGTATGTTTTGTGCTTGTAAGTGTTACGTATTAATACCTACGTATAAACATATTGCTCTTAATAGTGTTCATCGTCTGTTTTATCACGTCTTAAATTGATTTTTCCGTAAATTTCTGCCATATGTAAATAAACTGACAGTCACCACTGATAAGATACCACTAAATATTGTAGAAACTTAATTTGCTGTAAATTGCTTTGCATGTTTCTATAATGAAAAGCGCTGTACAATAAACGAGAATGAATGAATTATATATATATATATATATGATATTAGATATATATATATATATATATTGTATATATATTCTATATATATATATATATTTATAAAACAAAGGTTTGTGTTTTACTTTTTTTCAGGACATCATGTTACATAAAATTGCAATGATAATGTTGTCAATTTAAAATTAAACAACAAAAACATTGGGTATTCTTCATTGTTTTAGTGACTTGAAAACACCTGTTTTGAGATGAGCATGTTTTGAATCTCTGTACTAAAATTCACTTAGATATTTTCTTAGGGGTCACAATGTACCACAATGATTTTTAAGAAAAGTGTTAATGAACGCTTGCATATACCATCCATCAAATTAGCTAATGACAAATCCAATGTTTATGCCTCACAGAATTATTTTGTGGTTTGTAGGGACACTTAGAGGTTATAATAGTGACTGTCCATTGACCTATATTCAGATGTGCCAGAGGGGACCAAGCTGAGCCCCTGACATATCTGAATGCATGCTCTCCATGACCAATCAATAAGCCATTATCACTGCACTCTAAGACAATACACACTCTGTGTATCGTTTAAGCTTATGGGACACCAGCATTAGGACTCCAATATCACGCACATGCAATTTGGTCAACTTGGATATTTTCCTCACCTAAAATACATTTTGAGGCTTTTGGATGATAATTCTATAATCCGGTTCCCAAGCGGTGTCACACTAAAGTGAGAATCAGGTCAGTGTTATGACCAAAAGAAATCCAAAATCCCTCTAATCCTACGGCTGGCAAAGTACTTCTTACACCTCGCCTGATTTGTGACTGACCACTTAAGCAGTGCAAGAAAAGGAATTGGGTTAAAGGCAATAACCCTTAAACCTCCGCACTTTACACTGCTATCCCATTAAACTACTGTTCCAATACTCTAATCAACTTACAAACAGCCTGCTTTGCCCTCTACCACAAAAACAACTAAACACAGAAGAATTTCCAGTATTATCATTTGAAACAAGGAATCCCCGTGATCCGTTTAGCACAGCATAACCCAATTTTGTGTATTTATATAAAAATGGGTTGATGTTTGGTGCGACGTCGGAGCTAAGAGATCTTAGCTCACCTGGGCGCCGTTGGAATTGATTTGTTTTGTTGTATTGATTCCTCCCCCATCCTCCCCTTCTTTTCTCCTTCTTCCCTCTTTCTTCCTTCTCTTTCCATTCCGCGCCCTCCTGCGCCTCCTCTGCTCTCCTCCTGTCTTTTCCCCCCTCTTCCTCCTCTGGCGTCTCTCCCCTCCTTTCCATTTACCTCCTAGCCCGCGCCCCTTTTCGCCCTCCGCTAATTACATGCCCATTTTCTTGCGTGGAGAATATTGATTGTCTTTGGTAACTTTTCTCTTTTTTCTTCTCTCTTTCCTATAACCACTGATTGCTCCCCTAAGCGGATTCTTTCTGTCTTTGTTGTTTTTTTTAGCTGCATGCTTCTATATACAGTTTGATGGGACTGTTGGGGCCTTTTACCATATAAACAATTACCACGTGCAGCTGTGAGGCGGTCTTTAGCACAGATATTGTCTAGTAGTGTATGTATTTACAATTGATTCTTGTTAATTAGTCTTGGGTGTTTTTCTTAGTATGTTATTGTTATTTACCCCAATCGCTGAAATGATATCATCTCTTCCTTCCCACCAACTGTGTTTTGTTTTGTCTTTTTCTTTTTTTTTTTTCTTTTGTTTCTGATTCTCATTGTGGATATTTTTGCCTATAAACGCTTTTTTTAGACTTCATCACCTTTTACACCCCTCTTTTTTATGTACTTGTTCAATCATTCAATAAATACTTGCATTTATGACCATTCCAATATTAAGAAACCGTTTGTCTTATTAATTTTTTCTCATGATACCATTGTTTTTAATGCGTTTATTCTATGTAGGCAAATTTTCAGTACTGATTATAATATCAAAATAGTTATTTTTTTTTTTTCTTCTTTTTTTATGTATCTTTTCGTTTTAATTTTTGTTAGCTTTCAAACTTTATCTTTAAGATGTAATTTATTTATTTTGTGATTGATTGTTTCAATTCAGTTTAGTTACTTTTTTTTTCATTTTATTTTAGATATATTTGGAGTCATGAAAGTTACATTGTTTTCATTTATTTATCATAGTTATTTCATTTAGGTTTTGTTTACATTTTTGTTAACTGCTACAGGTTTCCATATAGCCACTGGATCTACTGATACTGTATATGTAGGCTATGTATGTAACCTCCTTAATAAATAATCAGTGTTTGGGATGTTGATAGTATTTTGTCCTGATAGCCTGCTTTGTTTTATTCTCAAAAATATGACAGAAACAAAAAACCAAAAAAACACCTCAGGACCACTGCATCTATTTTCTCCCTGCTGAAAGTGAGAGCTTTTGCTGGGGGTGTATGGTTTAGGGGGCGGGGTTTGTGTGTATGTGTGGGCGGGGTTTCCGCTAAACTCTGTGTTAGGTTGGTTCACTATCGATCATTGGGGAAAGACGGGGCTAGATTTGCTTGTGGCGGTGAAATCTGATGTGTAGGCAACATGAATCGGGCGATTGCGGGGCGCAGATTAATTTTAGCACGTTAACAGAATTGTTTCGGACTGATTGTCTTCACCGAATACAAATTAAATAGCACTTTTCTCCCGTGCTCTAGGAAGAAGTGTTTTGGATCGGGCTTGCCAAAATCACTACTTTGTTACTCTTACGTACGGGTTGTGTTACCTAAAAGTAGTCGCGTCTTAAGAGAGTTACGCATCCCTACGCTACGTGAAGTTCGGAGAAGCGAGGCCCGATCTCTTGATCCGTGGAGTACTCTTGAGTCTCTCTGGATGGATGGATGGGTATGGGGAGAGCAGGATCTTACTACCCCGGGGCTGAGCGCCTCATCTCTCCGCTACTACATCTACTAGTGCTGTGCACCCTCTCCTCTCTCACTCACACAGGTAAACACTGTCTTAACACTTTATGCATGATTCATTGAACGCAAACAAGTTAAATGTATATTAAACACCTTTAAAAAGTCGTTTTTGTCTTGAGGGGATGTTTAATTCTCGCTTGTATAAATATAGAACGTGCTATATTATGATAGTGCTGGTTAATATACATATGCATCCTCACAAAAAAAGTGGATTCTAGTTCTTTATGTGACAGTTTTACAGTCTGAGGCAGTGTCCTTCATCCGTGTCTTCTTCTTGCACAGTTATTGTAGCTTTATTTCCAATAAATGTAGTGCATTGATCTACGCGTCAATCTTGCGCTTGACTGGATTGGTTGCTTTGCAAAGGAAATTAGATATTTATGAGTGATCATAATATTAATTAATTTCGATTCGTATTCACGGGTGATCGTTTGATTCGGTTTTATTTGTTGTTTGCTTTTGTTTTTGTGATGGCAGGCAGCATGCTGTCCCCTAAGGTGGTGATCAATTGTTCACACCCATCTAGCTTTTGATCTGTTTTATTATTTATTTAGGGTTTTGCGATATTGGTAAATGTTTAACAAAGAATTAAAGTACTCCTCATTAATAGTAAGCAAAAAGATTTGTTTGTTTATTTATGTATTTATGTACATCTTTACTAATTCCAGTTGTTTTGGTGCCATTGACCAGTTTGGACAGTCATAAATGATTTTGTTGAAATTGGGTTGGCTTCTGAGCAGGAGACTGTGAATACTACACATTTGGTGCCCTGTTTTCACTTGGCACCTTGTCAAGTGCTCCACTTTGGGTGTCCTGGCTGTAGACTGTGTTAATGCCAATGTGAATTAAGAGGATATGGAATGCTGCTGGGTGTCCATTGAGCAGTCACACCTTCATAATTAATTTAACATGGGCCCCGGGGCAGTCAGGCATTACGCACTTTGCTATTCTTCAATGAGGGGAAAAAAATGTATATGGCACAACCTGAATGTATATTTTTATTTTATTCTATTTTTAATTTTTAAACATCATTATAGAAGAAATAAGCAAAATGTTCCATAAAATTATTAGTATTTTATATTGAGCATGAAATTTACTTAGTGTGACCATTCCAAGTGTCTGTCCCTTTCATGCTCTTGATTGGCTTCAGTTTTCGACAGCTGTACATGTTTGCTTTCTTTTCAGTGGCAATATACTAAAGTTGTAATATAATATATAGAGATCTGTGATATATTTTGAATGTTTCATTTGATAAGGAAATAATGTTTAAATAAGGAATGTAGTATTTAAGAGAACATGCATACAAAACAGTAATTTTTTAGCAACTGCATGCTTGCTGTTCTTTGATTTCATCTTTGGCTATTACATTTTTAAAAATTTGGCTGTATCGTCTCTCAATTGGTTTAGTCCCAAATATACATCTACCCCTCGGTGGTATTTGATTGGATTATAATCTTGGCAGAAGCGAGAGACAGTTGCAGCTGTTCAGATTATTTTTTCTTGTTTGTTTGTTTTTGTTTCTTCTCGTCTATGTCTTTCTCGTGTTTGGAATAGTGCTTTATGTTTACTGATTGTATTGATTTTCAGACTCGGTAATAAAGTGCCTTTTAAAGATTTTTAAATAGGCTTTTGTTGTTTTACTGCGCATTGTGTTTGAGAATTGTTTCTTACTAAGCAAAATACTGCCCAATGATTCTTTTTTATTTGTCTTATTGCTGTAGCGTAAGGTTGACCAGCTTGCGTTACAGATAGAACAAAAATTAAAGGGCTGACAACCAGAAAAAACTAGATATCCACAGTTCAGTGCAACACAGTATGTGCTCAACATTTAAGGCTGGAGATGTCATTTAGACATTGAGTCTTGTAAACCCCACTGCTTTCTCCAGATCTCCACGTTGACTCCTGGAGAAGGCGTGGGCCTGTTGACCTCTTTGCCCTGGCCAAATTCCACATCTTGAAATTTCACTCCGCACTCACTCTTTGGGCCCCTCTACAGCTGAGAATGGCTGCTCAAACGGCAGGCCACCCTGAGAAAATATTTCCAACGACTTAATAGCAACAAGGGTGCTCACTGTGTTCAAAATGAGACGGATCACCCCAGCAGCAGGATTGCAGAAAGGAACTGAACCTGTGAAACCAACTTTGTGTTTTATCCATCCTAAGATTTACGGTGCCTTTGTGTTCTTTAGAGGAATAATATGCACTCTAAAAATTGTTTTAATAATATAATATTTTATTTATCTGATGTTTAGTTTGTGATATTATAGATTTATTAAGTATAAAAATATTCATTTATTTAGGTCTGTGGATATTTTAGGATTTGCCTTACATTAAACTCCTTTAAAAGATTTCTGGCATTTCAGTGTTTAGGTTTAACATTTGTCAGGACACTGAGACATTCTAACACAAAGTGTGATTTTTTTCCCTCCTCGTCTGCCAGTACTAGCTTAGGATCTGCTGCCCCCAACTGGGGGTCCCCTAAGACATTCCTCACAAGTGTTTTGCACAGAAGATGTAGTCAGAAGGATATAAGGAAAATCAATCTATTCTGGTCTTTTTGAGGGTATGACTGGGAATTCAGTTGCACCAGGTTTTAAGGGGATTGTCAGGTGACGAGTTTCAACAAGCGACCTGCAAAAACAACTCATGTCCAGGATTGCTGTGAATTAGATTATGGACGGGTGGCAGATTTGTCGCTTTAGTTCATGCACCGAAATGTGTAGTTTCCACCTAGATACCACCCTGTTCCTCACTAAATATCATAGATTTAAAAACAGAAAGCCTTCCCAACACCTCACGCCACGCTGCTGAGAGAAACAATGGAGGCACATGCATTCGATGGACGACTAGTTCACAAATAGGCTCCATGAAAAGCCTCTCTGTTTCTCCGTGATATGTAGGACATACCTACCTAATGCGGTTACGTTCGCAGCACGGCCTTTGTGGTTTCATACCCTTGCCCATTTACCAGGGTCATGATTCTTTATTTTGGAGCAAACGGCTGTTTGTTGGTCCATGGATATTACTTGGTGCGCATCTGCTTCGAGCATCCGCTCGGACTATAAATGGGAATGTGCCGGAGATGGCTTTGTCTTGCATGCCTTGCCAAGTATTTTGAGTTTTTTTGTTCTGGTACAGATGTCACTGGAGCCTTGCCTGATAAAACACAGCGGGAGGTGGATGGGAGCGGGGACTGCCTTTTTCTTCTCCCTTCCAGCCAATGTCTTTCTAGCACAACATCAACATGGCTTCAGCCAGGCTACCGTATTGTCTTACAGCGTGTTACTGAAACCCAATCTAGCCCGTGCTTTGTCATGTCTCCTTCTCCTCCAGCGCCGACTGCAGCGCAACACGGATCGGCCGATCCGCTTCAGCACTCCGCATCATCTGATAATCAAATCAGATGCATTTGAATCCACTGCGGTCGGAGTTATTGGCATGGCAGGCAGAAATGAGTGGCCCTGACTGTGTAAGATAGAGTCATCACAAGCGTGTTAATGGAGAGGCTGCAGCTGATATCAGATTAGGACGGCCTCTCTCTGAGCTAATGCAATTGGGCTGCACTCAAAAGTGAGGCATTAAGACTCTAAGTGATGCAGTGTGGAGGCTGATGTTATTCTGCGTGTGCTGTGTCATTGGTGGCTAACTGGGGGCGGCGCATGACGTGACGACAAGATCTTGAGTGTATTTTCGACAACAAGTGTGTATAAAACCATAAAAGTGTTATTGGGTCAACTCCAAGTGAAGTAGTATTCAAAGAAAACGCTTTTAATTGCTATACTATGACCACACCCTAATGACGCTTTGAGGTAAATAGTTGCATGTAGTTTGCATGCCGTGACTCTTTTGTGCTTACAAGCACATATGCTGGCTTTTTGTGGCCAGAAAAGCCTCCTGTGCTCTTTTTCTCATCTGAAGTGCCGTTTTATTTGATTTTATTGTGGCCATAAGCATTCTCCTTTGTAGATAACAGGAGGTTTCACACCCTTGTTGAGCCGACTGTTAATGTTTCGAGACCATAATGTAAAACACACATGGAGTCACGCCGTGAGGAAACGCACAGTCCACTAGCATACCTTATTATGGTTAAGCAGTTTAAACTGGTTTATGACATGATTAACAACAATGGATGTTAGAGTATTTGTGCTCCTTTGTTCATAGTTTATGTGTTCAACTGGTTAAGTCAGTATTCTTTTAAATGTCTAGTTTAAAATATATGGCAAATGGTCTCTTTGAATTCCTGTTGGTTTCATATGGTTTTGAAACACTTTTGTACCATTTTCAAGACTTTTTTCAGTTTTAAATGTTATGTGGTATAACAATCAAGTAAAAAGGTATGACATATTTTTTTAAAATATAATTTTATAATTTTTGCATAAATGTAGTTCATATAATTTTATTGCGATTTAAAATCTGACCACTAACCTGTCATTCAGAAAAGCCCAAATGGTCTGATACTTCCAGAGGTTTATGATCTGAGGCGTCATGGATCCTTTCTATGATATAATTACCTTTTTTATGTATTTTTTATGCAAGTTGCTTGTACCACACAACTTTATTAGTTAAAGGCACAATATGTAAGATTTAAAAAAAAAGATCCAAAAACCACTAGAACAGTGTTAAATATTTAGCTGACTTGTGTACTTACACTATCCCAAATGTTTCGAAGAATGTTTAAATCCAGAGAAATAAGCAATTTTAGTGACACGGACCGTGTCTATAGTGTTATTGTGTCGTCTGCCAGTGACGTCATAACCCCTCGATTTCCGATTTTTTTTGTTTTGTAGAAAACATGGAAACTCCAAAGACGCTTTAATATGTTGTGCTTTTTAATAGACCGGTGACGACAGCACAGAGTAGCATAACAGAACTTTCAAACGATTAGTAGGATAAAACAGCACTGCTTTTTCCCCACACATACGCACGACTGGAAGGAGCGGAAGCGGTCGACTGGGTCATAATTAAAGCTCCGCTGTTTCGAGCCGTTGTGTCATGATCGTTCAGCGGCCTCGTTCGCTTCGAAGGCTTTCGCTCACTTGTTCCATTCTTACTAGATTAATAATCATTAGATCATCCAGTACATGATTTTGCCGAGACCCGTCGGATTGCATCGGTTGTGGGGATGAAGATGACAACTCCCATCAGGCACGGATCATCAAACTATGCCTTTGTCTATTTCTTTATTTTGAATACATGCCCTTTAGCGGTGAAAATTACATATTGTGCCTTGAAATGCTCTGATAAGCAGTTATTTCAAATATAAATAATATTATATCAAAACTGCTTTAATGTCCTTCATTGTTTTTTAAAGAAATAATAATAAAATAGCATGTCAAACCATTTAATAGGATTTTTCTTTTAAGAATTAAATTTTGAACTCTTTTTTTATTTTTCTTTATTATGGTATCAGGACAGTTGTATCATAATTACTTTTTTTGAAAAAATATTCAAATGAAATTAAAAACGCGCTCATCATTGAAGAGGTTTATTCAAGTTGATCATTATATATATATATATAGTTCAGTCATGAAACTCAAGATAGCGCAGGCTGACGGGTTGTTAATGTAACTTATGATATTCAGAGAGTTAAACGACTTAGCACAACCTGATTGGTTCATGCTGCATATGCAGACAATGAGCTTACAACCTTGCATTGATATGGCTGGCTAGCATTCACTAGAGAATCCTGCAGCGCGCTTTCAGAGTTTCTCAGAAACCCTCCACATTGTTCCACAGCTCCACCGTCTATGATCTGCTACGGGTTATTTTAATGCTATTGTGCCAAAGCAGCAGTATGTCTTTAAATAATCAGGCACAGTCGCCATATGATTGGCAAAAGTTCTTTTTTTTTGTACTGTTGCACGCAGCAGCCAATAATCTCAACTACAGCAATAACAACAGCAGCGAGCGTAGCAGATTCTGATTCGACCAAGTGACCAAATACAGTAACATTGTCTATCCATCACATGCTAAAATGTCACAGAATGAGTTGTCATATGCAGTATGATTAGAATGATTATAGAATTTTTCAAGTTGGTTTCTGAAATGAAGATTCGTTGTTCGTTTCCACTTTTTTTTCTTGGTCGAGTTTTAGCCAGGTCCGGATCCCAGCTGCCGTATCCAGAAGTGCACACTGACTTCGTCTTCTTTCTTCTCTCTTAACCCTTCCACTGGTGGCTTGATATGTGAGTTCTGCAAGGCGTAAGATCGCCTATCAGCCTGCACCAGCGCACATCAAGAGCTGCCAGGGTTCGAAACTGGTTTTCACTTAGGGCTGGGCATAAGTGACCTATGATCAAGAGGGATACGGCTCAAAAGAAGGGCCCACGTCATCTACCATCCCGTCATCCCTTACATTTGAGCCATGCAACTATCACAGCAGCCATCACCAAGCATAACGGCCCGGCACAGACGGGGCTCAGAGCACCCCACGGCTTCTCAAACGACCTGGTTTCTGTGGCTGTTTGGGGAAATCATCTTAGGACTTTCAAAGAATTTTTGACCGGTAAGGTTGAAGGGCATGGCACCTCATGATAACAATACCTGTTTCCGGCAGTCGCACAAATGTTCAGTGGTATACGGATCCACGCCACAGCAAACCAATAAGGTGAGTTGTTTTCTAATTTTATTTCTAGAATTATGTGTCTTTTAAGTGGAGAATGTTTTGCGATCTTTGTGAAAAAGATGATTAGTTTTCACGAAGTGTGCTCAGGACATACAGCATATGTTGCAAAAATAAAAATAAAATAAAAGGTTGTAGGACATCATTTATAGTTAGTGAATATACAGTGTTGTTAATTGGTAACTAAACTATAAATGTCCAAATTAAAAAGTAACATGTGCCCCACTACTTCTGGTATGAGCAATAAAAACCATTTTTCAAAAATATCTTTTGTTGTTCCAAGAAGAGAAAAAACACAAGCTTGGATCACATGTGTTTAGTGTCAAATGTGTAGTTTCCATGAATAATGGTACTTGACACACTGGTTGGTATTGTTAACTAAAACTATTAAAAATAGTTTATTGAAATTAAGTTGAAATAAAATATAAATATTAGATAAAACCACCGAAAATTAAAAAATGTTGCTTGACAAATTAACTGAAAATTTAATCAACTAAACTGAACTATAAGTAACAACTAAAGGTTAAAAAACAAACAAAAAAAACAATTTGGCCAAAAACACATAAACAAATTGAAACTGAAATATATTGGAAAATAAAAGATAGTAAAATAGGAATAAATATAAATCGTATTGAATACTATGAAAATAACAGGTTCTTAAACTTGAAATAACAATAAATAATGTTACTTTAAGAATATTAATCAAGGTTAATGTGATAATTTTTAATTTATTGTTAATTCAAATTCAATTTCAAAAGTTCCATTTATACCAAATTGAATGGTAAAAAACATATTGTAATTTTTAATAATCTAGAATTAGCATAACCAATCAAAACAGATACTGGAATGTATTGTTCAGTGTTATTTCAGAGCTTGGAAACTTATGAGACGACTTTGATCATAGAATATGAAAATAAGTTTTTCTTTTGTTCTAATAAAATGTTCAAATTGTTGTCACATTGTGCACTGTGCATTGTTTTATCTTTGGTTGTAGTTTAGCAGGTCTCTCTATTTATAGACTATATGGATACGATTATCAGAAAGCGCTGCAGCAAGCAGCATAAGAACTTACAACTTTCAACTTATGACCAAGTTATTCCAGGTCTTTGCAGTTTAAACAAAGCAAACAGCTCTCGTCTTATGACTTACAATTGTGATCAAGGGTCTGTGAATGATAAGCTCATTAAGACGCATGAAGCTAATGCGCCGTTTGTGTGGGTGGACCCATAATTAAGAGCAATTTTGATAAGAAAGCTTCTGTCTTTCATTTCCTTAGTTTGGGGTTCGTATAGTCAATACACTCAAAAAACCCGATCTACCCCCCATTTCAGAACCATTTCACTATGTGATGAGCATATTGTGAATGCTATCGATCATGTTTACCGATTTTCTTATAACCGAAGTAACTGGAGTTGTGATATACAGCCCCTGCAGCAATGAATTGATATTTGTCACGATTTAGTGCTTTTCCTTCTCAAGTTTTTCACAGTTGACGCTCATCAAGGGACAGAGTGGCTTCAAGACACGTTTGGCCGATCCCGGAGGCTCATACCTCGTAATGATGACCCTTCACACCCCTTGAATCCTCTTGCAATTGGGCTCCGATCCCCGCCCCGGGTCCATGCATTTAACCCACCCTCGCTGTACAAAGTATTATATTATCACACACTGCTTAACTGAGGTCTCACTTTCCTTTCAACGCATGGCCTCACATCGTTTTTTATTGGGTTTTTTCCCCACTACCTGGTTTCTCATTGTCACGTCCTTGTACCCTGGTTACAAAGTGTATCTCATTCAGCGCTAAGTCACAAACCTTTGGTTAGTACAGTTGACTTTTGCTTACCACAAGTCTTAGAGTTTCAACAGTATAAGGACTGGATTATGGGTACTTTATGGTTAACACTTACAGGGCGCGAAACGAGTTTTTGTGGATCTGTAGCGCAATACAGATCTTTTGTTTTTTTTTAACACGGTCTAAAGTAAGTGAAATTGTTTAGGCAGGGCATTTATAAAACAGTTTTGGTCCCTTACAGCTGGAATTGTGTTTTATTCAGCATAAGAAACATTCTCTATCCACAGTCTATCTACAGAGAGTACAAAAGGCCACTTTGTAGGTTTGATTGCTCCAAAAAACTACAGTGGTGCTTATGCAAAACAGCCTCTGGTTGTTGACCGGTAAAAACAGAGCACATGGACTAAACAAAATGTAGTAGTGTTGTGCGAGGATATAATAGGTAGCTAACAGCTGACTCTCACCTGGTGACCATCTGTGCATCTGTCGAAAGGAAACCAGTTTGAAAACAGTCATTATTTG